>JAGIQG010000035.1:20492001-20814501 GCA_024679065.1 Sphyrna mokarran | reverse complement strand
GGTGATGGGGTTCATTGAATAAAGTGGAAAGGGAGGTGTGTTGAGCTCTACCTTCATCCTGATTAAGTCTGTGGTGGGAATACCCTTTTGTCTTGCCACCAATTTAGGCCCTTAAGGAGGCTGTTAATCTCTCCCTGGCTGGAACTAATGCTACCAACTAAACCTGTTGAACTTTAACCTGATGTTGTGAGAATTCTTACTGCTATTGATGCAGCGGAGAGGGGCCATTGCCATTTAGGGAGCACAGCAAGCAAATCACCCCCTCACTCCCTTGTTCAAAGGCATTCAGTGCTTCATTGCTTCTAAGCCCATGCAGCAGCCCCCTCCCTCTGTGCCCCATCATCACCCTTCAGCCCCCTGAACCAGTGACAATTCTTACCTGAAGTGGTGCCATTCCCTATAGGCCAGCAATTCTCAGCACTGAGTCTTCCACACTTGAGATTCCCGATCCTGGGGAGTGCTCACCCAGCACATCCAGCCTGAGTGGAAGCAGATACAGGCACTTCACCATCCTTCTACTAGGCCAATGAAAGCTCAAATACTGCCCTAAAATGGGCACTTTACTAATTTTTACAAAATCCTTTCTGCCCTTGGGATTAAAAATTATTTCATTGATTCTCTGTTTTTCTGTATCATTTCTTTGCTATTCTCTGAGTCTCTTATGTTATTCGTCTGCTGCAGTTTTTCATGCCGTTCTCTTTCTCTTTTTGGCTTTCTTTGCTTCTTTTCTTGCAGTTTCTCTTGTCTGTGTTTCTCTCAATCTCTTCTTCCCCAAGACTCTAACTTTCATTCCTGATCTTATCTTTATTTTACATTTTAGCCTTCTTGTTTGAGTGTTTTAGTTTCATCAGCTGTTGCATGCTGTTTCTCTTTATTATCTGAGTGTCTTTCTATCTCGATGTCACTGTGTCTCTATCACATTCTCTCTTGTCTTTGCAGCTGATGATAATGGTTGGGACGGTGCTCCTTGCTTATTACTTTGAATACACGGATACCTTCACCGTGCACAAACAAGGTTTTTTCTGCTTCGATAGTGCGTATATGAAACCCTATCCTGGGCCAGAGGAGGCCAGCGTGTTACCCCCTGTCCTGCTGCAGTCGTTGGCTTCTGGTGTTCCCATGGCAACAGTAAGAATGACTTTGATCAACAGATTTGTCTCCCGAGCCCAGAAAATGTTCGACTTTATTCAGAGATTACTGCAACGAAGAGGAAATTTTAACTCCAACTGAGCTTTATTTTACTCAGTTTATTGAATGATTGTTGAGGTTTCTTATGGCAGTGTAAACCAATCCCGACTCTGTATGTGTGACTGTGTGTGCGTGTGTATGAGTGTGTGTGTGTGTGAGCGTGTGTGTGTGTGTGTGTGTATGTGTGTGTGTGTGTGTGTATGTGTCTGTTTTGTGTTGTTGGTGTGTGTGTGTGTGAGACTGTGTGTGTGTGTGTGAGCGTGTGTGTGTCTGTGTGTGTGTGAGACTGTGTGTGTGGTGTGGTGTGTTGTGTGTGTGTGTGTGAGACGTGTGTGTGTGTGTGTGTGAGCGTGTGTGTGTCTGTGTGTGTGTGTGTGTGTATGTGTAACACGGTTACTGATATGTCTGTATGGGTGTGTGTGTGTGTCAGTGTGTGTGAATCTAACACAGTTACTGATATGTTTGTGTGAATGCGTACATGTGTGTGTGCGTGTAAGTGTGTGTGTGTGTTTGCGTCTGCGAGTGTGTGTCTATGAGCGTGTGTGAGCATGTGTGAGTGTTTGTAACATGGTTACTGATATGTCTGTGCACATCTGTGTCTGTGTGTGTGTGTGGCTGTGTGTGTGTGAATGTGTGTGTGTGTGTGTGTGTGAGCGTATGTGTGTTTGCGTCTGTGAGTGTGTGTGTTTGTGTGTGTGTGTATGTGTGTAACACAGTTACTGACATGTCTGTGTATGTGTGTGAGCGTATGTGTAACACTATTATTGATATGTCTGTGTGTGTGTAAATGTGTGTGTCTGCGCACGTGTGTGTTTGAGTGTATATGTGTTTGCGTCCGTATGTGTGTGTAACACTGTTACTGACGTATGTGTGTGTCTGTGTGTGTGTGTTTGCAACATTGTTACTGATATGTTTGTCTGTGTGTGTGTGAGTTGTGTGTGCACCTGTGTGTGTAACACGACTACTGATGTGTGTGTGTATGTGTATGTGTGTAACACGGTTACTGATATGTCTGTGTGTCTGAATGTGTATGTGTGTGATTGAGAGAGAGTGTGTGTGTTTGTGTGTGTAAAACATGATTACTGATATGTCTGTGTGTGTAACAGTTACTGATATGATTATGTGTGTGTGTGTGTGTGTGTGACATGGTTACTGATATGACAGTGTGTGTAACATGGTTACTAATATGGTTGTGTGTCTGCGTATGTGTAACGTGGTTACTGCTATGTCTGTGTGTATGTATAACACGGCTACTCATCTGATTGTGTGGGAGCGCGTCTGTGGGAGTGTGTGTGTATGTGCACGTGTGTGTGTATAATACAGTTACTGAAATGATTGTGTGTGTGCGCATGTGTGTGTGTGTGTGTGTGTGTGTGTATGTGTGTGTGTGTGTGTGCGTGTGTGTAACATGATTATTGATATGAGTGTGTGTTTGTGTTTATCCCCAAGAGCTACATTTAATTTCTTCTTGAAATCGGATAATATTTTGGCCTCAACTACTTTCTCTGATAGTGAATTCCACACATTCAGCACCCTCTGGGGAAGAGATTTCTCCTCCCCTCTTATCCTCAAACTCTGACCCCCAATTCTGGACTCCCCCATCATGGAGAACATTGTTTCTGAATCTACCCTAACCCTGTTAGAATTTTATAACATTCTATGTGATTCCCTCTCACTCTTCTAAACTCCAGTGAATATAATCCAAATTGCCTTATGTAACTCTCCTCATATGATAGACCTGCCATCCCAGGAATCAGTCTGGTAAACCTTTGCTATACTCCCGCTGTAGGAAGGATGTCCTTCCTCAGATAACGACACCAAAACTGCACACAATATTCCAGGTGCAGCCTCACCAACACCCGATACAATTGCAACAGAAGATCCGTATCCCTATTTTCAAATCCTCTCACTATGACGGTCAACATACTATTTGCCTTTTTTACTGTTACTGTACCTGTGCACACACTTACTGCTCCCAATTCTCAGGTCTATTGCTTTCTTTTGCCAAATTGTATGCTTCTTCCTTAAAGCTGACACTATCTCTAATTTCCCTTCTAAACCATAATTTGGCCTCAATTCCTTTACCACTCTTGCACCAAATTGGAATAAACAACTTCTGGAGATCACCTATTCATTCTTTAAATGACTACCGTTGCCTGTCCATTGTCTTTTCAGTAATGTTTCCCTGTCCATCATGGCCAATTCATGCATCATGCTATCATAGTTATCTTTAATGATAATTAATCAACTACATCATTATCCACCTTGACAAAGAATTTCCCTACATTACGGTCACTCGCCCCATGGGTTCTCACACAACTAGATTGCCAGTTAATCCTTTCTTATTGCACAGCACCAAGTCCAAGATGGCCTGTTTCCTTGTTAGTTCCTCAATGTATTGATCCAGAAAACCATCCAGTATGTACATCAGAAATTCCTCCTCTATTGTACTGTGACTAATTTGACTCTCCCAATCTATTAAAGACACCCGTAATCACAGAAGTTCCTTTAACACTCGCATCTCTGATTTCCTGCCAGTGCTTTTGGGCCAGAGGGCCTGTTCTATGTTCTATGCTTTTTCCAACATTATCACTACAATTTGGTGGTCTGTAAACTACTCCCTATCAATGGTTTTTGTCCTTTGTTGTTTCTTAACATGACCCATACATATTCCACATTGTCTATGCTATTATTTTTCCTCAATATTGTATATTGTGTCTGTGGAGGTTTGCGCATTCTCCCCGTGCTTGCGTGGGTTTTCTCCGGGTGCTCCGGTTTCCTCCCACATCCCAAAGATGTGCTCTTAGGCTAATTGGCAAAACAAATTCTCCTTAAATTGTCTCAAATTTGGTTTTTAATCCATAGATCTATAAACATAGACAGGGATCACGGATAGATGTGGGAACATCGGGGTGGTGGCGTTGGCTCGTTGGGCCGAAGGGCCTGTTTCCTGTGCTGTTTTGTTCTTTGTTTTTTAATACATCTTTAATCAACAAAGCAACTCCACCACCTTTTCCTTTCCATTTGTCCTTCCAAAACACTGAATAGCCCTCAATGTTTAGTTCTCATTCTTGCTCACGTTGGAGCCATGTCTCTGTAATGCCAACTATATCATGCCTGTTTACATCTATCTATGCAACTAACTTATCCCTGGGTCTTTTTCTGCATGGAGGTCGGTCACCAGTGGAGTGCCCCAGGGATCTGTTCTAGGACCCTTGCTGTTTGTCATTTTTATAAATGACCTGGATGAGGAAGTGGAGGGATGGGTTAGTAAGATCGCTGACGATACAAAGGTCGGTGGTATTGTGGATGGTCTGGAGGGATGTCAAAAGTTGCAGCGGGACATAGACAGGATGCAAGACTGGGCGGAGAAGTGTCAGATGGACTTCAACGCGGATAAATTTGTAGTGGTCCATTTTGGCAGGAATAATGGGATGAAGGAGTACAATATCAAGGGTAGGAGTCTTAGCTGTGTTGTAGAGCAGAAGGATCTTGGGGTCTGGGTCCATAGGACTCTTAAATCAGCCTCGCAGGTGGAGGAAGTGGTCAAGAAGGCGTATGGTGTACTGGCCTTCATTAATCGAGGGATTGAGTTTAGGAGTCGGGAGGTAATGCTGCAACTTTATAAGACCTCGTCAGACCCCACTTGGAGTACTGTGCGCAGTTCTGGTCGCCTCATTATAGGAAGGATGTAGAGGCTATTGAGAGGGTTCAGAGGAGATTTACAAGGATGCTGCCTGGATTGGGAGGCAGGCCTTATGAAGATAGGTTGAGGGAGCTGGGACTCTTCTCACTGGAGAGACGAAGGTTGAGAGGCGACCTGATAGAGGTTTATAAAATGTTGAGAGGAATAGATAGAGTGGACTCTCAGAGAGTATTTCCCCGAGCTGAAATGGTCACTACGAGAGGACACAGATTTAAGGTGCAGGGAAGCAAATACAGAGGGGATGTTAGGGGTAAGTTTTTCACTCAGAGGGTGGTGAGTGAATGGAACCGACTGCCATCGGTGGTGGTAGAGGCGAACTTGCTGGGGTTTTTTAAAAGACTTCTGGATGAGTATATGGGAATTAATGGGATAGGGAGTTATAGATAGGTCTATGGCTTGGTAGGTATAGATGTAATCGGTGCAACTTGTGGGCCGAAGGGCCTGTTTGTGCTGCAGTGCTCTATGTTCTATGTTCTATGTGAGTAGTTATTTATAGAGTCCTAGAGTTTTACAACACGGAAATAGGCCCTTTGGTCCAACTTGTCCATGCTGCCCTTTTTCTAAAAAAACCTCTAAGCTAATCTCAATTACCTGCATTTGGCCCATATCCCTCTATGCCCATCATACTCATGTAACTGTTTAAATGCTTTTTAAAAGACAAAATTGTACCCATCTCTACTACTATCTCTGGCAGATTGTTCCAGACACTCACCACCCTCTGTGTGAAAAAAATTGCCCTCTGGACACTTTTGTATCTCTCCCCTCTCACCTTAAATCTAGGCCCTCCCCTACCTTTGGGAAAAGATATTGACTATCTACCTTGTCTATGCCCCTCATTATTTTATAGACCTCTATAAGATCATCCCTCAGCCTCCTACACTCCAGAGAAAAAAGTTTCAGTCCCACGAAGATGAACGGGAAAGCCAATTACTTGGAGGATGCGGAAAGTCTGCAGAGAGATTTGGATAGGTTGAGTGAGTGGGCAAGGATCTGGCAGATGGAGTATAACGTTGGCAAATGTGAGGTTATCCACTTTGGAAGAAATAATAGTAAAATGGAATATTATTTAAATTTTGAAAAATTACAACATGTTACTGTGCAAAGGGATCTGAGGGTCCTTGTCTACGAATCACAAAAACCCAGTCTGCAGGTGCAGCAGGTGATCAAAAAAGTGAATGGAATGTTGGCCTTTATAGCGAGGGGGATAGAATATAAAAATAGGGAGGTCTTGCTGCAATTGTACAGGGTACTGGTGAGGCTGCAACTGTGTGCAGTTTTGGTCGCCTTACTTGCGAAAGGATGTATTGGCCTTGGAGGGAATACAGAGAAGGTTCACCAGGCTGATACCGGAGATGAGGGGGTTAGCTTATGAGGAGAGATTGAGTAGACTGTGCCTGTACTCATTGGAGTTTACAAGGCTGAGGGATGATCTTATAGAGACATATAAGATAATGAAGGGGTTAGATAGCGTAGAGGTAGAGAGACTCTTTTCACTTAGAAAGGAAACCAGAATTAGAGGGCACAACCTCAAAATAAGGGGGAGTCAATTTAGAACAGAGTTGAAGAGGAACTTCTTCTCTCAGATGATACTGAATGTCTGGAATTCTCTGCCCATTGAAGTGGTGGAGGCTATCTTGTCGAATATGTTTAAGTCACAGGTAGATAGATTTCTAATCGATAAGGGAATTAGGGGTTATGGGGAACAGGCGGATAAGTGGAAATGATCCACTTCAGATCAGCCATGATCTTATTGAATGGCGGGGCAGGCTCGAGAGGCTAGGTGGCCTACTCCTGCTCCTATTTCTTACGTTCTATCCAACCTCTCCTTACAACTCAAACCATCAAGTCCCAGGAGCATCTTAATAAATCTTTTCTGCACTCTTTCTAGTTTAATGATATCTTTTTTACAATAGGGTGACCAGAATTGCACAAGTATTCCAAGTGTGGCCTTACCAATGTCTTGTACAACTTCAACAGGACATCCCAACTCCTGTATTCAGTGTTCTGATCGATGAAATCAAGTGGGCTGAATGTCTTCTTCACCACTCTGTCCACCTGTGACTCCATTTTCAAGGAGCTATGAACATGTGCCCCTAGATCTTTTTTGTTCTGTAATTCTCCCCAGCGCCCTACCATTAACTGAGTAAGTCCTGCCCTGGTTCAATCTCCCAAAATGCATCACCTCGTATTTGTCTAAATTAAACTCCTTTTTTTTCAAGATGTCATTAGTTATTTCCCCAAGTTCCCAGTCTGATGGCTGGTTTCTGGTAAAATTTGTTTATAAATCTAGCACAAAGAAACTGCCTAATGCACAGGACAATAGTCAATGGCTTTCTTTATCCATACTTTATGGTATTGCAGGGAATTTCTGTTAAGACTCATTTATTATACCACATGAATCATCCCTTCTACATCTGATGTGTTGGATTCTGTATCTAACTTGCACTTAGAACCCATCCATAGAACTCCAATGTAGAAGGAAGCTATTCAAACCATCGGCTCTACATTAACTCTGAAAGAGAATCTCACCCAGGTGTACACAGTTCCCCCGGCCTCCCGCTACTCATCAATATTCACATTTACCATGGCCAACCCCTATAAGCCATATATACAATCATAGAATCTACAGCACAGAGACAGGCCCTTCGGCCAAACTGGTCCATGCCAACCAAAAAGTCTATCTAAGCTAACCTCATTTACCTGCATTTGGCCCATATCCCTCTAAACCTCTCACAAAGGCTCACATTGACTCAAAACAGTGGCTTTATTCTCTCTTTGCACATGCTGTCAGACCTGCTGAGATTTTCCAGCATCTTTCTGTTATTGTTTCAGATTACAGCATCTGCAGTATTTCACATTTATCCCTTTAAACGTTTCCTATCCACCTAAGCTAACCCCATTTGCCTACATTTGATCCATATCCCTCTAAACTGTTCCTATTCATGTGTCTGTCCAAATGCCTTTGAAATGTTGTCAATGTTCCTGCCTGAACCACTTCCCTCCTACAACTCATTCTGTATTCATACCACCCTCTGTGTAAAAAATAAACAAAGCTTTGCACCTCAGCTTCCCATTAATTCTTTTTCCTCTTAAACCTGGGCCCTCTAGTCTCAATTCCCCAACTGTGGGAAAAAGACAATGCATTCACTCTATCCATGCCTCTCATGATCTTATACACCTCTATAAGATCACCCCTCAGACTCCTACGCTCCAACAAAAAAAGTTCTAACCTGTCCAATCTCTATAACTCAATTGAGTCTTGGCAACATCCTTGTAAATCTCTTCTGCACTTTCTCCAGTTTAATAACGTCTTTCCTATGGCAAGGTGACCAAAACTGAACACAATACTCCAGGTGAGGCCTCACCAACATCCTGCACAACTGCAATATAACTTCCCAACTTCTATACTCAATGTCCTGACTGATGAAGGCCAACATGCCAAAAGCTTCTTCCCTGTGACTCCACCTTTAGAGATACTTGCACCTGAACTCCAAGGTCCCTTTGTTCCACAATACTCCCTGAGGTTCTACCATTCATAAGAACATAAGAACTAGGAGCAAGATTGGCCCCTCAAGCCTGCTCTGCCATTCAATAGGATTGTGGATGATCTTTTTCTGGACTCAGCTCCACTTACCTGCCTGCTCATTATAACCTTTAATCCTTCACTGTTCAACAATGTATCTATCCTTGCTTTAAATGTATTCAATGAGGTAGCCTCAACGGCTTCACTGAGCAGGGAATCCCACAGATTCACAACCCTTTGTGTGAAGAAGTTCCTCCTCAACTCAATCTTAAATCTCACTTTAGTTCTACCTTAATTTCAGTTTCCAAATTGCAACATCTCACAGTTATCGGTATTGAGCTCTATTTGCCATTTCTCGGCCCGTTTCCCCAGCTGATCAAGATCCTGCTGCAATTTTTGATAACCTTCCTCACTGTTTACAATACCTATTTTAATGTCATCTGCAAACTTACTGATCATGCCTTGTACATTCTCATCCAAATCATTGACATAGATAACAAACAGCCATGGGCCCAGCACTGAATCCTGAGGCAAACCATAGTCACAGGCCTCCAATCCGACAAACATCCTTCCACCATTACTCTGTACTTCCTACCATCAATCCAACTGTACATCCAATTTGCCAGCTCTCCCTAGATTCCATGTGATCTAATCTTCCAGCGCAGCCTACCATATGGAATTTTATCAAAGGCCTTTCTGAAGTACATATAGATTATGTCCATCACCCTGCCCTCATCAACTTTCCTGGTCACTTCATCAAAGAACTCTAACAAATTTGTAAGGCGTGATCTCCCATGTACAAAGCTGTGCTGACTGCTCCTAATCAAGCCCTGTCTTTCCAAATGCGAACATATCCTCAGAATTCTCTCTAGTAACTTACCACCACACATGTTAGGCTTACCAGTTTATAATTCCCAGGTTTTTCTTTGCAGCCCTTCTTAAATATGGGCACAACCCTCCAGTCTTCTGGTGCCTCACTCATGGCTAACAATGATGCAAATATCTCCTCCAGGGCTCCCACAATTTCTTCTCTAGCCTCACACAGTATTCTTGCATACGTGGTCAGGACCAGGACATTTATCCACTTCACACATTTTAAAACGTCCATCACTTCCTGTACTGTAACGTGAACTGTTTCCAATATATCACCACTAACTTCCCAGGTTCCCAAATCTTTATGTCTTTCTCCACAGTAAACACAGAGGGGAAATATCCAATGAGAACCTCGCCCATCACCCGAGATTCCACACATATGTGCCCACTTTGGTCCTTGAAAAGTTCTATTCTCTCTAATTACTCTTTTTCCTTTAATATACTTAAAGGATCCCTTGGATTCACCTTAATCCTCTCGGCCAAATCTTTCTCATGTCCCCTTTTTGCCCTCCTAATTTCCTTCTTGAGTATATTCCTGTATCCCTTGTATACTTCCAGGGAATCCCTTAATTCCAGTTGCTTGTACCTGAGGCATGTCTCCTTCTTTTTCCTGGTCAAAACCTCAATATGTTTTGTCATCCAGGATTCCCTACTCCTGCCAGTCTTGCCCTTCACCCGAACAGGAATGTATATAGCCTAAACTCTAACTATTCCAGTTATAAAGGCCTCCCATTTGCCAGAGGTCCTTTTGCCCTCAAAAGGCTACCCCAATTAACCCTTGCAAGCTCCACCTGATGCAAATACCTTTGGACTGTGGGAGTTAACGGGAGCACTTAGCTCCAATGGAATAGTATTTTGATTTGGAAATGAGCCAGGTAATAGGTCATGAGATTGGGGAATACTGTGAAAAGTAGTGTCCAGATACAAAAGGGTCCAGAGGGGCAATTTTTTCATATAGAGGGTGGTGAGTGTCTGAAACAAGCTGCCAGAGATCGTAGTAGAAGCTGGAAATTAGCATTTAGATAGATACATGGGTACGATGGGTATAAAGGCATATGGGCCAAATATGGGCAATTGGGATTAGTTTAGGGGTTTTAAAAAAAAGGGCAACATGAACAAATTGGGCCGAAGGGCCTGTTTCCATGCTGTAAACCTCTATGACTCTATGATCTCTATGACTCTAGTGTTCAAACTTTTGCAGAAAGTACCTTTTGTTTTGCAGATTATGGTGGGCGAGTTGATTGCATTTGTTTTTCAAGCAGAGTTTGTGCGTCAGGAGAAAACGATTGTGACTGCAGATTGCTGCCCTCTGAATCCACTGCTTCGCAGAGTCGTAAGGTTTTTGGGTCTGTCTGATTTCTGTTCTTGTCAAATTTTGACTGAATGTCTAACTCACTGGTTATAAATAAATTACAGCCTGTAGAGAGAAAAGTCTTTGAGACTTGGCTGGACAGTAACTTGTCTCAATATCAATGTTAACTTTTATAGGAACTCAGAGTTGAAGCTCACGATACAGAGGGTGGTACTGTGGCACGGTGATTAGCACTGTTGCCTCATGGCAGGGTCAATTCTGGCCTTGGGTGTTTGTGTGGAATTTGCACATTCTCCCCTGTGTCTGGATTGCTTGTGTAAATTGCTCCTTGGTGTCGCAGAATGGGTAGGTTAGGGAGATTAGCTTTGGGAAATGTGTGGGGTTAGGGGGATAGGGCAGGGAACAGAGCCTGGATAAGGTACTCTGTCAGAGAGGCCTAGTCTGCACTGTAGGGATTCTGTGATATACGAGCCTGGGGCTGAGAAAGAGTGAAAAAACACTGACAGATGCTCTGTGCAGAGAGAAAAATGGAGTTAACATTCAAATCAAAGACCTTTCTTTAGGACTGAGGGAAATGACTGACACAATTAAACGTTCATGCTTCCTTTCCCTTTGTGTTATTATTTAAAGTTAATCCTTAATGGATCCTGATTTTTAACTCTCACCCTCTGAGAAGGAAGATGTGGGGTTGTGACGCAGGCAGCATTATTACCATGTTAATCACTGTAATTTGGCATTACAGCTAATAGTTAGTTTTTCTGCTTCACAATATTGTCTGTTATTAGGTTATTTAGCTCTGAGGATATTTAAATTGGTTTCTGGATCTGGGTCAATGATAACATTGATGATTTACTGACAATTTTTCCCAATGATTCCAGACTGGGAATTTCAGTGATATCAATTTAATTATACATCACCCATTGTGAACACACCTTTCCTTGGTCATCAAGTCCTGAGCTGGGTCTTGAACCCAGAGCTTCTGGCTGAGAGGCAAAGATATTACCCACTGTGCCACAAGCCGTCCTATATGGTTGTGAAATGGCCTATGAAAATGAAACTCTTTGTACCTAATTTGAAGCTGGGATTTTCCGACACACTAGTCAGAAACCGGGAAATCCTTTTCGAGATCATCAGACCTTTCTATGATCTGTCCCTCATCCGCTTCAATGAGGTGGCAGGTGGGACAGAGTCTTTGACACAAGATCCATTTAAGCTATCTTAGAAGAATAGCTTTGGTCTGATACCAGTTCAAAATGGGCTTAAAGATGTCATAAAATGATTTGCCTTAATTGGGTAAATCTGACATGAAAGACCTGAAAGAAACCTCAGAGAGAGTGTGATGCCTGATCCTGGTTATCGGAAGGATCCCTCATCCAAGATTTGACTGCTGCAGTAAGAACGCAGAAATTGAGAGGAAAAATGGGATAAGATTTGAGTAAATGTCAGGGACATGATGGAGTTGTATAGAACTTTGGTGAGACCACAACTGGAGCATTCTGTGCAGTTCTGGTCACCACATAATCGGAAGAATATGATTGTACTGGAGGGGGTGCAGAGGAGATTCACCAGGATGCTGCCTGGGATGGAACACTTAACTTATGAAGAGAGATTCAATAGTCTTGAGTTGTCTTCATTGGAGGAGAGAAGACTAATCGAGATGTACAAGATTATGAGAGACCTGGACAGAGTGGATAAGAAGCAGCTGTTCTGCTTAGTTGAAAGGTCAGTCATGAGACAACACAACTTAAGTGTGAGAGGCAGGAAGTTTGGAGATATGAGGAAAACTGTTTTTACCCAGGGGATGGTGAGAGTCTGGTATGTTGCTGCCTGGGAGGCTGATGGAGGTGGGTTGCCTCACATCCTTTAAAAAGTACCTGGATGATCATTTGGCACATCAGAACATTCAGAGCTATAGGCCTAGAGCTGACAGATGGGATTAGGTGGGCAGGTCAGGGCCTTTCATATATCAGTGCGGACTCAGTGGACTGAAAGACCTTTTCTGCACTGTAATATTCTGTGATTCTGTGACTGGAAAATTTAGTGAAACAAGCTACATATTACCTGTTATCTTTTCAGCTCTGAACTGTTTTATTCCTTTTGTAGGGGTTTATACCTTTGGTCTTTTCGCAACTGACATATTTGTAAATGCGGGGCAAGTGGTGATGGGAAGTCCAACGCCACATTTTCTAACAGTGTGTCAACCGAACTATACAGCCCTGGGCTGCAGGCTGTCCACTCAGTTCATCAACTCCCAGGATGCCTGCACAGGAAGTCCAACCCTCATATCCAATGCAAGAAGGGCATTCCCTTCCAAAGATGCTGCCCTGAGTATGTATGCTTCCGTGTACACAGTGGTAAGTGAAACACAGCAGGAGATTTTCTCACTCATTTCTTTCAGTAAGGTAAGTTACGTGAATTTACAGCACTCTGTGCAATATGGACGCCTGTTTGTTGGGGAAGGTAGAACCTATTCGTGCCAGGAAGCTGGCTGCCAACTGCTTAGAGCATTATTGTGCAGGTACCCCAATCTCCCAACATACAGTGTACGAGTGTACATAGTGTACTGGGAGAACTGTCAATTCTCACCCCAAGCCACGTGCACCTCATCCCCGATCCCTACCCCGCTGAGACTTACCCCCATCACCACCTCTTCCTAATCGCTGGCTCCCCCAGTTGCCAGCCTCCTGATCGAAAGACACTTCTCCTGAACACCAGCCCCGAATCGCTGGCCTCCTGCTTGTCAGCGTCCATCCAGTCTCCATCCTGCAATGCAGAGTTTCCCCCCTACCCTTCCCTGGTCTGGCTCCACCCGCACTGCACCCTACCTCCTCAGCTCTTGTCCCCTTGGCACTGCTTGGTGTCTGTGGGCAGTGCCAAGATGCCCATTGAGCAGTGCCAGTGTTCCCAGTCAGCAGTGCCAGGATGCCAGGCTGTCAGTTGGACTGTGATTATGGGATTTGGGAAGTACAGTCAGACTGTGACACTTAGAGATTGATTCAAAGTGTCAAGTTAATATGAAAATGGGAGAGTTTCTGGTCTGTTTTTTGGGTGAGTTTTCATGCCCAAACTTATGCAATTAGTCATTGACAATATGGCTAGACTGTTTCTAGCTGCTGTCAGCAGTGGGTTGAACTGAATTTGCCAGCCAACCTTCAGAGGGAGCTATTACACACATGCAGAATTCTGATTTTACAATTTTCATTTTAAGTGCTAAATCTGGATACAGATTTGATTTGGAAATCAGCTCTCAGGCCCCCCATGTGCACTTAATCTGAAAAAAAAATCACTGAATTGCGCTGTGGGCAGGGTTTAGCACACTCGAAACAATCGGAGCTCTGAACTGCATATGCGCAGTTAGAAAAAATTTGAAAACATGCGCCCGTATCACGTTGCTCCTCAGCAGCAAAAAGCAGAGAAAGCAGCCCGGGAGTGAAAAGTGAGAGCGATGGCCCCCACAGACATCACTGTCCCCCTTATCCACCCTCCTGCTATCCAGATTGACTGTGACCCCCTGCCCCTTCCCCTCATCAGAGATCCATCTAGCCTCCTTCCCACAACCAAAGATACATCTCACCCACCTCCCTCCCCCAAACCCCACCAACCCCCCCACCCCAAGAACAACCTGGCCTCACTCCCCTCCCCCCACCTCCTCCAGAGGTACATCTGACCTGCCTCCCTCCTCCCCTCCCCACCAGACAATGATCTGACCTGCTTTCTCCTCTCCCTCCAGCACCACTGATCTGAGTCAGAGAGCTGTTGGAAGCTCTGAACTCGCCTCTTCAGCAGCTGGAGTGCCTGATTCAGGGTTTTATTCAGCAGGTCCATTATGGTGCAGTTCAGGATTGCTAAACATGGTGGTAAAAGGGGGAAATGCTGATAAAGTTGGGTGGGTGGTTCATTAATTCAATTGAAATGCATACAAATACATTTCAATCAGCATTGAGCCCGTTTCAGGCGCGAATCAGATCATGGCCATTCCTGGGTCTTGATAAAGTGACCATCTCGCGGATGCAGATCACATTAATGGCCTCATGCTCAAATTTACCATGAAATTGGACGCAACACAATGGTAAAATCGGGCCCTAAGTCTATATACGTGCAATTTCAACAGCAGGAGCCTGACAGATGGGGAGAGCTGTCAGGCCCCTGCTGGTGCAGGTAGCCACACAAACTCTTCCTTCTCATCGCAATCACAGAAGCCCCGGCCGATCACAAGTCCCATACAGCCCAAGATGCAGCTTCCACTGTGCCCCACCACCCACACCAATCACACACCCCCACAATCTGATTGCGTTGCAGAATGGCAACTGCCCCCCCCACCCATTGGGCTCCCCCTTCAGACACTGCCCCCTTTAGCCCCACATCCATAGGCCCCACTGCCTATAGGCTGTGTCCCCAGTACTACCCAAGAAGCAATGTCAAGATGTCCAGTGGGCATTAGAGGTGCCAGGCTGGCACTGCCCAACAGCTCACCACCCCCCCCCCAACCCGCGTAACTTGCCCTCAGCTCCCAATGGGCCTCAATAGCCTATGGTTTTACTGGCGAAGTTAACACTACTATTCCCTCTTCATGGTGAGCAGCATTTTCCTTGCCAGAGAGAATCTCTCCCAGTGAGACCATAAAGGCAAATAGACCGGATGATTGAACACTGAGCTCTTTAAAAATATGCAAATCAACATTAAAATATATGAAAATAATTTATTCAGCAACTTGCCCATTTCTGGTGAGAGGCTGATCTCACCAGAAATCCGGCTCTCATAAGATGGCAAGAGCCGAGAAATTGGGCATGATCCTGATTTCTTGGTTCTTGTGCAATTCTACCAGCTCATTCAACCTGTCGATGGAGGGGATGAGCTGATAAATTTCCAGCCAGGGTATATGATACAATTTCAAGTATTTTGATTAGATCAGCATATGCCTCATGCCTCCCTGATTATAGTTTTGAATGACTCAGGTGTAAATTGTGGATATTTGAACCAAAAATTGAGTTTAAAATGGACGTGAAATTATTGTGTTAAGTGTTCACAATGTCATTGACTTTGACATGTGAGTGCTGGTTTTATTTTATTCCTAGATGTATGTCACAGTGATGTTCCAAGCCAAGGGTACAAGGCTCACCAAGCCAGTGTTATGTCTGACACTCCTGTGCCTGACATTTTTAACGGGCGTAGTGAGGGTGTCTGAGTATCGGAACCATTGGTCAGATGTTCTCGTGGGATTCCTCACTGGTGGAGCAGTTGCTGTGTTTCTGGTGAGTGAATCACTTCAAAAATTAAATAAGAACACAGCTCATATTGACAAGCTACTGGGATGAGAAGCTACTTTTGTCTGGCTTGTGGATGGCTTGAGAATCAGGAGGCACAGGACGGAATTTTACCAGCATGTTCATCCAAGATTCATACAATCCCTGGAGTGGGTGTGCCGGTAAAAGTCTGATCACAGTCTCAGGATAAGGTGTAATCCAAACAGGACTCTGGTGGGGAGGGATATCTTTCGTAAGAAGCTGGTGGATTTTAGGAATTCTTTACCTCAGAAGGCTCAGTCACAATAGAACATAGAGATGGATGGATTTCTAGATATCTAAGACATCAAGGGATCATAGGGACAATGCAGGGAAATGACATTTGAATGATGAGCCTTGATCTAGTTGAATGGTAGAACAGACTTATGGGGCTGAATGGCCTACGCCTGCTGCTATTTCCTGTGATCACATGAATAAACCACTGGAATTCCCCCAAAAAAAACAGTAAATGACTTTGAAGAGAAAAGACTGTGAATAAATGGAAACCATTTGAGGCTACAAGATGAAACAGACATTAATGATAATTTTAGTGCAACAGAATTCTGTAAAGTATGTCATCAGTGATTTGTAATTTGTTCTATTGCTGTTTATTTCTTAGTACAAAAACTGCTCAGTGTGAATATGTACAGAGTCACTGCTCAACAGGGAAAGACCTGTTCTCTATTGCTGTGCAAATGTGTTTTTTAGCAGAGTAAGGATGACCACTGGGTAACTGTAAAGGTGTTCCTCAGAAAGAGCTGTTCCATTTGAATAATTCACCAGAATATCAGTTCTTTTATTCACACTGTTCTTGAAAGTAACATTGTTTTTCCTCCAACAAGCAACATGTTCTAAGACTCTCCAATAACTTCTTACAGGTGTGTTGTGTTGTACATAATTTTAAGAGCCCAAATCCTGTGTGTAAGAAAGCGTGTAATGTCCCGAAGCCAGTCTGTGTGATGCTCACGCTGCCATGTGTGGAAAGCCCATTAGAAAAGTTAAGTGTTGTTCAGGTAAGAGGTCGTGATCCAAAAGAAAACTGCAGTGTGATGGCTGAGAGGGGGCCTCATCTCTCCATCTGCCCTCTCTCCATGCACTGGAGGAGTGGAAGAAACGTGTGGGGAAGTTGCAGCCAATTTAATTCAAGGTCCTTGAATTCGACAGGAATTGAGAATGAGAATGGCAGCAAGAATTAAACATTATTTACCTCCAATAAAGCCACGCTCTTATCCATCCTCTTGAAACATTAGCAGCTTCAAAAACACAATTATTTTTAACTACTTTGTCCAGGAGAATTTCATTTTCTCTAAAATCTCTGATGAAGCCTTGAAAACGACAGATTACAGAGTAAACAGTGTGTTTACTGTTGAGCACGATAAGAACTCTCACAACACTAGGCTGGTATTGTGAGCGTTTTTACTGTGTTACCCCGGTCCAACACTGACGTCTCCATGTCTTTTCTGATGAGGCCAGTATTTAGTACCAATCTGCTTGATTTTATGACTGGTAAAGACCTTCTTTAATCCCATTACATGCACCTTCCAGCTGAACGTGTACAAACTGCAAGCACTTGTCCTGCCTGCATTTCATGGCAGCAAGTGTTTTTGGCTTACTCAAATCTCAGAGAAAAACTGAGGTGAGAACAACAATTTTGTGCAGTCGAACGTGAGAATACTAATAAATACAAATAGAAAGGCACACAGTCTGGAAATGCATGAGCTGGATTTAGTGTCCCTGTTGATCTGATGACCTCTGTGTGGTTTTATGCTGTTGTATTGAGACAGTGTGATCTCGATCACATTCGACATGGTTTTAATGTGAACCCTTCTGTTTTCAGAATCATCCAACTGCATTCTCAGAAGGCACATGAACAACCCTCCACTTTCTTCCCCTCAACACCAGATGTGTTGATTGCCACTCGATCAGTGATGAGTGAAGTTTGACTTGCAGATGGAGCAGTCCAATTTGTGTGGAGCATTGCATGGTCCATGTCCACAGAACAACAGTCTCATTGCATTAGTATGGAGTCTTGTGATTGTCAAGCAAGTAGGAACATTTGCCTGTAATATTTTTTTCGCTTTTGGTCATATTACCAAATTTTATGTAAGATCAAACTCTAGACTGTGTTCAATGAAAACTTCAGTCCAGCTGTTAATTAGATTTGAATCCAGTAGCTGAAAGCTTTGCTACTCCTTGGACTGTTTTATTGGATTGAGGAGTTTCTGCACATTTCTTCACCACCCCTTCCAGCAAATTGTGTGTAATCTGCATCATTCAGAACTCTGCAATTTATTTTATCTTTTATGTCAGTAAATACAGCAAAAAACCAAAGCATCAAATACAGAAGAGATGGGGCATCGCTGGCACTAATGTAGCCAAATGCAAAGATGTGAGACAAAAGTGGTGCATGTTGCAGCCCCACAGTTACTGAGAATATTCTGAGTGGAGCTGTATGAGATCACTGGTCTGATCTCGAGTGCTAACTATTGGGCTGCACATAGAGACTGTGATATTAGACCCAAAGTCTAGGACGTTGGTCCACTGCCATCTGAAGAACTTGAGGAAATTCTCCAGCATTTTCCTGCAGATTGTTTGCTTCTTTTAAGTTTCTAAATAACTCTGTTATGTTGTTGATTCAAAGTAGAGTATATACAGTGGTTAAAATTAGTTTTCCAATCTGGATATTTATGTCCAATCTTGATTTAGAGGATTTTTTTAAAGCAAATGAAAGTATTTTCCCCAAATCTTTCATTTGTGTAAGGGCAGAGCAAGTTCCTTGTAAAATGAGCAGATTAAGCAGAGTTTGCTGATAACAAGACATGATAAATTATTTATTCAGTTGCCAGTTTCTCTTTTCCCATCTGGCGGCAGTGCAGTGAGTCAGGAAAATGTTGAGGAAAATGTTCCTCAGGACTCCAAAAACCCAGTTTGGGGTTTTGATTGACAGCTGCCTGTGCAGAATGCAACTTTCCACTGGATATTAGACAACCTTTTCAGAAACAAATGTTGGTGTTTGAATTAAATTTATTAATGTTATTACAATTAAATTGATCTTTCTCAATCATTTTAATGATTACATCTAAACAAGAGACATAAAGTCAGTGTGTATGAGAAAGAGAAAAGGTAAGAGAGAGCGAGAGAAGAGGTTTTATGCAAGATTATTATCAATAGCGTGGAAGTGATTCTGCCAAAATAATTCAAAGTGTCAAATCTGCATAAAGCTGGAGTAAATCCTGCTGGATTTTTCAGTGGGAGTTTCAAAATGAATGTCCCACATTCAGTGCATTGTAGAGTGCCTCAACGTGAATCAGGTGGAAAATCTGTGGGTGGTTCCTTTCCCCATTGGAGACGCCAGCAACATAGCGCTCAGTGAGACCCTGCACATGCGCTGACCTGTCAGTGCTGATTTGTTGGCCTGTGCTATAGCCTAATATTACCAGTCTCCCGATCACTGGCCAGCCCCATGACCCTGCAATGCTTCCCCTCCAAACCCACCCACGAGCCAGTTGCTGGACCCACAAACATGTCTGGACCAGCCCTGACCCCTGCTCCCGCCCCAGGCAGTCCAACTTCCTCTCCTCCATCCCAACGCCCAGCCCCAATTGCTGGTCTGTGTCTCACTGCTTGAGATCCCAAAGGTAGCGGGACACCCCCAACACCCACTCATCCCCCTGTCCCCTTGGCACTGTCTGCCCACTGGGCAGTGTCAATTTGCCCCTTTTGCAATGCCAGGGGGTCTAGCTGCCACTACCAACGTGGCAATGCCACAGGATACCCCTTGTTTCCCCTGACCTTCTGGGTGGTCTCAGTGGCCCTACTTCTCTCCAGTGGAATCATGCCACTTGCTCCCCACAAGTTACAGCTACAGTAAACCCCACTGGCATGATGGGGATGGGGGAGGGGAGACACTACTGAGCCAGAGACTTCAGTTCCAGGCCTGCCAATAAGATGTTAAATATATTCACATTAGTATTTAAATAATTTATGCAGCACCATACAGATTTCTGAGGCTGAGCTGACAAGGCTGGAAATCTGGCAGTGGTGCACAGTGGGGAGCCCAAGTCTTGCTGCTCGCTGAGCCGGAAGATTCACTCCCAATGTGTTTGCACAAAGTTTATTGATTGAGCATATATAATAGTAGCAGGAGTAGGCCACCAGGACCTTCAAGCCTGCTTCACCATTCAATACAAATATGGTTGATCTATGCCGGCCTCAACTCCTTTTCTGTGCCATTTCCCCATAGCGCTCTATTGCTCAATCAATCAAATATTTATCCACCTCCATTTTAAATACTCCTAATGATCCAGTCTCCATCACCCTTTGAGGCAGGGAATTCCAGAGATTCATCACTTTCTGTGAGAAGAAATTTCTACACAGCTCAGTTTTAAAAGACGGGCTCTTTATCTTATCACTGTCTCCCTTGCAGAGAGACTTGGACAAGTTGCAGAGCTGGGCCGAGAGGTGGCAAATGGAGTTTAATGCAGAAAAGTGTGAGGTAATTCACTTTGGCAGGAATAACAAATGTGTAGAGTATACGGCTAATGGTAGGATTCTTAATAGTGTTGATGAACAGAGGGATCTTGGTGTATATGTGCATAGATCCCTGAAAGTTGGCAATCAAGTTGATAAGGTTGTTAAGAAGGCATACGGAGTCTTAGCTTTTATTGGTAGGGGGATGGAATTTCGGAGCCGCAACGTCATGTTGCAACTGTACAAAACTCTAGTACGGCCGCACTTGGAGTATTGTGTGCAGTTCTGGTCCCCACATTATAAGAAAGATGTGGAGGCATCGGAGAGGGTACAGAGGAGGTTTACCAGGATGTTGCCTGGTATGGAGGGCAGGTCTTATGAGGAGAGGCTGAGAGATTTGAGGTTGTTTTCGTTAGAAAGAAGGCGGCTAAGAAGAGACCCTATTGAAACATACAAGATGATTAGAGGTTTAGATAGGGTGGATAGTGATAGCCTTTTTCCTCAGATGGAGAAAGCTAGCACAAGGGAACATAGCTTTAAATTAAGGGGTGGTAGTTATAGGATGGATGTCAGAGGTAAGTTCTTTACCCAGAGAGTGGTAAGAGTATGGAATGCCCCGCCTGCGGCAGTTGTAGATGCGCCAAGTTTGGGGGCGTTTAAGAGGTCCGTGGATAGGTTTATGGATGAAAAAGGGAGTGGTTTAGGTTAGAGGGTCATTGCTTTTTCTTAATTGGCCGGCGCAACATCAAGGGCCGAAGGGCCTGTTCTGCGCTGTAATGTTCTATGTTCTATGTTCTTGTTCGAGACTCTCCCACTAATGAAAACATCTCACCATCTACCCTGTCAAGCCTCTTCAGAATTTTATAGATTGAATAAAGTCACCCCTCTGCCACCTCTGGCAGCTTGTTCCAGATACTCACCACCCTCTGTGTGGAAAAATTGTCCCTCTGTATATTGAAACTTACACAATTCTGAAGATGCTTGATAGGGAAAATGCTGAGAGACTATTTTCATTGGTAAGGGAATGTAGAACATTTGATTTATTATTGTCACATGTATTAGTATATAGTGAAAAATATTGTTTCTAGTGTGCTATACAGACAAAGCATATTGTATGGAAGGGAAGAAGGAATTACAGAAAGTAGTAGCTAGGGTATAGAGAAAGATCATGTCTGATGGAAGCAGGGAAGAAGCTGTTCTTGAGTCTTGAGTTGAATATGGGGGGGCGGGGCAATGGAGATCTAGAACAGGGAGAGGACAGGGTTCTCAGGATATGGGACCAATTATTTAAGACACAGATGAGGATAAATTTCTTTACTGAAAAGAGTTCTGGATCTTTGGAAGTCCCAACTCCACAGGATTGTGAATGTTCCACCATTCAGCACATTTAAGCCTGAGATGGACCACAGGATAAGGAAAGCATTCAAGGAAATGTGAGTTGAAGCCCAAGATCAGTCATGAACATATTGAATGGCAGAACAGCTCAACAAGCCACATAATCCAATCGTGAGACCACGTTGTCCTATTAGAACCATAGAACATTACAGCACAGAAACAGGCCCTTTGGCCCTTCCTTTTTACAGGTATATAAATAATAAAAGATTGGTTAGGGCAAGATTAGGGCCAGTCAGAGATAGCAGTTGTGCGTGGAGCCTGAGGAGATAGGAGAGACACTGAATGAGTATTTTTCGTCAGTATTCACGCAGGAGAAAGACAATGTTGTCAGGGAGAATACTGCAATACCAGGTTGTAGACTGGGCAGGATTGAGGTTCATAAGGAGGAGGTGTTAGCAAATCTTGAGGGTATGAAAATTGATAAGTCCCCTGGGCCAGGTGGGATTTACCCTAGGATTCTCTGGGAGGCTAGAGAGGAGATTGCAGAGCCTTTGGCTTTGATCTTCATGTCGTCGTTGGCTACAGGTATAGTGCCAGAAGACTGGAGGATGGCAAATGTTGTCCCTTTGTTCAAAAAGGGGAGTAGGGACCATCCTGGAAATTATAGACCAGTGAGCCTGACTTCTGTTGTGGGCAAAGTCTTAGAAAGAATTATAAGGGATAGGATTTATAAGCATCTAGAGAGAAATAAATTGATTAGGGATAGTCAGCACAGTTTTGTGAAGGGTAGGTCGTGCCTCACAAACCTTATTGAGTTTTTTGAGGAGGTGACCAAAGAGGTAGATAAGAGTAAGGCAGTTGATGTAGCGTAGTAGAGTAGTAGTGCAGTAGATGTAGCAAAGCGTTTGATAAGGTTCCCCATGGTAGGCTACTGCAGAAAGTACAGATGCATGGGATTGAAGGTGATTTAGCAGTTTGGATTAGGAATTGGCTAGCTGATAGAAGACAGAGGGTGGTGGTTGATAGGAAATATTCAACCTGGAGTGCAGTTACAAGTGGTGTACCTCAAGGATCTGTTTTGGGGCCACTGCTGTTTGTCATTTTTATAAATGACCTAGATGAGGGTGTAGAGAGTTGGATTAGTAAATTTGCTGATGATACCAAAGTGGGGGGAGTTGTAGACAGCGAGGATGGATGTTACGGTTTGCAGAGGGACATAGATAGGTTGCAGAGCTGGGCCGTGAGGTGGCAAATGGAATTCAATACGGA
This sequence comes from Sphyrna mokarran, assembly GCA_024679065.1. Lineage (NCBI taxonomy): Eukaryota > Metazoa > Chordata > Chondrichthyes > Carcharhiniformes > Carcharhinidae > Sphyrna > Sphyrna mokarran. The sequence goes on along the minus strand of JAGIQG010000035.1, from coordinate 20,791,543 downwards.
TAAGTGTGAGGTGATTCACTTTGGTAGGAATAACAGGCATATGAAATATAGGGCTAATGGAAGGACCCTTAATAGTGTCGTCGAGCAGAGGAATTTTGGGGTACAAGTACATAGCACTTTGAAAGTTGGCACCCAGGTTGATAAAGTTGTTAAGAAGGCGAATGGTGTGTTAGCGTTTTTTGGTAGAGGGATTGAATTTAGGAGCCGTGAGGTTATGTTACAACTGTACAAAACTCTGGTGCGGCCACACTTGGAGTATTGCGTACAGTTCTGGTCGCCGCATTATAAGAAAGATGTGGAAGCATTGGAAAGGGTGCAGAGGTGGTTTACCAGGATGTTGCCTGGTATGGTGGGAAGGCCTTATGAGGAAAGGCTGAGGGACCTGAGGTTATTTTCATTAGAGAGAAGAAGTTACGCGGTGACCTAATTGAGGCGTATAAGATGATCAAAGGACTGGATAGGGTGGATAGTGAGATCCTTTTTCCTCGGATGGTGATGACCAACACGAGGGGACATAACTTTAAATTAAGAGGTGGTAGTTATAGGATGGATGTCAGAGGCAGGTTCTTTACACAGAGGGTGATGAGGGCATGGAATGCCCTGCCTGTAGCAGTTGTGGACTCGCCTACTTTGGGGGCATTCAAATGGTCAGTGGATAGGCATATGGATGATATTGGAATAGTTTAGGTTAGAGGGTCCACTGGTCGGTGCAACATCGAGGGCTGAAGGGCCTGTACTGCGCTGTAATGTTCTATATTCTATGTTCTTCCTGGCTGTGCATGACCATTTATCTGCCAAGTCCCACTGACCTGCACCTGGACCATATCCTTCCACACCCCTATCATCCATGTACCAGTCCAAGTGGCATTCACCACTTCATTATAGAACAGAGAACAGTACACCACTGTACAGGCTCTTTACTATGGCCCTCGATGTTGTGCCGAGCTACATTCAATCCCAAGATCAAGCTATCCCCTCCCTATCATTCTGGAGTGCTCCATGTGCCTATCCAATAACTGCTTGAAAGTTCCTAAAGTGTCTGACTCCACTATCACAGCAGGCAGTCTATTCCACATTCCAACCACTTTCCGAGTAAAGAATCTATCTTAGACATCTCCCCTACATCTCCCACCAAGAACCTTATAGTTATGCCCCCTAGTAACAGCTATATTCACCCAAGGAAATAGTCTCTGCATGTCCACTCTATCAATCCCTCTCAACATCTTTTAAATCTCTATTAAGTCACCTCTCATCCTCCTCCACTCCGAAGAGAAAAGCCCCAGCTCCCTCAACCTTTCCTCATAAGACCTACCCTCCAAACCAGGCAGCATCCTGATAAATCTCCTCTGCACTCTCTCCAATGCTTCCACATCTTTCTTATAGTGAGGTGACCAGAACTGAACACAATATTCCAAATATGGTCTCACTAACACCTGGTACAGTTGCAGCACAACCCCATGGCTCTTAAACTCAAACCCCCTGTTAATAAACGCTAACACACTATAAGCCTTCTTCATGATTCTATACATTTGAGTGGCAACCTTCAGAGATCTGTGGATGTGAACCCCAAGATCTTTCTGTTCCTCCACATTTCTCAGAACTCTGCCGTTAACCCTGTAATCCGCATTCAAGTTTGTCCTACCAAAATGAATCACCTCACACTTATCAGAGTTAAATTCTATCTGCCACTTTTTGGCCCAGCTCTGCATCCTATTAATGTCTCTTTGCAGGCTGCAACAGCCCTCCACTTCATCCATTACTCCACAATCTTGGTGTCATCAGCAAACTTACTGACTCACCCTTCAGCCCCGTCCTCCAAGTAACTGATAAAAATCACAAATAGCAGAGGACCCAGCACTGATCCCTGTGGTACACCCGCTGGGAACTCAAAGAACAAAGAACAAAGAACAACACAGCACGGGAAACAGGCCCTTCGGCCCAACGAGCCCGCGCCGCCATCCTAACGTCTTAACGACATTTAGGGACCAATATAGGGACAATTTGTTACCCAATCAGCCTAAGAGCACATTTTTGGGATGTGGGAGGAAACCGGAGCACCCGGAGAAAACCCACGCAACCACGGGGAGAACGCGCAAACTCCCGCAGACACAGGCCCAAATCCATGTGTCTGCACAGCAACAGCGATAGTCTCTGAGCTGTCATGTTGCCCATCTGATGGTCCAGTTTAAGCATACACTAACGACGTGAAGCACTAGGCCACTCCTGAAGTAACCTCCAGGAGCAGCCCTCGCACGACGTGCCGAATGCATGCACCTTGGACCAAATAGCCTGTGGAAACAAAGTATTTAAACAGTCCTCATATATCCCTCTATCTGCAGACCGCTCATGTGGCTGTCCAAGAGACCCTTAAACAACCTTAGCGTGCCTGCTCCCACCACCTTACTCGGTAGTGCATTCCACACCCCACTACCCTTTGTGTGAAAAAATGCCCTCTAATATTAGTCTTATACATAGCCCCCCTCACCCTAAGGCCGTGACCCCTCGTTCTATCCGAATCTAATGGTGGAAAAAGCTTACCACCATTTACTCTATCTATACCCCTCATAATCTTATATACCTCTAATAGATCTGGTCTCCAGTCTGAAAATTTTCCCTCCACCATCACTCTCTGTCTTCTATGAGACAGCCAGTTACTTATCCAATCAGCCAAATTTCCTTCAGTCCCACACCCTCTTACTTTTTTCATGAGCCTATCATGGGGAACCTTATCAAACGCCTTACTAAAATCCATGTATATGACATCAACTGCTCTACCTTCATCTGCACACTTACTTACCTTCTCAAAGAATTCAAATTTGTGAGGCAGGACTTACCCCTCACGAAACCATGCTGACTATCCCAGATTAAACTGCAACTTTCCAAATGGTCATAAATCCTATCTCTCAGGACCCTTTCTATTAACTTATCAATCACTGAAGTAAGGCTAACTGACCTATAATTACCAGAGTCATTCCTATTTCCTTTCTTGAAAAGAGGAACAACATTTGCCACTCTCCAGTCCTCTGGCACTATCCCCATGATGTAGAGATGCCGGCATTGGACTGGGGTAAACACAGTAAGACGTCTCACAACACCAGGTTTAAATTCAACCAGTTTATTTAATAGTAAACCCACAAGTTTTCGGAAACGGTGTTCCTCATCAGGTGTGTGGAAGGTTCTGATCGGAGAAAGGCATATAAAGACACACACAGTTTACAGGATACTGATTAGAATGCAAGTCTTTGCAGCTAATCTGTTATTCACATCTTAAAGATGCAGACAGTGTGAGTGGAGCCAGCATTAGCATAGTTAAAAAAGATGTGTATTGTCTCCAGACAGGACAGTAAGTGAGATTTTACAAGCCTAGGCAAGTCATCAGAATTGCAGATAGTGCAGTTCATGTCAATACCCCAGAACTGCCATCAACCATTCCTGTCCCTGTTCTAACTATGTCTCCGTAATGGCCATGACATCATAATCCAAAGTGCTAATCCACATTCCAAGTTCACCTATCTTATTCCTGATGCTCCTTACATTGAAGTAGATACACTTCAACCCACCATCCTGTCTGCCTACCTTCCTCAGTACCTCACAACCCTCAATACTGGCTTTTGGACTACAGCTCGTTTTCCTATCACCTGACAAATTAGTTTAACCCCCCCCTCTCCTCCGCAAAGAGCCGTACAAATTTCCCTCCCAGGATGTTGGTGCCCCTCTGGTTCAGGTTGCAAACCGTCCTTTCTATACATGTCCCACCTTCTCCAGAATGTGCTCCAATTATCCATGTAAATGAAACCCTCTCTCCTACACCATCCCTGCAGCCACATGTTAATCTGCACTCTTCCTTTTCCTCAACTCACTAGCACATGACACCGGCAACAAAACAGAGATGACAACATGCTTTGTCTTGGCCCTCAGCTTCCATCCTAGCTCCCTAAATTCCTGTTTTAAATCCCCATCCCTTCTCCTACCTGCTAGCATGAGGGGACACAGCTTTAAATTAAGGGGTATGAGTTATAGGACGGATATCAGAGGTAGGTTCTTTACTCAAAGAGTGATTAGGGAGTGGAATGCCCTGCCTGCAGCTGTTGTAGATGCGCCAAGTTGGTGGCGTTTAAGAGGTTAATTGATAAGTATATGGAAGAGAAGGGAATGGTTTAGTTTGGAGGGGCATTGCTTTTTATTTTGGTCGGCACAACATCGAAGGCCGAAGGGCCTGTTCTGTGCTGTAATGTTCTATGTTCTATGTTCTATGTTCTATGTTGTTGGTATCAATGTGCACCACAATCTGCAACTGAACCCCTCCCCCTTAAGGATCCTGAAAACACGGTCTGAGACTTCATAGACCCTTGCACCCAGGAAGCAACATACCATCTGTGAGTCACTTTTGCTGAAGCAGACCCTCCTATTTCTCCCTCTAACCATCGCACCCCCCAATTACTATTGCTCTCCTGCTCTCCCCTCTTCCCTTCTGAGGCACCGGGACAGACTCAGTTCTCAAAATCAGGTCACTCTGGCTTATCAATCATTGTTAGGCCACATGGTCTACTCTTCATCTGGGAGACAGTTGCAGCCATCTTTATGTCTGATCCCCATTCCCAGACCTTCCTCCCCCTGCCGGTGACGGAGGGTATTGCACTCCCCCTGCTGGTGACAGAGGGTATTGCACTCCCCCAGCTGGTGACGGAGGGTATTGCACTCCCCCTGCCGGTGACGGAGGGTATTGCACTCCCCCTGCCGGTGACGGAGGGTATTGCACTCACCCTGCTGGTGACGGAGGGTATTGCACTCCCCCTGCCGGTGACGGAGGGTATTGCACTCCCCCTGCTGGTGACGGAGGGTATTGCACTCCCCCTGCCGGTGACGGAGGGTATTGCACTCCCCCTGCTGGTGACGGAGGGTATTGCACTCCCCCTGCCGGTGACGGAGGGTATTGCATTCCCCTGCCGGTGACGGAGGGTATTGCACTCCCCCTGCTGGTGACAGAGGGTATTGCATTCCCCTGCTGGTGACGGAGGGTATTGCACTTCCCCGCTGGTGACGAGGGAGTTTTGCCCATATTTGTCACCGGAAGTAGATCGCGGTTTTTTTTTAGTTCCGGTTCGGAAGTGTCGGAAATGTGGTGAGACTGAGCATGCGCTGGGTTTTTGGAAACAAGTGTAAGTTTGATCAAAATGTGAGAATTATAAAAAAATCAAAAATATCAATCACTGATCACACTAATCAATAACATTAACCCTCAGCAACACTGAGCCCCAGTTCACCCTGTCTCTGAGGCGCCGGAGGGAAAGGATCCTGGCGGCAGAAAAACTGGAATCCAGAGGGAGATCCAGTGGATTCGATCCAGAGAGAGATCCATTAATGATCCAGTGGGGATCCAGTGTATCTGATCCACGGGATTCCAGTGTACCTGATCCAGTGGGGTCTGGTGGATTTGATCCAGTGGGATCTGGTGGATTTGATCCAGTGGGGTCTGGCGGATTTGATCCAGTGGGATCTAGTGGATTTGATCCAGTGGGGTCTGGTGGATTTGATCCAGTGGGATCTGGTGAATTTGATCCAGTGGGATCTAGTGGATTTGATCCAGTTGGGTCTGGTGGATTTGATCCAGTGGGTTCTGGTGAATTTGGTCCGTGGGATCTTCTGGATTTGATTCAGTGGGATCTAGTAGGTTTGATCCAATGGGATCTAGTGTATTTAATCCAATTGGATCTAGTGGATTTGATCCAGTGGGACCTGGTGGATTTGATCCAGTGGGATCTGGTGGATTTGATCCAGTGGGATCTGGTGGATTTGATCCAGTGGGGAAAAGTCTGTGACTGGAAGCTGCTCCAAAGGGATGTTGGTGAATTTGTGTCTCTGTTTCTCAGATTCCCATCATCTTTTCAATCATTTAGAGGTTGTTCCAAGGCAGAATGATGAAGTGATGGTGATAAAAGCCATATTGAGGAAGATGTATGTGGTTTTAACAATTACAGGATAAAAATGAATTGGGCAGAGATTTGACTAAAAGTTAATTGAGGAGAACTTTGGCTCTGGATAAAAGCAAATTCTGCAGATGCAGGAATCTGAAGCCAGAAGAGAACATGCTGGAAAATCTCAGCAGGTCTGGCAGCACCTGTAAGGAAAGAAAAGAGCTGACATTTCAAGTCCAGATGTCAAAGCTTTGCCAAAGGGTGATCTAGACTCAAAACATCAGCTCTTTTCTCTTCACACAGATGCTGCCAGCCCTTCTGAAATTTTCCAGCATTTTCCGTTTTGGCAGGATGAATTTGGAAAGAGAATTCTAAAAATATCACAATTTTGGAAATATTTGGACAGAATGACATTGATGTTTATAATATTATTATTCATAAAGAGCTGGAATGAATTGTTATGAATGTATATGTCAGGTTGACCAATTCATCACATGTCAATAATAATGCATGGGTACCAGTCACATAGAGAACAGCAAGAAATAATGTGTTATAAAGTTTATTTCAAGGTTGATCTTTGGGAACATTAAATTTATGAAGGTATGGTAACCAAAATGCTAAGCTTTAGAGATTGTCCAAACATCTCAAGACATGGCAGTTCAGAAAGTTTTCCACATTAGGTTAATAGAGTCAGAGTAGAAAAACTAGAGCCATGAAATGGCTTACTTAGCTGAAAAACTGGAGGCATGATGTCAACACTACATCCAGAGATATATTTTATTTGGCAGATAGAGCTAAATTAGTTTAAAGCATCAAGTGAATTCTGATAGGTATTACTGTCATTGAGATGGGTGGAACTTAAGGTTCTCTGATTTTGATTTAGAATCGTAGAATCTCTACAATGCAGTGGCAGTAATTAAAGACGAGGGTGCAATTTTGAATTCAGTCTCAGGAGAAGATTGAATTATCATGAGATGAGCAGTTGTTCCAAATTAGAATGAGTTCAGAGACTAAATCTTCAAAAGTGAAGACTTAAAATCTTTCCTTGAGGGAGACAGAATTTTATAAGACATTATGACCCTCAGTGATCACTAACGTGTGAGCAGATTGCTCAGAAATCCAGACGGTTTGTTGTGTCAGTGTAATATGTTTGAATATTGCCTGAATGTTAGAGTATAAGATATTAGAAATGAGACCAGAAAAGATGAAGGATGGAATTTTATGCTGGTAGGATTTGACAGTCCACTGGAGTATAAACACACACACACTCACACACACACACTTCACACTGGAAGATGGTGTTCTGCTAACCAGACCCAAAATAATCAAACCCAAAACAACGCAGGAAGAACTTCTGAGAAGATGCATGAAGGCCACTGTGGAATGAAGAAGTATAAGCACAGAGCTAGATCACTGTGTAGTGAATAGGAATATACAAAATACAGTGTCTCGAGGCATTGTATATAAAATATAATTTCTCCTGGCATTCTGTATAAAATATAATGTCTCTCAGCAATGTATATAAATTAATGTCTGTAGCCAATGTATGCCTGAAGTATAGAAATACACAGCAGAAAGAGGAGATGATAGTTACTGAAATATGACCCATATTTTCTTGTCTATCCTCTCCCTAAATCACTTGCCTTTGAATTTAAGGCAATGTACCATGGTTAATGAAACCATAACAAAGGGAATAGATTTTCTTTCTCAAACTGTTCTCAACCTGAGTCCCAGAATTTGAAATCTTCAGTCTGAAAAAGTGGTGAAATAATTTCAAATGAATTAGGCAAGTTCTTGAAGATAAGGAATTTAAAGGCTTATGGACAATGTGTCCATCAGATATGAACTCAAAATGCTGAAGCTTCATCAAGTGTATTTCTCACTGCTTTCCATTTGGCTGATAGACTGAAAGATTGTTACTCAGAATATAACTGCAATGGCTTCATTCTGTGTTGTGAGTTTCTGTAAAAATTTGTCTTTTTAGTTGTGACTAAATCACATTTCTGTTTGCTGCAGAATCCAGGAGTTAATACCAGGCAGGCTATAGCCAGCTGTTTTACTGTTAAATCATCAATCTGATCAGATTAACTTGTGAATTGTGGGAACAAGGAGATTCTGTTTATTACAATGATTAGGTGGATTAAGCATTCTTAGATTTTTAAATGCGTCCCTCTAGAGTAAAAGAGCTGACACTCTGGCACTATTACACAGAACTGAATTGTTTCCTTCTGTCATGTGAGTACGGGAGTGAGTGTGAATGCTTATGTTTGGCTCACTGTTCATTTCACTGACCAAGCTTGCTTTCTGTGTTTTCTTCTCAGGGGACCAGCTGGAATGGATGTGTTTTATATGATTGTTGTTGGCAGTTTCTTAGTTTTCCAGGTGCTATTTCATATTATCACTCCCCGTCTCTCCACTCTGCTCAGCTGGGGTTACAAGAACTTATCTCAAGAACAGAAAACAGAATGGAACTCAAGGTACTTTTTTGTTTCACTCTTAACCAGTAATGCAGATACGTTATTTTGAGCTTAGGTTGAATTTATTGCCTGGCTGATTGTGTTGGTTTTTGTACACGTCACATTTATTCTTTGAAGAGATCTGTGCTACAGTTTGAGGCAGCAATTGCTGTTTCTGATTGTGTGCTGCTGCAAATATATAACTGGGTTGCATTCATCTTTTGCATTTGGCTTTGAATGATGTTTACAGAACACGTACTGAATTAACTCCTCACTATTAATAAGACAAAGTGAGTCCTAACTAAAGTAAAAATTGGGCATCAAAATAAACTGAGCCTTACACAAAAATATTAGGGAGCTTGAGAAATCCAGTCATCAGCATCTTCTTGCCTCTGTACTTGACTATTCCTTCCAGACCCACTATCTTGAAGGACAAGGGCAGCAGATGCATGGGAGCAAGCTGACCTGCAAATTCTCTTCCAAGTCACTCACCATCCTGATTTAGATATACATCACCATCCCTTCACGCTTTCTGGGTTAAAATCCTGGACCTCTCTCTCTTACAGCACTGTGGGTGTACATAACACTATAGGGGCTGCAATAGTTCAAGAAGGCAGCTCACCTACATCTTCTCAAGGGCAATTAAGGCCAAAGTGACACAGTGGTGCCTTACAGCGCCAGGGATTTGGGTTCAATTCTGGCCTTGGGTGACTGTGTAGAGTTTGCATGATCTTCCCGTGTCTGTGTGGGTTTCCTCCGGGTGCCCTGGTTTCTTCCACAGTTCAAAGTGCATAGATTAGGTGGATTAGCCATGCTAAATTGCCTCTTAGTGTCCCAAGATGTGTAAGTTGGATAGATTAGCCATGCTAAATATGTTGGGGTTAGAACAGGTGAGAATGGGCCTGGGTCAGAGAGTCAGTGCAGACTTGATGTGCCAAAAAGCCTCCTTCCGCATTGTAGGATTCTGTGATGCTATGAATTTGGGATGGTGAGTAAATGCTTGCCAGTGATCTTTGGGTCTCATGAAAGTTTTATAAAAAGTACAACTCTACTGGCTGCTGTCCCATTTTCCACTTCCAGTAAACTTGAGTTCATACAAAGCCTTGCTGTTTCCTAACTCATATCAAGACCTATTCACCATTATCCTTCTTCTTACTGACTTATATTGCCTTTCACTCATCCTTGTTTGCAAATCCTTCTTCATTGCAATCTGTCTCTGTAACCTTCTGCAACTCTTCAAGGCCTGGGCAAGCAGGGTGCTCATCATCAGGGCTCGTGCCTCTAGGAAGGCCTGGATATCAGTGGCTCAGTAACCTTACAGTGGGAATGCTTAGAGTCCAAAGTGGCCAGTCAGACACATAGATCATCCTCACTGAAAGGCTACTTGGCTGATAATTACTATTGTTCTGAACAGCCACAATCATTTGCCCAATTGGGTAGTCACAGACTTTTTTCCAGGGTGGAAGTATCAATTACAAGAGAGCATAGGTTCAAAGTGAGAGAAAGAAAGTTCATGAGAGATGTGCAGGCTACGTTTTTCACGCAGAGAGTGGTGAATGCCTACATCACTGCCAGAGGATGTGGCGGAAGCAGGAACATTTGCAACATTTAAAAGGCATCCAGATGGATACATGAATAGGGAGGGAATAGAGGGATATGGATCGAGTAAGGGCAGAAAGTTTTTTCTTAGTTAGGGCACATCTTTGGAGGATCGAAGAGTCTGTTCCTGTGCTGTATTTTTCTTTGTTCTATGATGGGCATTAGCACTGCTGCCTCATAGCCTCATGGACCTGTGTTTGATTCCCAGTTTGGGTCATTGTTTCTCTAGAGTTTACATATTCTCCCTGTGTCTGTGTAGGTTTTCTCCAGGTGGCTCTAGTTTCCTCCCACAGTCCAAGGATGTGCGGGTTAGATGGATTGGCTGTGCTAAATTCTCCCTCAGTGTACTCTAACAGATGCCGGAGTGTGGTGACTAGGGGATTTTCACAGTAATTTCATTGCATTGTTAACGTAAGCCTACTTGTGACATGAAGAAACTTTAAACTTTGAATATTTCTCTGACAGGAGGTTAGCTCACTTAACAGTGCAGGCTTTAGGTGGAAAGGGTTCTGGTACAGGCTACTGGACTAGGGTTCTCCAGAACTTGTCCAAGTAACACGAGGGCTCTGTCCAATTTGGAGAGTTTATGATCTCTGAACCCAGATCAACTAATTGCAAGTTGTGGGTGTTTCCAAATAGCAGTGGGATTCTCTTCATCCCTGCTGGAAAGATGCATTCTTCAATACTCAACCTTGAAAATGGGGAACATTGTGTAAATCAGGGTTATAAGATGTTGCTTGGATGAAGGGAGCTGTTCACGGAGTCAGATTCAGGTGTCACATTACTCTTATTGGTAAGATGCTGCTCCCAATGTGATGAATCTTCACATAGAGAAATGCAAACATAAATAAGATGAAAGCAATTGAAATCTTTATGGAAAACACTTTTAAAGTTGTATGTATTTTGAAGAAAATGTTGCACTTCAACACAAATGATGATAATGCTTCCATTGAAAACTTCCTAAACAATGAAAATAGCATTAAATTGTTCATTGATGTGCTTCTATGAGGTTTTAGAGATAAGAGACTTGTTTGAGGGCAGCTCAGTTGGAGAGTAATAGAGATGTGCCTCAACATTGTTGTAATATAAACGTGTGCCATGACAGATAAAAGGTTGGGAATCACTGGTCTAGACTCTTAAGTTCTAGAATTCCTACCTTAAACCTTTCCTCCTCTCTATCCCAGATTCCTTTTATGCTCCTTAAGCCTATCTCTTTAGTTAAATTTCTAGTCACCTGTTTTAATATCTTCTTATGTGGTTTGTTGTCAAACCTTGTTGGATACCATTCCTGTGAAGCATCTAAGTTAAAAATCCTAAATAAATAGAAATTGTTGTTATGTCAGGCTCGGAAACACAAACTTCTTTTACTTAACACTTAACCAAATTTCTTGTTCCTGGTATCATTTCAGTGAGTCTCTCTGCACCCTCACCATGGGTTTGACATCCTTCCTAGAGTATGATGCCCAGAATTGAACACAGTACTCCAGCTGAGACAAAATCAGTCTCTTTAATGATTTTCCAAAAGTTTCATGCTTTTGCAGTGACTGTTCCCTAAATTAATTTTGTGGAACACTCATGTAGTTGGAAGACTGGGGAGAAAGTGAGCACATTGGTGTGAGTTGGAGGTTGGCGTGAATTCCAGCAGTAAACTCATTGTCAGAGTAAATTATTGACACTTATGGAATTTAAGAGATAAGGATCTACTTCCTTAATCAATAGACACAAGGTCCATGCAGAATAAACCTGGAAAATGCAACAAGCGGGTCCAATGTCTATATTGGGTACTTGTGTAATACCGATAACTATATACAATAATTTAATAAAGAAACTTATTTCTTTTTAAAAAAACAGGCAAGAACTTTATTAAATTCTACGACAATATCATAAATAACAAAAAGATTTTTGCAGTGACAAGTTTAGAAAACTTGCTTTGTAACATACCTTGAGTCGTGTAACATGCATCTTATTCCTGACATTCAGGACATGATGGAAAATTTATTGCAATTATTTGAATACTCAGGCTTGCCAAATGGAGTCATCCAGACTCAAAATTTTGGCTCTATTCCCTTCCCACAGATGCTGACAGACTTACTGAGATTTTTCAACATTCTCTGTTTCTGTTTGAGTACAATATCCAAGGTGGCAGGAAGAATGGAAAAGCAATATCTTACTCAGATAGAAATGGATTGCAGTAATCTGCTGTAGGAAGGGATTTGGATATCCTGGTATATGAATCATAAATCATTGATATACAAAACATCAATGATTAGAAATAAAAATGGAATGTGTACTTCAAGAAGAATTAGAACATAAGAACATAAGAAATAGGAGCAGGAGTAGGCCATCCAGCCCCTTGAGCCTGCCCCACCACTCAATAAGATCATGGCTGATCTGTGGTGGTTTACTTTTCCGCTTTCTCCTCATAACCCTTAATTCCCTTGTCAATTAAAAACCTATCCACTCTTGACTTGAACATATTCAGCGAGGAAGCTTCCACCACCTCATCAGGCAGAGAATTCCAAAGATTCACCACCCTTTGCATGAAGAAACCCCTCCGCAACTCCGATCTGAACCCCCCCCCCCACCCCCCCAATCTTGAGGCTGTGCCCTCTAGTCCTGCTATCTTTGCTAAACAAGAGGAGTCTCTCAAGCTCTACCCTATCCATCCCCTTCATTATCTTATACATCTCTGTACAAACCTAGCCTATTCAGTCTCTCCTCATAATCCAATGCCCTCATCTCCGGTATCAGCCTAATAAACCTTCTCTGCACCCTCTCTAAGGCCAATATATTCTTCCTTGAATGCAGCGACCAAACTGCACACAGTACTCCAGCTGCAGCCTCACCAGTACCCTATACAGCTGCAACAGAACCTCCCTACTTTTATATTCTATCTCCCTAGCTATAAAGGCCAACATTGCATTCACCTCCTTAGTCTCCTGCTGCATCTGCATACTGTGTTTTTGCGATTTGTGCACAAGGACCCCCATGTTCCTCTGCATCATCGCATGCTGCAGCTTTTCTCCATTTAAATAGTAGTCGTTCCTACCATTATTCTTCCCAAAGTGGATAACCTCACACTTTAACATTATACTCCATCTGCCAGGTCCTCGCCCACTCACTCAACCTATCCAGATCCCTCTGCAGGCTTTCCACACCCTCTGCGCAATTTGCTTTTCCACTCATCTTTTAGATCTAAAAGTAGGGAAATATTGATATAGGGTATAGGTGAAACCACAACTCAAGTTTCCTTTACACTGTTTCTAGTCATCCATGTAACGTGGGCTTTGCTGGCTAGACCAGCATTTATTGCCCATCCCTAATTTCCTTAAATAGATTGTGATGAGCTGTCTTCTTGAACCACTGTAACCAATGTGATGCAGATACACCCACAGTGCTGTTAGCGGGTGTGACCCAGAATTTTAACCCAGCAACGATGAAGGAATGGTGGTATATTTCCAATTCAGGATGGTGAGTGGATTGGAGGGAAAGTCCAGTGGTGGTGTTCCCATCTGTCTGCTGCTCCTGTCCTAGATTGTAGCAGTAAGGGTTGGGAAGATGTTGTCTAAATAATCTTGGTGAGTTCCTGCAGTGCATTTTGTAGATGATACATACTGTTGCAACTGTGCATCAGTAATGGAGGAAGTGAATGTTTCTGCATGGGGTGCCAGTCAAACAGGCCGCTTGTCCCAGATGTGTCGAGCTTTTTAATTATTGTTGCAGTTAAATTCATCCAGATAAGTGGAGAATATTCCATCACATTTCTGATTTTATAGATGGTGAACAGGTTTTGGCGAGTCAGGAGGTGGGTTACTCCCTACAGGATTCCTAGCTTCTAACATGCTCTTGTAGCCATAGTGTTTACATGGCTAGTCCAGTTCAGTTTCTGTTAATGGTAACTCTCAGGATGTTGACAATGGGAGTTTCAGTGATGGTAATATCATTGAATGTCAAGGAGTGAAGGTTAGATTCTCTTTTGTTAAAGTTGGTTGTTGCTTGGTACTTAATTGGCACAAATCTTACTTGCCACTTTTCAGCCCTAGTCTGTATAGTGTCCTGGTCTTGCTGTATTTGGACATGATTCATAATCTGAGGAATCACAAATGGTGAAAATGATGAAAGGAAAGTTAATGATGAAGCAGCTGAAGGTGGTTGGGACTAGGACACTATCCTGAGGAACTCCTGCAATGATGTCCTGGAGCTGAGATGATTGACCTTCAATCACCACAAACATCTTCCTTTGTATCAAGTATTGACTCCAATCAAAGAACACAGAAAATTACAGCACAGGAACAGGCCCTTCGGCCCTCAAAGCTTGCACTGACCATGCTGCCTGATTTAACTAAAATCCCCTATGCTTCCAGGGACCATATCCCTGTATTCCCATCTCATTCGTGTACTTGTCGAAACGCCCCTTAAAAGTCACCAGCATATCTGCTTCCACTACCTCCCTGAGCAACGAGTTCCAGCCACTCACCACTCTCTGTGTAAAAAATCTGCCTGGTACATCTCTTTCAAAACTTGCCCCTCGAACCTTAAACCTGTGCCCCCTAATAATTGACTCTTCCATCCTGGGAGAAAGCTTCTGACTATGCACCCTGTCCATGCCTGTCATAATCTTGTGGACTTCTATCAGGTCACCCCTCAATCTCCATCACTCCAGTGAGAACAAACCAAGTTTCTCCAATTTCTCCTCATAGCTAATGCCCTGCATACCAGGCAACAAGATTATGAAGGGAATAGATAAGATAGAAGCAGGGAAGTTGTTTCCCCTGGCAGGTAAAACTAGAACTAGGGGGGCATGTTCTCAAAATAAGGGGGAACAAGTTTAGGACTGAGTTGAGAAGGAACTCCTTTGTGCAAAGGGTTGTGAATCTGTGGAATTCCCTGCCCAGTGAAGCAGTTGAGGCTATCTCATTGACTGTTTTTAAGACAAGGACAGATAGATTTTTGAACAGTAATGAAATTAAGACTTATGGTGAGCAGGCGGGTGAGTGGAGCTGAGTCCCCAAAAAGATCAGCCATGATCTTACTGAATGGCAGAGCAGGCTCAAGAGGCCAGATGGCCAACTCCTGCTCCTAGTTCTTATGTTTTCAAATGATAAAACAATTCTAATGCCCATATTTCTATCAGGTGAATTTTAAACTTAACCACTAAAATCTCTTCAGTGTTGAAAAACAATTACGAAATACTATAGAAGTCCGTATGGAGGTAATATTGAGCTGCCCATATCGAGGTGTTACCAATTTGTTCAGATAATTATTTTCCTATGACGAAACTGGGCAGGATTAAGGATTATGAAGAAACAGTAACCTTGGTGCACAGTTATTCTTCATGTGTGTGTGCGGTCCGCTGAGAAAGCTTCACTTTGAAGTAACATGTGGACTTGATTTAAACTTGTGATCATTGTCTTTAGTTATTTCTTACTGTGTCTCTTCAGATGTGTTTCCACGATTCATGCTGTTGTGGTTGGAGGATTAGCTTTATACATCCTTTGGTTTGATGACCCTGTCAACAGAGACCATATCTGGTAAGAATCTGGAAGTCCTTCTTCCAATACTGATCCTTCCATTGAAACTAACTTATATCACAGGGAACTCCACAATTTAAAGAAAGAATCTTCATTGCTACAACAAGCAGCAGTCTTAGGCAGCTGGTGTAGCAAAGGAAAGTAAATCCTCAACTTGGAGAGCAAGTTTAGACCAGAATTCTCATCAGCTTTAATGTAACTATTGGTAGAAATTAAACTCCAATTCCAAACAAAATGGCTCACTGAACCATCCGTCATTTTTACAAATCTCTACAAATAGAAAAGAGTAAACTCATCAAACTTAGTCATTCTAGCTGTCAACCCACCTTCTCACCTGTGCTTTAGTCCCACATAAACACTTGTAAATTCATGTAAATTTCAGGGATAAATTCATTTCTTACTGCAAATACAAGTTATTCATCTTGTATACTTAGAAGCAATGGTATACTCCTGCTTCTAGTTTGTATGTTTTTTATGTAATCACCAGAACCCAGAACTATAATTAATTAGTTGAGTTTTCAGTGCAGAATATCAGAAACTAACAGTAAGCTCATTTGGATACCTAAATTTTTTTTATTCATTCATGGGATGTGGGCATTGCTAGCTGGACCAGCATTTATTGCTCACATAAAAACAGAAAAAAGAGAAAATCAACTTCAAAAAGCGTAGAGGAAAACATGCCCCTGTCTACATCAATGGGGACGAAATAAAAAGGGTTGAGAGCTTCTAGTTTTTAGGTGTTCAGATCACCAACAACCTGTGCTGGTTTCCCCATGTTGACACTATAGTTAAGATAACCTAACAAGGCCTTTCTCAGAAGACTAAGGAAATTTGGAATGTCCGCAATGATTCTCACCAACTTTTACAGGTACACCATAGAAAGCATTCTTTCTGGTTGTATCACAGCTCGGTCTGGGCTCCTGCTCTGCCCAAGACCATAAGAAAAACCAAAAGGTCATGAATGTAGCTCAATCCATCATGCAAACCAACCCCTCATCCATTGACTCTGTGTACACTTTCCACTGGCTCGGCAAAGCAGCCAGCAAAATTAAAGACCCCAGGCACCCCGGACATCCTCTCTTCCACCTTCTTTTGTTGGAAAAAGATACAAAAGTTGCAGGCACGTATCAAACAACTCAAGAAGAGCTTCTTCCTTGCTGTCATCAGACTTTTGTATGGACCTACCTTGCATTAAGCTGATCTTTCTTTACACCTTAGTTATGACTGTAACACTATATTCTGCACTCTCATTTCCTTCTCTGTGAACAGTATGCTTTGTATAGCACGCAAGAAACAATACTTTTCACCATATTCTAATACATCTGACAATAATAAATCAAATCAAATCAAAAAAATCTCAGCAGGGCTAACAACATCTGTGGAAAGAGAGTAGAGCCAGTGTTTTGAGTCAGATTGACTCTGTCAGAGCAAACTGACAAAGCTCCTGCCAGATTCCGGCATCCACAGTATGAGGAGGTCAGCTTTTATCAGCATTTATTGCTTATCCCTGAGGGCATTTTAATAGTCAACTACTGTAAATCTGGAGCCATATGTAGACCAGACCAGGTAAGGACAGTACATTTCCTTCCCCTAAAGGACATTAGTGAACCAAATGGATTTTTAGAACAATTGACAATAGTTTCATGGTCATCAAGAGATTCTCAATTCCAGATTTTTTATTTCATGATGGGATTGGAATGAGAGCATTATCCTGGATCCCTGGATTCCTAATCCAGCAATATTACCATGATGCCACTGACTCCACATGAATGAACGACATCAGGTGCTAGAGAAGCCCCTTTTTTAATTGATTTATTATTGTCACGTATTGGGATACAGTGAAAAGTATTGTTTCTTGCGCGCTATATGGACAAAGCACACCATTCATAGAATACACTGGGGAGAAGGAAAGGAGAGAATGCAAAGTATTGTGTTACAGTTATAGCTAGGGTGTAAAGAAAGATTAACTTGGTATGAGGTAGGTCCATTCAAACATCTGACGGCAGTAGGGAAAAGCTGTTTCTCAATCTCATTTTCTTGCCTTTTCCCCATAATCTTTGATCCCCTTACCAATTAATAACCTGTCTATCTCTGTCTTCAATATACTCAATGTCTTGGTTTCCACAGCATTTTGTGGCAACAAATTCATAGATTCACCACCCTCTGGCTGAAGAAATTCCTCCTTATATTGGTTCTAAAGGGTTATTTCTCTTTATCCTGAGGCTGTGCTTCGAATCTTAGTCTCTCCTACTAATGTAAACATCTTCTCCATGTCCACTCTATCCAGGCCTTTCAATATTGTGTCTCATTGGGATCCCTCTCATCCTTCTAAACTCCATCGAGTACAGACCCCCTCAAACACTGCTCATATGTCAAGCTTTTCTTTCCCGGGATCATTCTCATGAACCTCCTCTGGACCTACTCCAGGACCAGCACATCCTTCCTGAGATATGGGGCCCTAAGTTATTCGTAATGTTCTAAATGTGGTCTCACCAGAGCATTATAAAGCCTCAGCAGTACATCTCTGGTTTTGTATTCTAGTCCTCTTGAAATGAATGTGAATATTAAATTTGCCTTCTTAACAACCGAGAGTTACATAGAAACATAGATACTAGAAGTAGAACTAAGCCATTCGACCCTTTGAGCCAGCTCTGCCATTCATTTTGATCATTGAATTCAATACGCTTACTCCCCCCTGCTCCCATGTCCCTTGATCTCTTCAGTCCCTAGAGCTATATTAATTTCTTGAAACCTTAACCTGAAGAGAGTCCTGAACTAGGCCTACCAAGTCAGTTTGCACTTCTGATTTCTGAATTTTCTCCCCATTTAGAAAGTAGTATCTGCCTCTATTCTTACTAACAAAGTGCATAATCTCACATTTTACAACATTGTATTCCATCTGTCACTTCTTTGCCCATTCTCTTAACCTGTCCAAGTTCTTCTGCAGCCTGCTCACCTCCTCAATATTACCTGTCTCTCCACCTGTCTTTGTATCAGCTGCAAATTTAGCCACAGTGCCCTCAGCTCCTTCACCTAGATTACTGATGTATAAAGTGAAAAGTTGTTGTCCCCTGCAGAACAATGCTAGTCACTGGCTGCCATCCTTTTATTCCCACCGTCTACCTTCTACCAGTCAACCAATCTTCTATCCATGCTAGTATTTTGCTCTAACAGCAGCCTCCTGTGTGGCACCTTGTTGGAGGTCTTCTAGAAATCCAAATAGATAACATCCACTGGCTCTCCTTTGTATTAGTGTTTGTGAGGGATCACTTTGGGACCAGCGACCATAATTCTATTGGTTTTAAGATAACGAGGGACAATGATAGATTTGGACAAAAAGTTAAAATTCTAAATTGGGCAACGCCACTTTTGATGGTGTCAAGTAGGAATTATCAAAAGTTAATTGGGGGAGTTTGTGGGAAGGCAAAGGGATATCTGGAAAGTGGCATGCTTTCAAAAGTGTGTTCACCAGGATTCAGGGTAAACACGTTCCTCTCAGGCTGGTAGAAGTAGGGAACCCTGGATGTCTCGGGATATTGAGGCCCTGGTCAAGAAGAAGGAAGAGGCACATGACATGCATAGGCAGCTGGAATCAAGTGAATCCCTTGAAAAGTATAGGGGGTGTGAGAGTAGAGTTAAAAGAGAAATCAGGAGGGCAAAAAGGAGACACGAGATTATTTTGGCAACTAAAGCAAAAGAGAATCCAGAGAACTTCTACAAATACATAAAAGGTAAAAGAGTAACAAGGAGAGAGTAGAGCCTCTTAAGGATCAACAAGATAATCTTTGTGCGGGATCCACAAGAGATGGGTGAGATCCTAAATGAATATTTCTCATCAGTATTCACTGTTGAGAAAAGCATGGATGTTAGGGAACTTGGGAAATAAATAGTGATGTCTTGAGGAGTGTACATATTACAAAGAAGGAGATTCTGGAAGTCTTAAAGCTCATCAAGGTAGATAAATCCCCAGGACCTGATGAAGTGTATCCCAGGACATTGTGGGAGGATAGGGAGGAAATTGCGGTTTCCCTACCTGAGATATTTGAATCATTGATAGTCACGGGTGAGGTGCCTGAAGATTGGAGAGTGGCAAATGTTGTGCCTTTGTTTAAAAAGGACTGCAGAGAAAAACCTGGGAATTACAGGCCAGTGAGCCTCACATCTGTGGTGGGTGAATTGTTGGAAGGTATTCTGAGAGACAGGATCTACAGGCATTTAGAGATGCAAGGACTGATTAGAGACAGTCAGCATGGCTTTGTGAGTGGAAAATCATGTCTCACAAATTTGATTGAGTTTTTTGAAGGGGTAACCAAGAAGCTAGATGAGGGCAGTGCAATTTGATGTTATCTACATGGACTTTAACAAGGCTTTTGACAAGATACTGGATGGTAGATTGTTGCATAAAGTTAAATCTCACGGAATCCACAGTGAGGTATCTAAATGGATACAAAATTGAGGGTGATTGTAGAGAGTTATTTTTCAAACTGGAGGCTTGTGACCAGTGGTGTGCCTCAGGGATCAGTGCTGGAACACTGTTATTTGTCATTTATATTAATGATTTGGATGAGCATATAGGAGGCATCGTTAGTAAGTTTGCAGATAACACCAAGATTGGTGGCATAGTGGACAGTGAAGAAAATTATCTCCAAAAGCATCAGGATCTTGATCAGTTGGGCCAGTGGGCTGACAAATGGCAGATGGAGTTTAATTTAGACAAATGCAAGATGATGCATTTTGGTAGATTGAACCAGGGCAGAACTTAGTTAATGGTAGGGCACTGGGGAGAGTTACAGAACAAAGATCTAGGGGTATGTATTCATAGTTCCTTGAAAGTGGAGTCACAGGTGGACAGAGTAGTGAAGAAGGCATTCGGCATGCTTGGTTTCATCAGGAGTTGGGACGTCTTGTTGAAGTTGTACAAAACATTGGTAAGGCCACACTTGGAATACTGTGTGCAGTTCTGGTCACCCTATTATAGAAAGGATATTATTAAACTAGAAAGAGTGTAGAAAAGATTTACTAAGATGCTACTGGGACTTGATGGTTTGAGTATAAGGAGAGGCTGAATAGACTGAGATTTTTTTCTTTAGAGTGTAGGAGACTGAGGGCTGACCTTATAAAAGGCTATAAAATAATGAGGGGCACAGATAAGGTAGATAGTCAAGATCTTTTCCCGAAGATAGGGGAGTCTAAAACTAAAGGGCATAGGTCTAAGTTGAGAAGGGAGAGATACCAAAGTGTCCAAAGGGGCAATTTTTTCATACTGAGGGTGGTGAGTGTCTGGAACAAGCTGCCAGACATAGTAGTAGAGGCGAGTACAATTTTAAAAAGCAGTTAGATATTTACATGGGTACAAGGGGTATACAGGGATATGGGCCAAATGCGGGCAATTGGGATTAGCTTAGGGATTTTAAAAAAAAGGGTGGCATGGACAAGTTGGTCTGAAGTGCCTGTTTACATGCTGTAAATCTCTATGACTGTATGTATAACCTGCTGATTACCTCCTCCAAGAATTCTAACAGATTTGTCAGGCATGACCTTCCCTTGATGAAACCATACTGGCTTCGCCCTATTTTACCATTCATTTCCAAGTATTCTGAAATCTCATCCTTAATAATGGACACTAAAATCTTACCAACTAACTGGCTTATCATTTCCCATCTTTTGCCTCCATCTCTTCTAAACAAGGGTGTTACATTTTCCAGTTCTCTGGACTCTCTCTGATTCCAGTGATTTCTTAACGATCACCACTAAAGCCTCGACTATCTCTTCAGCTATTTCCTTCTGAACTCTGGAGTGTAATCTCTCCCGAAATGTCAGTAAAATGAAGGAGGTAGTCATCCAGCTCAGGAAGCTTAGTGGAAGACATGCTGCTATCTACATCAGTGGGGATAAAGTGAAAGTGATCAACAGCTTCAAGTTTCTAGGTGTCCAGATCACCAACAATCTATCCTGGTCCCTCCATGCCAACACTATAGTTAAGCCACCAAGGCTTCTATTTTCTCAGGAAGGTAAGGAAATTTAGCATGTCTGCTACAACTCACACAAATTATTACAGGTGCACCATAGAAAGCATCTTTTCTAGATGTATCACAGCTTGGTATGGTTCCTGTTCCAACCAAAACTGCAAGAAACTATAAAGCGTTGTGAATGTAGCCATTGCAAACTAGCTTCCCCTTCATTGACTCCATCTACACTTAGAGAAATAGAGGTTTACAGCATGGAAACAAGCCCTTTGGCCCAACTCATTCATGCAGGCCATGTTTTTTTAACTATCAAGCCAGTCCCAATTGCCCATGTTTAGCCCATATTCCTGTATACCTATCTTAACCATGTAACTGTCTAAACACTTTTTAAAATACAAAATTGTACCCACCTCTACTACCACCTCTGGTAGCTTGTTCCAAACACTCACCAACCTCTGTGTGAAAAAATTGCCCCTCTGGACCCTTTTGTATCTCTCCCCTTTTACCTTAAACCTGTGCTATCTAGTTTTAGATTCCTGTATCTTGGGGAAAGATATTGATTTTCTAGCTGATCTGTGCCCCTCATTATTTTATAGACCTCTATAAGATCACTCCTAAGGTTTACTGTGCTTCAGAGAAAAAGTCCCAGTCTATCCAGCCTTTTCATAAAGCAGCTAGCATTATCAAGGATCCCAAACACCCCAGACATACTCCCCATCGAGAAAAATATATAAAAGACTGAGATCACGTTTCAGCTGACTTAGCTGAAGAAGCAATGATTTAATGATAGAGCATGAGCTGAATGACCTAATTCTGCCCCTATATCTTATGGTATTATTGTTGTCACCCCATTTCACCAGATTCTCTCTTTTACGTACTCCGTCTCACACACTTGCCTCAGATTGTTGAAATGCAACATCCCAATCACTCTTTTCATTCAGAATTACATACAAAAAGGTTAGAAGTTAAAATTATAACTCAGGCTCGATGTCAATGCAGAGATTATCCTTCAATTGTACTGAATAGTAGTGAAACCACATTTGGACTACTGTATACAGCATTGAGTCACTTTATTTAAGGAATGATATGAATGCTTTGGCAAAAGTTCAGAGAAAGTTTACTAGAGTAATTATGGAATAGATGGATTGTCTTATTAGGAAAAGGTTGGACAGGCTAGCCTTGTTTCCACTAGAGCTAAGAGCAAGGGGGACTTGATTGAAACATATAAGATCCTGAGGGGGTCTTGACAGGGTGGATGTGGACAGGAAGTTTTCTCTTGTGGGAGAATCTAGAACTAAGGGGTCGCTGTTTCAAAATGGAGATTAGGAGAAATTTTTCACTCGGTCAAACATGTTTCTCATGAAGACGGTGGAAACAGTTTTTGAATATTTTTAGGCAGAGCTCTATAAGTTCTTGATAAGCAAGTGGTGATAGGTTATCAGGTAAGGTGAGATGCAGATACAAGGTTTTAATCAGATCGGCAATGGTTTTATTAAATGATGGAGCAGGTTTGAGGGACTGAATGACCCTACGTCTGCGGCTTGTTCATATGTAATAACTATGTTTCTTTGTACCAGGTATGATTTCACCCAGCAGACAGGGTTCCTCCTGATTCCCATTGACTCCAATTTTGCTTGAGCTCCTTGAGGCCACATTTGATCAAATGCTGTCTTGATATCAAGAGCAGTCACTCTTAAACCTCTTGAATTCAGTTCTTTTGTCCGTATTTGGATCAAAGCTGTAATGAAATTAGGATCTGCGTGACCCTGAACTGAACACCAGTGAGCGAGCGGGCAGCTTATTGCTGACTAAATTGTGCTCATTGTCGCGCTCTTATCGCCTTCCTGACTTTACTGATGATCGAGAGTAGACTGGTGGGACAGCAGTTGGTCAGTTTGGATTTGTTCTGCTTTTTGTGTCCAGGACACCTAAGTAATTTTTCACATTGCTGGGTAGACACCAGTGATGTAGCTGTACTAGAAGAGCTTGGCCAGGGAAGGGACCAGTTCTGGAGCACAAGCCTTCAGTACTATTGCTGGAATATTGTCAGGGCCCATAGCCTTTCTAGATTCCAGTGCCTTCAGTGGTGGTGTCATCAATCTAACACAGCATTGAGGCCATCGATGGAACACCCACAATGTGAAAATCTGATTGAAACAAGAATCTTTTTTCACTCAGAAGCTGAGGGTAAAGTGGAAATTGGTTACCATGTCTGCACCCAATGAGGTATCACTGATTCTATCTTGCCCTTTCAAATGTCTGTAAGATGGAAGAAACATTTCCTCTAATATTGAGCAGCATTTGTCCTTAACACTAAAGAGCAGAAGCACTGGGTTAGTTCACTCTTTTATCCTGTAAGATTGATCACCAAAAACCTCCTCGAGACAGTAGGCTGGAAGTGACTTCCACAGACTTTGAGACTATCCTTAAAGCCTTCAGAGCATATTTTAGCCTAAAACAAAACCTTGTATGCAAATGCATTTTAATCGCAAATCCCAAAGACTAGGGAATCTGTTGAATTATTTATCAATCTATGTCGCCTTGCTAGCTCCTCTGTTGAAAGTTGTACTTATTCATGACAACATTGTCATCAGAATCCATGATGAGAAACTCTCAGATTTTTTACAGGTCAAAAACGATCTCACTCTTTATCAAGTAGCTCTTCACGAGCCAAGCTTAACTCAGAAATAAACTGGATTCCAACCGTCACAACACCAAGGCCGTAGATGACTCCGGTAATTGGGTAGGTCCAAGGAGAGCAATCATGCTTATTCAGAAATCTGGCAAAAGGGCAGGAAACCCGACAGCATCCATTTTGGGATGACAATGTTGTGGTCACGGTTACCAAGATTGCTCAGTAGAGGGTGCAGAATACTACCAATGCAGGAAAACTGATATTTTTTGCACTAGTCTAACAAGAATATTTATTAAATGAACACTATCCAAGACATTGGAAACCAGAGAATTAGAGTTTCTAAGGAAAGTCTAAGCCAGGATTATTTTTCAGTTACAATGCAAGTTAAAGGATTTGGTACCAACCTTAACATTGACACCAGGGGCCAGACCAGAATCTCCAAGATAAATTATGCAGTTAGCCTAGACCCCAACATTTACATTTGATTTTAGTATTAGGGTGAGTATAAGGTGTTTTTCTCCAGGTATCCTACTAGGGTCAAACTTTATTTAAGAACACAATTGGAATATAAGAATTAGTATAACTTTTACCAATCAAAATACTTAAACATGACAAAGTATAATTCTTAACAGCTAACTACCTCTGTTGTTCCAATTTAAAGCAATATCCCCATAGACATACATCCTTCTTCAGAATTAGTTAGCACAAAATATAAGTACGCCTACCTGAAACACTTCTGGACAGAGATCCAGATAGCAGTTTCCAGAGGAATTATATATATTCAAATAGCAGAACTTCAGAAAAGTAACTCTAGTTCTCTGGCAGCTCCCAGTCTCCAGACTTCAGAGAGGGAAAGAGAGAAAGGCACTACTCTCAATTCAAAAAGAACATCTAAATACAACTAAGCTTGAATTCGCTATGTAAGCCTAGCTCCACTATGTCATATGTCTGTACCTGTCAATCAACTTCATCAACTCCTACCTAAGAACAGCATTTGTCTCGACTAAAGCAAACATTCTAGAGTTGGAAGCAATTGTGCTTCAGCATTAGCAATACAGTTATAGACAGAATAGCATTGATAATACAAAAAACACAAGGAATTGACAAACACATTTTTTGAAGCATAATATTATCACAACTGGCTTTAGTCAATACCCCTTCATCCATTGGATATTAAATTACAAGGCCCAAGTGGCACAAAACCTCCAATAAAAGATTGGTTCGTTGCCATTCTTCATTAATAGAGGGTGACATTTTGTTAATTCTCTTTGCTGCTTTCAATTAACATATATCTTTGAGTGGAGATGGTGGCATACTCCTGGGTCCTCTGGATAAAGGGGATGATGTCTTGCAACTAGACAACTAGATGCCTTTCATGGAAGTATTTCTGTTTTTCCTGATATACATTAATGATCTTGGTATGCAGGGGACAATTTCACAGTTTACAGATAACCCCAATGTGAAGAGAATGGTATAGAACTTAAAAAGGACATAGACAAATTGGGAGAGTGGACAAATAGATGATAAATGAAGTGATGCATTTTGGTAGGAAGAACCTGCAGAAACAAACTAAAATAGGGGATAACATTCTTAAGGTGGTGTAGGAGCAGAGGAACCTGAACGTATAGGTGCATACGACATTAAAAGTGGCAAGACAGGTGGAGAGAGAACAGTTAATAAAGCGTACAGAATCCAGGGTTTTGTTAATAGGGGCGTAGAGTACAAAAGCAAGAAGGTTATGTTGAATTTATGCAAGAGACTAGTTGGACCTCTTGTGTACACTGCAGGAAGGATGTGAACGCATTGGAGAAAGTACACAAGAGGTTTACAATACTGGTTCGAGAGATGAGAAACTTCAGTTTTAAGATGGCTTGGAGAAGTTGGGTCTGTTCTCTTTGAAGAAATGTTCAAAATTATGTGGGGCTGGACAGAGTGCATAGAAAGAAATTGTGTCTGCTCAAAAGGATCAAGAATGAGAGGGCACAGATTTGAAATGATTTTCAAAAGAAGCAAATGTGATGTGGGAAGATCCTTTCCCCACAACAAGTGGCTCAGATCCAGAATGTATTACCTGGGAGTGGAATGAAGGCAGGTTTAATTAAGGAAGTCAAGAGGCAGTAGATAATTGTTTGAAGTAGAAACAATATGCAAGGGGAAAAGGCAGCAGAATGGTACTGAATTACAATGCTCATTTGGAGAGCAGGTATAGATAATGATGGGCTAAATGGTCTTCTGTGCTGTAACAATTGTGTGAAATCATCTGTAGAACCAGTGAATTCTCATCCGACAGCAGCTATTGAGGTTCATTAATGGAGCAGCAAGTTCACCCTTCATCATAGTGATACTGTCGAGTAAACCTGAGCTGAGATTGAGAAACTGTCACCATCTCTCAGGCTCGAAAAGAACTAGACACTCCGGGAAGTGTAGAGAACATGCAGGCCTGCAGATGAGAATGAAACAGTGCAGTCCCAGGTCTCCCTCCCCAGTTGACTACTTGCAAATGTCCAATCTCTGGAAATCAAGCTAGACAAACTTAGAGCCAGACTCATTTTCCAGAGAGAATTGATGGATTGCTGTGTGCTCTGTTTCATGGAGACGTGGTTCACTCTTGTTTCACTGGATAGTGCCCTACAACCGGAGAGCTTCTCAGTCCATCGAATGGACCGCATAGCGGCCTCAGGCAAGGCTAGGGGAAGTGGGGTCTGCTTCCTCATCAGCACCTCATGGTGCCTACATGTAGCAACACTGGCAACTTCCTGCTCCCCAGACCTAGAATACACAATGCTAAAATGCCGCCCCTACTACCTTCCACGAGAGTTCATCTCCGTTATACTGATGGCAGTTTACATCTCACCCTACACGGACATGAGGATCGCAGTGGACAAAATATTCACCACTACGAACAGCCTAGTGTCTAGTTCTTTTCGAGCCTGAGAGATGGTGAGAGTTTCTCAATCTCAGCTCAGGTTTATTCGATGGTATCACTATGATGAAGGGTGAACAGCCTTAACACGTAACATCCCAAAGCCTTGTTCATCGTGGCTGGGGACTTCGATCAGGCCAAGCTCAAGAGCGTACTACCAAGTTTCCACCAACACATCTCCTGCTCCACCAGAGGCCCAAACATCCTAAACCACTGCTACACAAATAACAAACACACCTACCGCTCTACTGCCCACCTACACTTTGGCAAATCAGACCACAAGGCTGTGCTCCTGCTCCCAGCTTACAAACAAAAAACTGAAGCAGGAGAATCCATCAAAGAAAATCGTGCAAAGTTGATCTGAGGAATTGGATAATCTTCTACAGGGCTGCTTGGAGTCAGTGGACTGGTCAGTATTTAAAAACTCTGTGACTAGCGTGAACGAGCCACTACAGTAACTGACTTCATTGGTAAGTATGTAGAAGACTGTGTGCCAAAGAAGCAAATCTGTGTGTTCACCAGCCAGAAACATGGATGAACAGGGATATCCACTGCTAGCTGAAGTCCAGGTGTGAGGTGTTCAAATCAGGCGACAGTGATCTGTACAAGAAAACCAGATATGATCTAAGGAGATCCATCAAAGATGCCAAGAGACAGAATCTGACCAAGCTAGAGTACAGGATAGCCACACTGACCTCCACCAACTAGGACAAGATCTACAAGACATAACAGGTTGCAAAATGAAGGTACCCCTCCCTTGAATGCTCAATGCATTCTATGCCCATTTTGAGTAAGAGATCAATGAGAGCACACCCTCCATCCTGGAACCCCTGGATAAACCTGTATCTGAGGGTCACAATTGCAGATGTCAGAGCAGCTTTCTTGAAGGTCAACCCAGGGAAAGCGACTGGCAGGGATGGAGTACCCAGACAAGCACTCAGATCCTGCATGGATCAGCTGGCGGGGATACTCACAGACATCTTCACCCTCTCTTTACGACAATCTGAGGTCCCTATCTGCTTCAAGAAGACAACCATCATCCCAGTACCTAAGAAGAGCCAAGCCGCGTGCCTTAAATGATCATCAGCCGGTGGCTCTGACATCCTTCATTATGAAGTGCTTTGAAAGGTTACTAATGGTACAAATCCATTCCAGCCTTCTGGACTACCTAGATGCACTAGTTTGCCACAACAGACCATAGCAGGAGCCATCTCCCTGCCCCTGCACTCAACTCTGGAACACCTAGATAACAAAAACACCTATGTCAGATTCCTATTTATTGACTACAGCTTAGCCTTCAACATTATTATTCTAACAAGACTCATCTCCAAACTCTGTGGCCTGGGCCTCGGCTTCTCCCTCTGCGACTGGATCCTGAGCTTCCTAACTCACAGACCACAATCAGTAAGGATAGGCAACAACACCTTCTCCATGATCATCCTCAACACATGCTCCACAAGGCTATGTTCTCAGCACCCTACTATATATCTGTGACTTTGTAGCTAAATTCCCCTCCAATTCGATTCTCAAATTTGTTGACAACACCATCGTAGTAGGTCAAATTTCAAACAATGACAAGATAGAATACAGGATTGAGATAGAGAATCTGGTGAACTGGTGTGGCAACAATACTCTCTTCCTCAATATCAAAACAAAGGAGATTGTCATTGACTTCAAGAAGCATAAAGGAGAACATACCCTTGTCTACATCAACAGGGACAAAGTAGAAAGGGTCAAGAGCTTCAGGTTTTTAGGTGTCCAGATCACCAACAACCTGTCCTGGTCCCCCCATGCTGACACTATAATTAAGAAAACTCACCAATGCCTCTACTTTCTCAGAAGGCTAAGGAAATTTGATATGTCAGCTACGACTCTCACCAACTTTAATAGATGTACCATAAAAAGCATTCTTTCTAGTTGTATCACAGCTTGGTATGGGCTCCTGCTCTACCCAACATCGCAATAAACTGCAAAAGGTCGTGAATGTACCCCAATCGCATCCATTGACTGTCTACACTTCCCGCTGCCTTGGCAAAGCAGCCAGCATAATTCAGGACTCAAACATCCTGGATATTCTCTTTCCATCTTCTTCTGTCGGGAAAAAGATACAAAAGTATGAGATCACGTACCAACTGGCTCAAGAACAACTTCTTCCCTGCTGCTGTCAGACTTTTGAATGGACTTACCTTGCATTAAATTGATCTTTCTTCACATCCTAGCTGTTACTGTAACACTTCATTCTGCACTGTCTCATTTCTACAAACAGTATGCTTTGTATAGTGCACAAGAAACAATACTGTTCATTGTATACCAATACATGTGGCAATAATAAATCAAATCAAATCAAGAGATTGTGGATGTGCTTTTTTTTTACAGCTTAGTTTAGCTCCGTTTCAAGCAGATTCCTGAGCATTTACTAGCTGCTTTTCTTGAGCTGAATCTCTCCTTGAGATATTCAAAACTAAACTCACTTTACGTCAATTTCAGAGCAAACACATTGGTTCCCTAAACTCAGTTCTTTAACAAGGTTGCAGGATTTCTTATTGGCGAGATTAGATCTTCTACTCCGGTACACACAGTAACCGACTTCTGTGTTTTTATCCTTTTCTCTGGCTGTGGACCCCTATCACTTGTCAACAGCATAGTTCTTTCTACTTGATTTTACTTTAACTTCACTAAACTGCTAATCCCTTTGTACCCCGTCTCTTCAGTTTGAAAATTGTTAAACGTCATTAACATGGATGCTCACAAAGAGGGCTCCAGATTTTCTGTTACCCAGCTCTCAAACACCTTTAAATGAAATTAAAACAGGGTTTTTACCTTAACATCCAAATACAAATTAAATTTAAAGCTCTATATTGCTCCTGACATTTGATACAACAGAATAAAAATAAAAAGAAATCTAAAGAGGCATTCTTATTTTTCTGCTACAATCTCCCCATATCACTTTCTCTATTTTACATACATAGATTACACACAAGTAGTTACAGTGTGTTTAGATTAAAAACACCAAGACTTTTACATAATCATATTCACACAAGTCCATCTTGATCATCCCATTCCAGTATTTACATCTTTGCTTTCAATAAAGTATCTGCAATGATATTGTCTCTTCCCGCTATGTGAATCATTGTAGCATTTTAAACTCCAACAAAATAGGTTATGTACTTGGTATGAAATTCTGCTAAAAAGGTTAAAAGATTATGATCTGTACAAATAGCCGTCTCTCCAGAGTTGCTAGAATTGTAGATCTCAAAATGTTGTAGAGCCAACATTAAACTTAGTTTCTTTCTCCACAGTTGAGTATTTCTGCTGGCAAGTGTTTAACTTTCAAGAGAAGTAACTGGCTGGCTGTTCGATCCACATCTCGTGTTCCTGTATTAGAACTACATCAGTACCCACATTGCTGACATCACCAACCAATTTTAATTCTTTAGCATCATTTGGTATTGCTAAAACCAGTGTGGTAGTGGATACAGCTTTAAACTTGACACTGTTGACACTCTGTCCATTCAAATTTCTTGCTTTTCTTTAACAAGCTCATCGGGTGGAGCCATTGTGGTGCTGGAATTCAGAACAACCTCTCTCATGCCCACCTACCACACAGTCTCTTGTTTTGAATTAGTGTAGGAAAAATCCAAGGTAGCCTTTATTTCTTTTTGTTTTGGTATTGTTAAGCCTTGTCCCATAATGAGGACCAATAAGGGTGGGTGATGAGCACTGTTTCTTCGCAGCATCAGAGACCCAAGCTCAAATCTGGCCTTGGGTGACTGTCTGTATGGAGTTTGCACATTTTCCCTGTGTCAGCATGGCTTTCCTCCAGTGTCATCCCACATTCCAAAGATGTGCATGGATTGGCCGTGGGTTGCTTGGAGTTACAGCAACAGAGCAGGGGAGTTGTTAAGATGCTGTTTTGGAGAATTGGTGTACACTTCAGAGGGTGATGGCCTCCTGCACTGTAGCGGTTCAATGGCTCAAGTTTTGTAAATGTTTCTCCCAAGTTTGGCTGAAAACAATCAAATCATGAATACATATAATACACTTACATAACCTTCCAATTACCTTGTTGGTTGATCTTTGAAAAGTTTTGGTGCATTCTTCATCCCAAAAGGCACAACTTTACATTGATAAAGGCCAACCAAGATTACAAAACTGATATTTCTTCAACCATATTTGTCAATGGAACTTGCCAATGTTGCTCCAATAAATCAATTTTTGTTTCAAAGCTTGCTTGTTCAGTCTTCTCAATACTGGCTTCAAATCATAGAATTTGACATAAAACTGTTACCACATTGAGATAATCTATCCATAATTGTTCTGACTCATTTGATTTCAGTATCATTACAATAGGTGGACTTAGTCACTGTAAACACATGCCTTTCCTAACTAACTTCCCTGTCATAATACTGCTTTAACATATTAATTATGTTATACTTGCAGGCTTTGCCTCTATCTGAAGTATCGCTACATAGCTTACATAACTGAGTTTTTTTTTATTTGATAATATTTAATAAACCTGGCTTTTAACAGAGGCAGTTAACAATATTAAAAATCTTGTAGCACAAAATCTCCAGTTTGGCATTTTTATTTGCTGTTGCTTTCACTGTTTGTTGACCAATTTTTCAAATGCTCTTTGACCAATATCCTTAATCTTTCGTGGAAATTAAACACATTGGTCAAAAGTGTATTCTCGAACTCAGGTTTAGCATTTTTTGCTTTCATTTAAGGAATCCTCCCACTTCATGCACAAGATCCAGTTGAAAGGACTGAATCCTGTGGAATCAGTATAGAAATCTAGCTGTCAATGAAATGCAGAGTGCAGTAATCCCCACTGACTCTGGTATCACAGTCAGGCAGCATAGAAAAGATCCTTTGGCCTATAGAGTCTGCATGAATAATAACTGCTACTAAAGTTGTGTTAATGCCATTTTTCAGCTCTTGTTCCATATCCATGAAAATTATGATGTTTCAAGTGCTCATCCAAGATTGTGAGGTTTCCGGTCTCCACTACCTTCCCTGGCAGTGGGCTCCAGATTCTCAAATCCCCTCTGAATCTCCTGCCCCTTACCTAAAACAGTAACTTCAAAAACCAGAACTATGATTGACCCCTCAGTCAATGGGAATAGCTGCTCCATGCTCAACCTGTCCAAGCCCCTCATAATCTTATATGCTTCAACCATGTCCTCCCCTTAGCCTTCTCTGCTTAAAAGAAAACAATCTCTTCTTATAGCTCCATTGCTCTATCCCAGGGAACATGCTGGTGAATCTCCTTTGTACCCACTCGAGTGCAATCACATTTTTTTCTATAGTGAGGTGACTAGATCTGTACACAGTACTCCAGCTGTAGCCTCACCAATGCTTTATACACCTCCATCTTTATTTACCTCCTTGCTCTCAGACTCTATACCACATCCACATCAGTGTGATGCAGAGCGCTGTATTCCCAGTAACTCCGGGTGTTGATGTGATGCAGAGCGCTGTATTCCCAGTGACTCCGGGTGTTGATCTGATGCAGAGCACTGTATTCCCAGTGACTCCGGGTGTTGATGTGATGCAGAGCGCTGTATTCCCACTGACTCCATGTGTTGATCTGATGCAGAGCGCTGTATTCCCAGTAACTCCAGGTGTTGATGTGACACAGAGTGATGGATTCCCAATAAGTCCGGGTGTTGATGTGATGCAGAGCGCTGTACTCCCCAGTGACTCCGGGTGTTGATGTGATGCAGAGCGCTGTATTCCCAGTGACTCCGGGTGTTGATCTGATGCAGAGCGCTGTATTCCCAGTGACTCTGGGTGTTGATCTGATGCAGAGCACTGTATTCCCAATGACTCCGGGTGTTGATGTGATGCAGAGCGCTGTATTCCCACTGACTCCACGTGTTGATCTGATGCAGAGCGCTGTATTCCCAGTGACTCCGGGTGTTGATGTGATGCAGAGCGCTGCATTCCCAATGACTCCGGGTGTTGATCTGATGCAGAGCGCTGTATTCCCAGTGACTCCGGGTGTTGATGTGATGCAGAGCGTTGTATTCCCAATGACTCCGGGTGTTGATGTGATGCAGAGCGCTATATTCCCAATGACTCCGGGTGTTGATGTGATGCAGAGCGCTGTATTCCCAGTGATGGCTGGGACAAAGATGGCTGGACTTGAGGATAGTGAGGAGCATTGTCAGGCGATGCAGCAGGACATAGATAGGCTGGTAGCTTGGGCAGACAGATGGCAGATGGAATTCAATCCTGATAAATGTGAGGTGATGCATTTCAGGAGAAAGAATGTAGGGGGGAGGTATATGATAAAGGGTAGACCTATTAAGAGTATAGAAACGCAGAGGGACCTGGGGGTGCAGGTGAACAAGTCTCTGAAGGTGGCAGAGCAAGTGGAGAAGGTTGTGAAGAAAGCATATAGTATGCTAGCCTTTATAGAAAGGAGTATAGAGTACAAGAGCTGGCCTTTAATGTTGCAGTTGTATAAAACGTTGGTTAGACCTCATCTGGAATACTGCGTCCAGTTCTGGTCGCCTTACTACCGGAAGGACGTGGAGACTCTGGAGAGAGTGCAGAGGAGGTTTACCAGGATGCTGCCTGGTATGGAAGGTCTGAGTTACGAGGAGAGATTAGGCAAATTGGGACTGTTTTTCCTTAGAAAGACGTAGACTTAGAGGAGATCTGATAGAGGTGTACAAGATTTTGAAGGGGATAGATAGAGTAAACAGGGTTAAGCTTTTTCCTAGGATGGACTCAAATAGCACGAGGGGTCACGGGCTTAGGGTGAGGGGGGTAAGGTATAATTTGGATGCTAGAGGGAGTTTTTTCACACAGAGGGTGGTGGGGGTATGGAATGCGCTGCCAAGTAAAGTGGTGGAGGCAGGTACTCTGGAGTTATTTAAGAAATACTTAGATGGGCACATGAACAGAATGGGAATGGAGGGGTATAGAAAACTGATTTAAAATAGGGATCATGAGCCTTGGGAGTCCCTGGGAAGTGTGTAAATAGATGATGATATTGATGTACTTGTTTTTATCCTACAAGTGCTTTGGTCCACCTTGTTGTCTAACGAGGGGCATACACGCGATGGGTCGTGAGAGGGCTGCTCTTGGATTTTTTTCGAGAATATCCTAGTGCTTCACGTCATTAGTGTACGCTTGACCCTGGACCATTTGATGGGCAACACGACAGCTCAGTGACTATCGCTGTGCTGTGCAGATACATGGATTTGGGCCTGTGTCTGTGGGAGTTTGCGCATTCTCCCCGTGTTTGCGTGGGTTTTCTCCGGGAGCTCCGGTTTCCTCCCACATCCCAAAGATGTGTTCTTAGGCTAATTGGCAAAACAAATTCTCCCTAAATTGTCTCAAATTTGGTTTTTAATCCATAGATCTATAAACATAGACAGGGATCGCGGGTAGCGGTGGGAACATCAGGGTGGTGGCGCGGGCTCGTTGGGCCGAAGGGCCTGTTTCCCGTGCTATTTTGTTCTTTGACTCTGGGTGTTGATGTGATGCAGAGCGCTGTATTCCCAGTGACTCTGGGTGTTGATGTGATGCAGAGCACTGTATTCCCAATGACTCTGGGTGTTGATCTGATGCAGAGCGCTGTATTCCCAGTGACTCTGGGTGTTGATGTGATGCAGAGCACTGTATTCCCAGTGACTCTGGGTGTTGATCTGATGCAGAGCGCTGTATTCCCAGTGACTCCGGGTGTTGATGTGATGCAGAGCGCTGTATTCCCAGTGACTCCGGGTGTTGATGTGATGCAGAGCGCTGTATTCCCAGTGACTCCGGGTGTTGATGTGATGCAGAGCGCTGTATTCCCAGTGACTCCGGGTGTTGATGTGATGCAGAGCGCTGTATTCCCAGTGACTCCGGGTGTTGATCTGATGCAGAGCGCTGTATTCCCAGTGACTCCGGGTGTTGATGTGATGCAGAGCGCTGTATTCCCAGTGACTCCGGGTGTTGATGTGATGCAGAGCGCTGTATTCCCAGTGACTCCGGGTGTTGATGTGATGCAGAGCGCTGTATCCCAGTGACTCCGGGTGTTGATGTGATGCAGAGCGCTGTATTCCCAGTGATCCGGTGTTGATCTGATGCAGAGCGCTGTATTCCCAGTGACTCTGGGTGTTGATGTGATGCAGAGCGCTGTATTCCCAGTGACTCCGGGTGTTGATCTGATGCAGAGCGCTGTATTCCCAGTGACTCCGGGTGTTGATGTGATGCAGAGCGCTGTATTCCCAGTGACTCCGGTGTTGATCTGATGCAGAGCGCTGTATTCCCAGTGACTCTGGGTGTTGATGTGATGCAGAGCGCTGTATTCCCAGTGACTCCGGGTGTTGATGTGATGCAGAGCGCTGTATTCCCAGTGACTCTGGGTGTTGATGTGATGCAGAGCGCTGTATTCCCAGTGACTCTGGGTGTTGATCTGATGCAGAGCGCTGTATTCCCAGTGACTCCGGGTGTTGATGTGATGCAGAGCGCTGTATTCCCAGTGACTCCGGGTGTTGATCTGATGCAGAGCGCTGTATTCCCAGTGACTCTGGGTGTTGATGTGATGCAGAGCGCTGTATTCCCAGTGACTCCGGGTGTTGATGTGATGCAGAGCGCTGTATTCCCAGTGACTCTGGGTGTTGATGTGATGCAGAGCGCTGTATTCCCAGTGACTCCAGAATCAACATGATTCCTGCTCCAGCGCTTGACCTTTGCTGAGTTATTAGACTCTGCTGCAAGAGGCAAAGAGTTACTCTCAGTTCCTGCTGTTATTTAACTGTCGTACTCCAAATGGAGCATTTAGTCTCATGAGTGAAAGCAACGGTTTCAGCATCATTTCTCACCCACTGTGGATTTCAAAGCCATGATTCTGACAATCAGATTCACAGATTATCTCGATTGAGCTAATTGGGAAACAACCCTCCTTATCAACTTCATTGATTAGCTCCTTGAAGGACAGCCTGAGATACCATCAGCACCTCAGAAGGAGGAGGAAATGAGAAAATAAGCCATGATTAGTTCTGGGAATAATTGCTGAAATATTTTTGAAATCTACTTTATAAAGTTCCCAATCTCTCTAACATTTTCAGAATACTGCCAGTTGATTGTTAAAATGGGAATGTGTTCCCCCCACTCCCCCCAAATTCTGTACATGGAGAAGCTCAGTTTGATCAATCAGAAAACATTCCTTCTCATTCCGCTTCTTCTCCAAGTTGTGGCCATAGCTACCCTATTTCCTAGGCATTATACTCGGACACCCCTCTGCGCTCGGACACCCCTCTGCGCTCGGACACCCCTCTGCGCTCGGACACCCCTCTGCGCTCGGACACCCCTCTGCGCTCGGACACCCCTCTGCTTTCCCTGGTCTATTTATTTTTAAAATCCGATTTAGATCATATGGAATTTCAGCTCTCTGCAAACAGAATCAGTCCTGTTCATGTAGATTACTTAAACATATTGTTCTTACCCCCTGGCTCCACCAACCATTTATATCTTTACAGAAAACTTTGACATATTTTAAATACTTATATTAAACCTTGATTCACGGAGGTGGATTTGAAGATTTTGAAGGTGAAAGAATTCCTCTAGCATCCCGATTGTTTAATTCACTGCTATTTTTCTTCCAGGAATACTGCCTTTTTTAAAGTTTTGTTCTCACTGCAGAAATTTACATTTGCCTCTTACACCCCACATCTTCAGTACTCTCTTCCTTTATTTGTTTGATCGTGTGTTTGTTAAAACCCACTTTTCACAGCTTCATCTTTCCTAAAAACTGTCTGTCTCCAATTTACTCTGCGTGGGTTCCAATTAAAGGTTATACTCAAGAGATTTAACTGTGATTACAGATATCCGCATGTTATTCTCCATTACTTTACCCACTGCTCTAACCCGCGGTCTACACAAAATAACCCACAAAGTCTCCCCGTCCACCAAGTCTGCTGTCTCTGAATGCAGCAGACACAGGATCTGTAACTAACCCAATTGATGCTATATGACCTCTAACTAACCCTGTTATCACATCCTCTGATCACTGAATTGGAGAATTGCTGACGTGAATCTTGGTGATTCCGTGTTGAGCAGCAATTGAAACTTTCCTCTTATGTTTTACAGGGGGGACCCCAAGTTAGTGAAGGTTAATATAGCAATCGCTTCAGGCTACTTGATTAATGGTGAGTATTCCAGAACAAACTCCTAGCCAGGATTTGAACAGTTGACTTTCATTCCGCTTCATGGGCAAATCTTTCCCAACATTCACCGCTCTTCATTATTTTGTCTGTTGCTATTTTCCACAAAGGACAGGTACAGCACAGAGTTAGATACAGAGTAAAACTCCCTTAACACTGTCCCTATCAAACACTCCTAGGACAGGTACAGCACGGGGTTAGATACAGAGTAAAACTCCCTTAACACTGTCCCTATCAAACACTCCCAGGACAGGTACAGCACAGGGTTAGATACAGAGTAAAACTCCCTTAACACTGTCCCTATCAAACACTCCCAGGACAGGTACAGCACAGAGTTAGATACAGAGTAAAACTCCCTTAACACTGTCCCTATCAAACACTCCTAGGACAGATACAGCACGGGGTCAGATACAGAGTAAAACTCCCTTAACACTGTCCCTATCAAACACTCCCAGGACAGGTACAGCACAGAGTTAGATACAGAGTAAAACTCCCTTAACACTGTCCCTATCAAACACTCCCAGGACAGGTACAGCACAGAGTTAGATACAGAGTAAAACTCCCTTAACACTGTCCCTATCAAACACTCCCAGGACAGGTACAGCACGGGGTTAGATACAGAGTAAAGCTCCCTCTACACTGTCCCCCCATCAAACACTCCCAGGACAGGTACAGCACGGGGTTAGATACAGAGTAAACTCCTTAACACTGTCCCTATCAAACACTCCCAGGACAGGTACACGGGGTTAGATACAGAGTAAAACTCCCTTAACACTGTCCCTATCAAACACTGCCAGGACAGGTACAGCACGGGGTTAGACACAGAGTAAAGCTCCCTCTACACTGTCCCCCCATCAAACACTCCCAGGACAGGTACAGCACGGGGTTAGATACAGAGTAACTCCCTTAACACTGTCCCTATCAAACACTCCCAGGACAGGTACAGCACGGGGTTAGATACAGAGTAAAACTCCCTTAACACTGTCCCTATCAAACACTGCCAGGACAGGTACAGCACGGGGTTAGATACAGAGTAAAGCTCCCTCTACACTGTCCCCCCATCAAACACTCCCAGGACAGGTACAGCACGGGGTTAGATACAGAGTAAAACTCCCTTAACACTGTCCCTATCAAACACTCCCAGGACAGGTACAGCACGGGGTTAGATACAGAGTAAAACTCCCTTAACACTGTCCCCGTCAAACACTCCCAGGACAGGTAGAGCATAGGGTTAGATACAGAATAAAGCTCCCTCTACACTGTCCCCATCAAACACTGCCAGGACAGGTACAGCACGGGGTTAGATACAGAGTAAAACTCCCTTAACACTGTCCCTATCAAACACTGTAAAGTTTTGCAACACCAATTTAAAATCCAACCAATTTATTTGATAGTAAATCCACGAGCTTTCGACACTATGTTGTGCCTTCGTCAGGCAAATGTCAGGCAAAATCAGAACACTGCATTTGCCTGACGAAGGCACAACATAGTGTCGAAAGCTCGTGGATTTACTATCAAATAAATTGGTTGGATTTTAAATTGGTGTTGCAAAACTTTACTGAGTTTACCCCAGTCCAACGCCGGCATCTCTATATCATGCCTATCAAACACTCCCAGGACAGGTACAGCACGGGGTTAGATACAGAGTAAAGCTCCCTCTACACTGTCCCCATCAAACACTCCCAGGACAGGTACAGCACAGGGTTAGATACAGAGTAAAGCTCCCTCTACACTGTCCCCCATCAAACACTCCCAGGACAGGTACAGCACAGGGTTAGATACAGAGTAAAGCTCCCTCTACACTGTCCCCATCAAACACTCCCAGGACAGGTACAGCACGGGGTTAGATACAGAGTAAAGCTCCCTCTACACTGTCCCCATCAAACACTCCCAGGACAGGTACAGCGCGGGGTTAGATACAGAGTAAAGCTCCTTCTATCCTGCCCCATCAAACACTCCCAGGACAGGTACAGCACGGGGTTAGATACAGAGTAAAGCTCCTTCTATCCTGCCCCATCCACAATGGGTGTTAAGTCAGTAATTTGTATATTAGCTGACGCAGAAACAGGAATTGTTTGGTATACTTGCATCTTCTTAGCTGCTAGCTTTGCCCACCTTGCACTCTCACTTTCACTCATTGCTGGACTTTCCCACCTCACTCGCTTGCTCTCATTGCAGATTTACTGCTTCTCCTCCGACATTGGAAGACATTAGGGGACAGATTTTTCATCAGTCACCACTTGGCAGCGCTATATGCATACCAGTATGTGCTGGTAAGTCGCAGCTTGGCAGTTATCATCATCAATCCTTGGCAGGTTCAGGAACTAAACCAAGACTTTCTACAATTTTCTAATACCGTGCTTGCTTGAGATCATTTATATCCCATTGATTCTCCTTCACAGGCAAGAGGCCTCCTTCCTTACTTTGCAAATTTCCGTCTGATTGCAGAACTTTCCACACCTTTTGTAAACCAGCGGTGAGTAAAGGGTTTTGGAACACATCGTTTTTCCAAGTTTACCACTTGGGTCCAGAGGAAAAACTCCGGGGTACAGGGAGTAGAGGTGCCACTACCTTGGGGGGAGAAAGGTGAGAGCACGGCCCAAGGTTGGGTGAATGAAGAGCACAGCTTCAGGTACAGAATCTGGAGGAGCCTGACCCTCCAGTCTTTGTATAAATCTGAATGCAGAAGTGTAGCAAATAAAGCCAATGAGAGCACAAATAGCCACAAGGTAACATGATATCATTCCTATAATGGAAACCTGACTTAAAGGCACATTACGGGGAAGGGGGAGGAAAATAAAAAAAAGATAATGGCGTAGTATTATTGGTTGAAGAATCAATTACATTTGTGAGGAGGGATAATATACCAAATGAAGTATTGAATGAGGCTATATGGATTGAACTCAGAAATACAACAGGACATCCAGACTGCTAGAATACTGCAGTAACAGTTATAAACGTCAATACCCTCATATTAATCAGGATACAAAGAGTATGAAGTCAAAAAATTCTTGAACTGCATTTAAAGGGATTTTTTTTGCTAATGAGATGGGGCACAATTTTAAATTTGTCTTAGGAAATGAAACTGGGCAAGTAGATGAATTAGCAGCAAGGGAGCATTTTGGAAATAGTGACCATAACGTAATTAGATTCAGCATTATGGAAAAGGAAACATAGAACATAGAACATTACAGCACAGAACAGGCCCTTCGGCCTTCGATGTTGTGCCGACCAAAATAAAAAGCAATGCCCCTCCAAACTAAACCATTCCCTTCTCTTCCATATACTTATCAATTAACCTCTTAAACGCCACCAAACTTGGCGCATCTACAACAGTTGCAGGCAGGGCATTCCACTCCCTAATCACTCTTTGAGTAAAGAACCTACCTCTGATATCCGTCCTATAACTCATACCCCTTAATTTAAAGCTGTGTCCCCTCGTGCTAGCTTTCTCCATCCTAGGAAAAAGGCTATCACTGTCCACCCTATCTAAACCTCTAATCATCTTATATGCTTCAATAAGATCCCCTCTTAGCCGCCTCCTTTCTAACGAAAACAACCTCAAATCCCTCAACCTCTCTTCATAAGACCTGCCCTCCATACCAGGCAACATCCTGGTAAACCTCCTCTGTACCCTCTCCAATGCCTCCACATCTTTCTTATAATGTGGGGACCAGAACTGCACACAATACTCCAAGTGCGGCCGCACTAGAGTTTTGTACAGTTGCAACATGACGCTGCGGCTCCTAAATTCAATCCCCCTACCAATAAAAGCTAAGACTCCATATGCCTTCTTAACAACTTTATCCACTTGACTGCCTACTTTCAGGGATCTATTGACACATACACCAAGATCCTTCTGTTCCTCAACACTATTAAGAGCCCTACCATTAGCCCTATACTCTACACATTTATTGTTCCTGCCAAAGTGCATTACCTCACACTTTTCCACATTAAACTCCATTTGCCACCTCTCGGCCCAGCTCTGCAACTTGTCCAAGTCACTCTGTAAACTATAACACCCCTCTTCACTATCTACCACTCCACCAACTTTAGTGTCATCTGCAAATTTACTGATCCATCCCTCAATACCCTCATCCAGATCATTTATAAAAATTACAAACAGCAGGGGCCCCAAAACAGACCCCTGAGGCACACCACTCGTCACCGAACTCCACGATGAATATCTCCCATCAACCACCACCCTCTGTCTTCTATCTGCCAGCCAATTCCTAATCCAATTAGCTAAATCACCCTCTATTCCACACATCTGCATTTTCTGTAGAAGTCTTCCATGGGCCACCTTATCAAACGCCTTACTAAAGTCCATATATACTACATCAACCGCCTTACCCCCGTCCACCTCTCTGGTCACTTTCTCAAAAAACTCAATGAGGTTAGTAAGGCATGACCTACCCTTCACAAAACCATGCTGACTATCCCCAATCAATTCATTTCTCTCTCAATAACTATAAATCCTATCCCTAATAATTCTCTCCAATACCTTGCCCAAACAGAACAGTAGTTCTAAATTGGGTGAGGACAAGTTTTACTAGGTGAGGTGAACCGTTGAAAGTGGACTGAACACAGCTACTAGAAAAGAAAATAATGTCAAATCAATGACAGGCATCCAACAGTGAAATTCGACAGACACAGACTACACATGTCGTCACAAAGGAAAAGGATAGTACTGTCAAATCTAGAATCCCCTGATTACCTAGCACCATAGAGGGCAAGATAAAACAGAAGAAGAAAGCTTAGGAGGCAGTGGCATGGTGGACTTGTCACTGGGTAAATAATGAATACTTTGGGGTAATACTTTGGGGACTCAAGTTCCAATTCCACTACAGCAGGTGAAGGAATTATAATTCAATAAAAATGGATAGAAAATGTTTAGAGGGATATGGGCCAAATGCAGACAAATGGGGTGAGCTTAGATAGGCTTTTTGGTCGGCATGGACCAGGTTGGGCCGAACGACCTGTCGCCCTGCGCTACATTCTATGATTCTATGAAAAGAATCAATAAAAAATCTGAAATCAAAAATAAAATGAAACTATTGATGATTATTGGAAAAAAATCTTAGGGGAAGAGAATCTGTCATCCTTACATCCTCTGGCCTACAGGTGACTCCAGATCCACATTTATGTGGTTGACTCTTCTAGGCCTTCTGAAATGACCCAGCAAATTACTGAATTATATCAAACTGCAAACAAATCTCAAAGGAATGAAACCGGGTGAACCAATTGGCAAACAATGACTGCACCTCAGTCCTATTGACCCTACAAAATCCTC
This sequence comes from Sphyrna mokarran, assembly GCA_024679065.1. Taxonomy (NCBI): domain Eukaryota; kingdom Metazoa; phylum Chordata; class Chondrichthyes; order Carcharhiniformes; family Carcharhinidae; genus Sphyrna; species Sphyrna mokarran. The sequence goes on along the minus strand of JAGIQG010000035.1, from coordinate 20,749,062 downwards.
CTTATTCACATACCAAAATTGGAAGAATAGTCTCACTAAGCAATCAAGAAACAGCCTGGCGTAATCATTCTCAGAGAATCATATAGACTATATCACAGACATTACGTCCCTGGGTGTGTCCTGTCCCAGCACAGGGCAGAGTCAACATAGTCACAGAGCACAAAAAAGACCCTTCAACCCTTCGAGTTTGCACTGACAATAACTACCACTAAGTCATGCAAATCCCATTTTTCAGCACTTGTTCTATATCCCTGAATGTTATGATATTTCAAGTGCTCATCCAAATACTTTATAAGGTTTCCGGCCCCACCACCTTCCCAGGCAGTGCTTTACAGTTTCCAACCACCCTCTTCATGAAAAGATTTCTTCTCAACTCTCTTTTGATGTCCTGCCCCTCATCCTAAAACAATGCCACCTTGTGACTGACCCCTCAACGAAGGGAACAGGTACTCCCTACTCACCCTGTCCATATCTCTCCTAATCTTTACACCTCAATCATTTCCTCCCCAGTCTGCTCTGCTCTCAAGAAAGCAATCCAAGCCTATCAGTCTCTCCTTATATCTCAAATGGTCCATCCCGGGGAACAACTTGGTGAATCTCCTCTGTGCGCCCTCTACTGCAGTCATATCCATCCCATAGCAAGGTGACCAGAACTGCACACAATACTTCAGCTGTGGCCTAACCAACATCCTGAACAGCTTCCATTACCTCCTTGCTGATATACTCAATGCCTTAATTGGTTAATGCCTTCTTAACTATCCTGTTCACTTGTTCTACTACTTTCAGAGATCTGGGAATAATTACCCCAAGATCTCCCTGTTCCTCTGAGCTTCCTAGTATCCTGCCATTCATTAAATATTTCCTTGTGATATGCCACTGATTCCAGACTCCAGTCACTCAAACAGTCTTGTTTCACCACCTGTGTGTTCTATTACTAAATTAGTTTCCAATCTACCTCGCCAAGTTTCTCTGAATTCCATGTGCTTCAGCCACCTCAGTCAGTCTCCCATGTGGGCTGTTGTCAAAGGCTTGCTAAAATCCATATAAACTACATCAACTGCACTGCCCTCATCCACACACTCAATCACATTTTCAAAAAATTCTATCAGCTTTGTTAGGTATGACTTCCTGCTGACAAAGCCATGTTGACCATCACTAATTAATTCTTGGCCTTTCCAAGTGAATATTAATTCTCTCCTTCAGAATTTTCTCCAATAGTTTTCCCACCACTGATGTGAAAATCAGTGGTCTGTAATTTCCTGGTTCATCGCTATCACCCTTCTTGAAAAGTGGAACCACATTAGCCTCTTCCAGTCCTCTGGCGCTTCTCCCATTGGCCAGAGAGGATTTGAAAATTTATGTCAGAGTTTCTGTAATTTCCTGCCTTGCCTCTCATAGCAGCCTGGGATGCAGTTCATCCAGGCCTGGTGATTTGTCCATGTTTAAGCTGGCAAAGCCTTCAGTACCTCTCTATTTCTTATATTAACCTGTGCAAGTACCTCACTGTCCCTTTTCCTGAATTCTATACCTACGTTCTCCTTTTCCTGAGTGAAAATCAATGAGAAAGTATTCATTTATTATCCTTCTAATGTCTTGCAGCTTCACAAACAGATTGCCCCCTCGGCCTCTAATGGGGCCTAGGCCTTTTCCCTGGATAACCTCTTCCCCTTAACGTATTTATTTAGGGTGTATTTATTATTTAGCAAAAATATTTTAGGATTCTCGTTCACAAGATTTTCTCATGCCTCTTTTTGCTCTTCTAATTTATTTCTTAAGTTCCCTCTTGCATTTGCTATATCCCTTTAGGGCTGCAGCTGAATTACCACCTTTGAATTTACCAAGAGCCTTTCACTTCTTCCTGAATTGTCCTCGACGTCGAGAGTTCCCTGAACTTATTGCTCCTACATTTCCCCCATCAGGAACTTGTTGAACCTTTACTCTCCCCATTTCCTTTATGAATGCCCCCCTCCCCCCTACCGCTCCCCAGGCTTTGCTGTAGACCTATTCCCAGTCGCCAGATGCTGCCAGAGGTGGTGGCAGGTATACAGTTGGGAGAGATTGCCCAGAGAATTCTTAACGTTAATTCCCGGCCCATGAAGCCTCATGGCATATGGGCAATGGAACCTTGCCATCTACCCTCAGGTGATAATCAGCACTCCCCTCCATTTTGAATACAACTTGGAGGAAGGATTGAGGGTGGCAAGGGTGCAGAATGTACTCTGGGTGGGCGACTTCAACATCATCCCAAGACTGGCTCAGTCACACCTGCTGACTTAATTCAGTCACTACTGATTTAACCAATTACTGATTGTTGCCAGTGTTTGAAAATTTCCTCCCTAGCCTCCCAAAGCATCCTGGGATACATTTCATCAGGTCCCGGGGATTTATCTACTTCGATGCCCTTTAAGAATTCCAGCAGCTCCTTCTCTGTAATATGTACAATCCTGAAGACATCACTATTTATTTCCCCGAGTTCCCTAACATCCATGCTTTTCTCAACAGTAAATACTGATGAGAAATATTCATTTAGGATAAATTGAGATGAGGAGAAATTTCTTTTCATTTGGTTTTGTGAACTTTTGAAATTCTCAACCCCAGAAGATGGAAATAGTTGGTCAATTATTGAATATATCCCAGATTGAGATTGACTGATTTTTGACATTAAGAAAATCAGGAAAATGGAGATATTGCGGAAAAGTAGAGTTGATGTCAAAGACCAGGCATGATCTAATTGAATGGCTGAACGTGTCTGCTCCTGGTTCTTGTATTAGGCTCTGATGGTAACCAGGAAAGCGATGGAATTTGTGCTAGGGATCAGAATTTGCACCAAGAGCCTTTGACAATTCCAGTCTCACCAGTGTTTAATGGAGGAAGTTCAAACCTATGCAGAGCTGGATGTTGATTAAGGAGTCTGACAATACAGAGGTAGTAGAAGGTTTGAGAGGGCTGAGGTAGAGCTGGTAATTATTCTTGAATGATGTTGCAGTGAGGCAATATAGAAATGAGATGGCAGATCCTTGGAGCAGGGTTAATAGAGAAAGTCGTAATTGTGCTAGGGTAGAAGACAATCTGTTGTAGAAGATTCTCTGGTTATGTATCTAGTTTGGTTATTCATGCCTTCTCAACCTTGGCCTTTGCACAAGGTGAGCGGAACCACCACTCAGTTCTCTGCCTCACAGGGCAAACACAACCTTTAGTCATTGGGGGTTCTGGTGATTTTACCTTTTACTTTATGATGACAGGAATTGGAAGGGCATGACCTTTTGTAAGGTCAACTGTATCAAAGGATATAGCTAACTGTGCTAAATGGTAAGGAGGGCTATAGTCACAATGGGCACTCAGTCACACAAACTTGGCAAGGATATCCAACTTCAGGTCATGGGAGGTGTGTATCTGGAGCGGTCCCGGCCCCTGACGGTGGGAGCTGTGTATTATTGAATGATAATATACTCTTTGTTTAAGTGCAGGTGGTTCTTTGAGGTGCTACAGTTTCCCAGAAGTACCAAATTGGTTGTGTTGAATGGTGTCGCCATGTCTGTCAGCTTCTTCCTTGTCCGCATTGCTGTGATTCCGTCCTACTACCTGAAAGTGGCTTCTAGCTTTGGGACTGCAGCCTTCCACCGCCTGGGCCTTGGGCCACAGTGTGCTTGGATCATTTCCAGTGTTGTTCTGGATATTCTCAACACAATCTGGATGTACAAAATTGCCAGAGGGTGCTGGAAAATTCTCTTTACATCCCAGAAGCATCGGAAAGCTGAGCTCAGTAAGAGTTTTTAATAGTAATAGTTGTTCTGCAGGATGAGTCATCATTACTCAAATTTTAATCATTGAATCCATGTCAAATCAGCACTTTTTACAGTTTACAATTATGTTTGAGATTTTTGAAGTAAATCTGTGATTATCATTACATAACACTGCTACTAAGACATTGAGGAAATTGGAAAGGACATGACTTTGTGATTATTAGTAGATTTGTATCAATTGATCCATGTAATAATTCTGAGAAACTAATCATTGATTTTCTATCTATCTGTAATCATGAGAATAATGGCTTCATGATTGAAAGTGTCTCAGAGGCTGGACCAAGCTCTCCAGTGCTAACAGGCAAATGTCTGGATGTTTGTTGCACAGCAACAATTATAGAAGTGCCTCATCACATCCTTCCAGGCTGTGCAACTTCAGCACGATTTGAGGAGTTAGTTATTTGAGCTCCAGAGAACGTATCACTGGGGCTAAGATTGATTTTTTTGCAAAGTTTAGCAAAAAAGAAACTTGCCATAATTCAGTGTGCCTATTGTTTCCTCCTTTTTGCTGTACTTCTCTCTCAGTTACTCTGTTTTATTTTCCCAAGCGCCACTCGTGCCTTTCTGTTGTGCCAGATTACAAGAACACCCAAGACTTTTTCCTCCTTGGACCCAGATTTGTTTCAGCTCCTGCTTCCCCCACTAAAGTTGAAGAATTCATTTCCCCTCTCACTCTTTCCATGTCTGTGTATGTAAATGTTTGCGAGAGAGAGAGCAGGATGTGTGCATACTGGACAGTTGTCTATTTGGGCAGTGTGTGTGTGTATTTATAATAACAGCAATGTGATAGTGACTAGGGAATTTGTTTTTATGGTGTTGGCTATAAGTTGTATATTGGCAGATACCAGGAATAACTTTGCACTTTTTCAAATAGTATAGCAGGGTTTCTTACATCTACCTTATGGAACAGGAAGGGCATTGTTTAACATCTCATCTGAAGGAGACAGCATTTGATAGGGTAGCTCCATCTCTTGAGTGCAATCACATTGTTTTTCTATTGTGGCAACCAGAACTGCACACAGTATTCCGTGCCTCAGTTAATAAAGGCAAGTATCCCATATGCCTTCCTAACCATCTTCTCTACTTTAGATGGTGTTTATAGGCATGCACTCCAAGGTCCCTCTGGTCCTCTGTATGTTCTAACATTCATTATACATTCCCTTGCCTTGTTAGTCTTCCCAAATTTAATCACCTCACACCTTTCAGGGTTAAACTCATTTTGCCACTGTCCATCTGATCACCCATCTCTGTCACCTTGTAATTGAAGATTTTCCGTCTTGCGATTTACCACACCACTAATTCTTGTGTCATCTGCGAACTTACTAATTATAAACCCACGTAATATACACTATGAACAAAAGGGACTCAGCACTAATCCCTGCAATACTCCACTGGGCACAAGTTCCCAGTCACAAAAACAATCTTCGACAATCACCCACTGCCTCCTGCCATTGTGCCAGTTTTGGATCAAATTGTCCTGGAGCCCATGCACTCTTACCTTCTTGACTAATCTCCCATGTGGAAAAGCCTTACTGAAGTCCATCTAGACTACATCAACTGGCCTCATCTACACACCTAGTCACCTGCTCAAAAAATGCAACCAGATTTCTTGGACATGATCTACACCTGACAAAGTAATGCTGATTATTCTTGATTAATCCTTGCCTCTCCTAATGGAGATGAATTTTATCCTTAGGAGAACATTTCCAACAATTTCCCTACCACTGATGTTAGACACACTGGCATATAATTACCTGGTTTATCCTTACTTTCCTTCTTGAATAATGGTACCACGTTAGTTGTCCCCCAGTCCTCTGGAACTTCACCTGTGGTTAGGGAGGATTTGAAAATTAAAGTCTCTCCAGACTCCTCATGATTTTGACCATCTTTGTCAGCTGTCCCCTTAGCCTTCTTCCCTCCAAGGAGAACAGACCCAACCTCTCCAATGTATCCCAGATTTCTCATGCCTTGTATCATTTGTGTGGATCCCTTCTGCATTCTCTCCAATACATTCATATCCTTCCTATAGTGTGATGCCTCGAACTGTACACAATTCTCCAGCTGACGCTTAACTAGATTCTTGTACAAGTTCAGCATCACCTCTTTTCTCTTTTACTTTATGTCAGGGTTTGCCTAGTTTGCGGTTTCCAACCTTTTCAATAACATGGCACACTTCAAAGAGACAAACTAATCAATGGCACACCCAGATTTGCTCACCTGCCACATTTAATTATTTACATAACAGTCACTTTTGTACAAACGGCAAAAGCATCATAAACATTCCCTTTTTTTTAATTAAAAAGGAAAAGGCGGATGTAGTACAGTATAGTGTTTGCATTGGGAATGAGAGGAGTCATGGTTTCCCAATTCTGAAGCTTGAAGGATAAAGAAGAAAGCTTTGAGCATTTACAAACCAATGCTGGAGGTTATAAAAACATGGGTTAGGCCTCTAGCGAAGCAGATTGATGGACAATAGCACTTAGACTGTCTAAGCAAACAGTTGCAGTAAGAAAGCAAAGGAAAATTCTGACATCTGGATGACATTCTCCGGTAATAAAGATAACCAGCTGTAGGATTCCCGGCAAGTGTTTGATGTTCCAGTATTTGGGAGATTCTCATCTCCATGTAGTCAATTTTGTTGTCCAAGGACGTGATTCCTCTCTTAAATTCCAACATCTGCCACTCGGGGCCTGAACCATCGTTCGGGATTTAAACCATTCCTTATCTGGCTACCCTCGGGCAGACAATCCTTTCAAACCTCTTTACCAGCTCATTTGCAGCTCAAACAACCATTTGCAGTCCATGTGTCAATTCGATTAGGATGTAAAGTCTGATTTCAGCCTTCCGTAGATGTTCCACATTATATCATTAGCAGTTGGCTCAAATCTCTTCGCCTGAATGAAGAATCCTCTAAATTCCCACAATAAAAGAACAAAGGACATTTCATATACAGTCTTCTGAAGAAACACTTTTCAGTCTCTGTGAATAACTTTCATTCCCTCTGAGACACAGGGATCTTTGCCCACTTTCTTCACTTTGTAAGATTGTGCAATTTGATAGAAGTTGGTGTCTATTTAAGACAAGGTGTTGCTGTGGTTGGTTGTGTGCAGATTATATAGTGCTCAGGAATGGGATAAAATGATTTTTTTTGGATAGTGCATTGTCCATGAGATTCGGACACCAGATGGTTAACAGCTTTCTCAGCCAGCGCTCAGCAAATTCAAAGTTGGAGTAAATAGACATGGCACACTTTCCCTCTCCATTAATGTCAATGAAACCCTGGATCTCCATACTCACAGTTACCCCTTCACCCCCCCCATTATCCCTCCATTACCCTCTCATCCCCCCTCCCATTACCCTCTCAGCACCTCCCCACTTTCCATTACCCCCTCCCCTTACCAACCCTTCCTGATACCCCTTTCCTCCATTACTCCCCCTCCCGGTTACCCCCTTGCTGTCTCCCGTTACTCCCCTCACTCCCTTTCCCTCCTGTTACCCACCTCAACCCCTCCCCCTCCCGTTACCTCCTTACCCTTCCCCCCTCCCATTAGCCCCTCCCGTTACCCCCTCAACCCCTCCACCTCCCGTTACCCGCTCCCCTCTCCCATTACCCCCTCACCATCTCCCTGCGGTTGTGAATGCTTTTGGGACAGTCTATTCCTATTACCTACACCCATTAGTTATGTTTGGTTGAAAGCAAATTACTGCAGATGCCAGAATTCAAAACCCCAAAAGATAAAATGCTGGAAAATCTCAGCAGGTCTAGCATATCTGTAAGGAGAGAAAAGAGCTGATGTTTTGAATCCAGAAGACCTTTTGTGAAAGCTAAAAAGCTGAGAAAGTGGGAGATATTTATACTGCAGGGGGAGGGAATGAAAGATGAGCCCATTGAGAGAATGACTAAATGGCAGAGAAGCTGAAGTCAGAGGGTAAACAGTGACAGATGAAGATGTGGAGGGAGGGAGAGATAGGTGGGAGAGAGATAAAAATTGAGAAAAAAGGGGGAAAGGAGAAACAAAGAACAAGAAAAGTACAGAAACAGGCCTTCGGCCCTCCAAGCCTGCGCTGATCATGATGCCTGCCTAAAGTAAAACCATATGCACTTACAGAGACCGTATCCTTCCATTCCCGTCTTAGTCATGTATTAGTCTAGTTGCTCCTTAAATGTCACCTCCTCACGCAGTGTGTTCCAGACTTTCATCATCCTCTGTGTTAAAAACTTGCCTCATACACCTTCTCTAAACTAAACAAAGGGAATAAAAAGTTAGGATGGGGGGATAAAGTAGAGGGTAAGAGTGGGGGGAAAAAATGACTATAAAGAAATAAAAGGTAGAGAACAGTTAAAAATAAAATGAAATGAAAACAGAGGGGCCTAGATGGGATAGAGCTAATCACCTGAAGTTGTTGAATTCGATGTTGAAAGCGAAAGGCTGTAAAGTGCCGAGCTGGAAGATGAGATGCTGTTCCTCCAGTTTGTGTTGAGCTTCACTAGAACATTACAGCAAGCCAAGGACAGACATGTGGGCATATATCTGAGATTGCACTGTGTGCTAATGTGTGGCACACACAATGATTCCATCCCCCCATTGATTTTACTGTTAATAAAGAGTTTCTGATTCTCTTAATTCACTTTTCTTAAATGAAATGTATGGAATTAATGAATCAGTATTGAATGGCACCATTCTGAATCAGAAGAACAGATACTGGCTAACTGTTGTCCACTTAACTGTCTTCTGGTTAATATAATAACCAGGTTAGCAGGGGTGACATGATTCCTATGCTTGTTTCATTCTTGGTTATAACAGAATTTGAGTGATATGGCTAAATCAATATCTAATTACTGTGTGTAGTTTAGTGAAAAAATAAGCCAGCAAGGCTCCTTAAGTTAACAAGTAAAGAGTTAGCTTTACTGCTCAAACTATTTTGGACACGAACTGTTTTATGCAGACAAGAGCTCTCAGAGACAGTGGCTGAGTCTAATCTGAACCAGAGAAAGGTCACTTGATCACTCAGGTAAAGATGAGCAATTTGAACAAAAGGTTTTAAATGTATAAATGTATCCAACTACCCACTAATACAAAAACATTACGCACACAATCTCTCCTACATTCTTCACAAAGCATGTAAAAAAGAAATAAAACTGTGCAAAGTATCACACTCGAAAACTTGGCCAAATAGAAAGTGAAGTCAGAAAAACAACTCTGATTATTTGGATGCTTATTTGTAGCTGTAGGGTTGCCTTCCACAATAGTTGCTGGTATTTGGATTCATAGAATCGTAGAATCTATAGCACGGAGACAGGCCCTTCAGCCCAAAGTGGTCCATGCTAACCAAAAAGTCCATCTAAGCTAATCCCATTTGCCTGCATTTGATCCATATCCCTCTAAACCGTTCCTATTCATGTATCTGTCCAAATGCCTTTGAAATGCTGTCAATGTCCCTGCCTCAACCACTTCCCTCTGACAATTCATTCTGTATTCGTATCACCCTCTATGTAAAAAAGTTGCACCTTGGATTTCCATTAATTTTTTTCCCTCTTGACTTAAACTTAGGCCAACTAATTCTCGATTCCCCAAAAAATAAGCCAGGAAGGCTCCTTAAGTTAACAAGTAAAGAGTGAGCTTTATTGCTCAAACTATTTGGGATACGAACGTTTTATGAAGGAGAAAGGACAATGCATTCACCTTATCCATGCCTCTCACAAACTTATACACCTCTATAAGATCACCCCACAGTCTTCCACGCTTCAATGAAAAAAGTTCTAACCTGAGCAATCTCTTTCTATAACTCAGTTCCTTGAGTCCTGGCAACGTCTTTGTAAATTTTTTCTGCACTCTTCTTCAGTTTAATAACATCTTTCCTATAGCAAGGCAACTAAATCTGAACACAATACTCTATGTTAAGCCTCACCGACATGCCACACAACTGCAACTTAACTTCCCAACTTCTATACTCAGTGCCCTGACTGATGAAGGCCAGCATGCCAAAAGTTTCTTCATTGTCCTACCTCCCTGTGACTCCACCTTTAGAGAACTTCACTGAAGAAGTCATTCTGCAGATGTGGTTTCTTTGTTCTCTTGGATATGGGGTTATTGATTCAGAATCTTCAATTAAAAGATCTTAGTTGCAGTAATGAGGTCTTCTGGTGGATTTACAAATCACAAACAGCTTAGTTTTGATAAGACACACTTCCGAGAAAGAGAGAAAGAGATAAGGTAGGACTGTAACTCCTTTGGCAGCCTCTCTGACTGTTAATTCAAAACTGGTATCTTTTTACAACCAAAAGCCAGGCCAAGTAACCGTTCTCAGGTTTTGAATTAGACTCATTTTAGCCACTGTCTCCGAGAGCTCCATAGACTCTGTGTCTTCAGATAGCAGCTCATGTCATAGAAACATAAAAAATAGAAGCAGGAGCAGGCCATTTGCCCCTTTGTGCCTGCTCCTCCATTCACTTTGATCATGGCTGATCATCAAAATCAATAACCTCATCCCATCTTTCCCCATATCCCTTGATCCCTTTAGCCCAAAGAGCTATATCACAATGTTTTGACCTCATCTATTTTCTGTGGTAGTGAATTCCCCAGATTAAAAATTCTGGGTAAAGAGTTTCTCCTCACCTCAGTCTTAAAAGCTTACCCCTTATCATCAAACTATGACCCTTAGTGACCTTCACAAATGCAACATATTGGCTGCTGTTTCCTTTGTTTAGCAAGAATGTTCTTTTCAAAAAAAGTCCAATACATACATATGTCCAACTGATGACATAAATTAATATTCTATATAACAGATCAGCATGATATTAGTATGAATTGGTGTAACTGATCAGAGAGAGCTAGTATAGATTTGTGAAGGGTAACTTCATGTCTAATGAATCTAGTTGATTTTTAGAGGTAGTAACTAATGTAGTAGTTAGAGATTGTCTATTAGTGTTATTTATACAAGATTCCAGAAGACATTCGTCAAGTTTCCAAGCAAGAGAAATGTGCATGAAACTGGGGGCAACTTGTGGGCTTAGATAGAAATTTGGATATGAGGTAAAAGGCAGATGTTGGGGATAGTAGGCATGTATCCAAATTGGCATATAAATGTCCCCAAGGAAACTATTCTGGGGGCCTCAGCTTTTCAAGATACGTATAACTGATTTGGAGGAAGAAATAGAGAGCTAACAACACTAAGTTAGGTGTTACTGTAAAGAAAATGAACAGGAGCAGGAAGTTGCAAAAGGCTTGTAATAACGAGAATGGGCAAAACTTCAGCTACCAAAGGTAATTTGAAAGACTAATGGAATGTTAGCCTTTATCTAAAAAGGATTGAAGTACAAAGGAGTGGAAATTATGTTACAACTGTGCAAAATTCTGGTTAAACCACTTTGGACATTACATTCAGTTTTGAGTATCACACCTCAGGAAGAATATATTCCCTCTCTCCACGAACATCCCTCAAAGAAGTCTCAACTTCAACTTCAACACATTCAACTAACTAAATATGCCCCCTTGCTCTCCAGTGTTCTAGAATTATATCTCAGCTCTTTATCCAGTAAACTCCCAGTCCCACTCCTCTAATTTGTTTGTGTTATTTGCCCCATTGTGCTACAAAGAAGCCTCTGTAGGAATCACCTGAGAAGCACAGTGAGCAGAAATAGTTGGGAAAACAAGGAAGTTTGTAACCAGTCAACGCAGCATAGTTGGATTTACAATTTACAGAATACTGATTAGAATGAGTCTTTACAGCTAATCTGATATTCAAGTCTTAAAGATGCAGACAATGTGAGTGGGGATGGCTATCCACTGTGTGTGACTTTTTCTGCCCTTCTCTGACACAAACCTTCCACTCACCTGATGAAGGGACAACATTTCCGAAAGCTTGTGGGATTACTACCAAATAAACTGGTTGGATGTTAACCTAGTGTTGTGAGACTTCTTACAAGGTTCATAATAACAGAGTTGTTGTGATGGAGATTTTGATTTCCCAAATAATGATTGGAATCTCCCTAGGGTAAGAGGTTTAGATAAGAGGAGTTTGTTAGGTGTGTTCAGGAGGATTTCTTGACACAGCATGTGGATAAGCCTACAAGATGAGAGGCTGTACTTGATTTGGTATTGAGAAATGAATCTGGTCAGGTGTCAGATCTCTCAGTGGGAGAGCATTTTGGAGATAGTGATCATAATTCCTTTACATTAGCATTGAAGAGAGATAGGATCAGACAAGTTATAAAAGTGTTTAATTGGAGTAAGGGAATTATGAGCCTATCAGGCAGGAAATTAGAGGCTTAAATTGGAAAGAGGTTTTCTCAGGGAAACGTACAGAAGAAATGTGGCAAATTTCCAGGGAACGTTTGTCTGGAGTTCTGCATAACAACATAGAACATAGAACACTACAGTACAAATAGGCCCTTCGGCCCACAAGTTGTGCCGATCATATCCATATCTAACAGGCCTATTTATTACTCTCGATCCCAATAAATCCCATGTACTCATCCAGAATTCTCTTAAAAGACCCCAGCGAATTCACCTCTACGACCGCCGACAGCAGCCAACTCCACTTATTCACCACCCTCTGAGTGAAAAAATTACCTCTAATAACTCCTCTGTACTTGCTGCCCAGCACCTTAAACCTGTGTCCTCTCGTAGCGACCATTTTAGCCCTGGGAAATAGCTTCCGAGAATCCACCCTATCTATTCCTCTCAACATTTTATAAACCTCTATCAGGTCGCCTCTCAACCTTTGTCTCTCCGGGGAGAAGTGACCCAGCTCCCTCAACTTATCTTTATAAGGCATGCCGCTCAATCCAGGCAACATCCTTGTAAATCTCCTCTGCACCTTCTCAATCTTCCACATCCTTCCTATAGTGAGGCGACCAGAATTGCACACAGTATTCCAAGTGGGGTCTGACAAGGGTCTTATTAAGTCGCAGCATTACGTCCCGACTCCTAAACTCAATCCCTCGATTAATGAAGGCCAGTACACCATACGCCTTCTTCACCACATCTTCCACCTGCAGGGCCGATTTAAGAGTCCTATGGACTTGGCCTCCACAGTCCTTCAGCTCCTCAACACTGCTAAGAGTTCTACCCTTGATAATGTACTCCTTCATCCCATTGTTCCTGCCAAAATGGACCACTACACATTTATCCGCGATTCATTAACGCTCAAATGAGACAGGGAAGTTATGGTAAGTTACAGGAACCATGTACAAAGGCTCTAATAAATCTAGTCAAGAAGAAGGTTCAGAGAGCTAGGTAATGTTAGAGATCTAAAAGAGTATACAGCTACTAGGAAAGGTCTTAAGAAGGAAATTAGGAGAACCAGAAGGGGACTTGAGAAGGCCTTGGCAGGCAGAATTAAGGAAAACCCCAAAGTATTCTACAAATATGTGAAGAGCAAGAGAATAAGATGTGAAAGAATAAGATCTATCAACTATAACAATGGGAAAGTTTGTATGGAACCGAAAGTAATATCAGAGGTATTTAATGAATATTTTACTTCAGTATTCACTATGGAAAAAGATCTTGGTGGTTGTAGTGCAGATTTGCGACGGACTGAAAAGCTTAAGCATGTAGATATTAAGAAAGAGGATGTGTTGGAGCTTTTGAAAAGCATCAAGTTCGTTAAGTCACCAGAATCGGATGGGATGTGCCCCAGGTTACTGTGGGAGGCGAGGGAGGAGATAGCTGAGTTTCTGGTGATGATCTTTGCATCATCAGTAGAAACCGGAGAGCTTCCGGAGGATTGCGGATGTTCTTCCTTTATTCAAAAAAGGGAGTAGAGATAGCCCTGGAAATTATGGACCAGTGAGTCTAACCTCAGTGGTTGGTAAGTTGATGGGGAAGATCCTGAGAAGCAGGATTTATGAACATTTGGAGAGGTATAATATGATTAACAATAGTCAGCATGGCTTTGTCAAAGGCAGATTATGCTTTACGAGCCTGATTGAATTTTTTGAAGATGTGACTAAACACATTGATGAAGGAAGAGCAGTAGGTGTAGTATATATGGACTTCAGCAAGGCATTTGATAAGGTGCCCCATGCAAGGCTTATTGAGAAAGTGAGGGGCATAGGATCCAAGGGGATGTTACTTTGTGAATCCAGAACTGGCTTGCCCACCGAAGGCAAAGAGTGGTTGTAGATGGGTCTTTTTCTGCATGGAGGTTGGTTATCAGTGAGTGCCCCAGGGATCTGTTCTGGGACCTGTACTCTTTGTGATTTTTATAAATGACCTGGATGAGGAATTGGAGGGATGGGTTGGTAAGTTTGTTGATGACACAAAAGTTGGAGGTGTTGTGGATAGTCTGGAGGGATGTCAGAAGTTGCAGTGAGACATTGATAGGATGCAAGACTGGGCGAAGAAGTGGCAGAAGGACTTCAATTCGGATAAATATATGATGATTCATTTTGTCAGGTCAAATGGGATGAAGGAGTACAATATTAAGGGTAAGACTCTTAACAGCATGGAAGATCAGAAGGATCTTGGGATCCAGGTTCATAGGACTCTCAAATCAGCTTCACAGGTAGAGGATGTGGTTAAGAAGGTGTATGGTTTACTGACCTTCATCAATTGAGGGATTGAATTTAGGAGTCGAGAGATAATGTTGCAGCTGTATAGGACTCTGGTCAGACCGCACTTGGAGTACTGTGCTTAGTTCTGGTCACCTCATTATAGGAAGGTTATGGAAGCCGTAGAAAGAGTGTAGAGGAGATTTACAAGGATGTTGCCTGGATTGGGGAGCATGCCTTATGAGGAAAGGTTGATGGAGCTTGGCCTTTCCTCCTTGGAGAGACGAAAGATGAGGGGGTGACCTGATAAGAGGTGTATAAGATGTCGAGAGGTGTTGATTGAGTGGATAGTCAGAGGCTTTTTCCCGGGGCTGAAATGGTTGCCACAGGAGAACACAGATTTAAGGTGCTGGGGAGTAGGAACAGAGGAGATATCAGGAGTGAGTTTTTCACTCAGAGGATGGTGGGTGTGTGGAATGGGCTCTCAGCAACGGTGGTGGAGGATAAGGTCTTTCAAGAGATTTTTAGATAAGTACATGGAACTTAGTAAGATAGAGGGTTATAGGTAAATCTAGTAATCTCTAAGGTAGAGATATGTTCGGCACAACTTTGTAAGCCGAAAGGCCTGTATTGCGCTGTAGTTTTTCTATGTTTCTGTGTTCTACACTCCATCCGCCATTCATCAGCCCACTGGCCCAATTGATCAAGATCCTGTTGCAATCCCAGATAAGGGTGAGGGGGGTAAGGTATAATTTGGATGCTAGATGGAGTTTTTTCACACAGAGGGTGGTGGGGGTATGGAATGTGCTACCAAGTAAAGTGGTGGAGGCAGGTACTCTGGAGTTATTTAAGAAATACTTAGATAGAACATAGAACAATACAGCACAGAACAGGCCCTTCGGCCTTCGATGTTGTGCCGACCAAAATAAAAAGCAATGCCCCTCCAAAATAAACCATTCCCTTCTCTTCCATATACTTATCAATTAACCTCTTAAACGCCACCAAACTTGGCGCATCTACAACAGCTGCAGGCAGGGCATTCCACTCCCTAATCACTCTTTGAGTAAAGAATCACTCTTTGAGTAAAGATGGGCACATGAACAGAATGGGAATGGAGGGATATAGAAAACTGATTTAAAATAGGGATCATGAGCCTTGAGAGTCCCTGGGAAGTGTGTAAATAGATGATGATATTGATGTACTTGTTTTTATCCTACAGGTGCTTTGGTCCACCTTGTTGTCTAACGAGGGGCATACACGCGATGGGTCGTGAGAGGGCTGCTCTTGGACCTTTTTTGAGAGTATCCTACTGCTTCACATCGTTAGTGTACACTTGACCTGGACCATCTGATGGGCAACACGACAGCTCAGTGACTATCGCTGTGCTGTGCAGATACATGGATTTGGGCTTGTGTCTGTGGGAGTTTGCGCATTCTCCTCGTGCTTGCGTGGGTTTTCTCCAGGTGCTCCAGTTTCCTCCCACATCCCAAAGATGTGCTCTTAGGCTAATTGGCAAAACAAATTCTCCCTAAATTGTCTCAAATTTGGTTTTAATCCATAGATCTATAAACATAGACAGGGATCATGGGTAGAGGTGGGAACATCAGGGTGGCGGCGCGGGCTCGTTGGGCCGAAGGGCCTGTTTCCCGTGCTGTTTTGTTCTTTGTTCTATAACTTTCTTCATAGTCCATCATGGCACCAATCTTGGTATCATCTGTAAACTTGCTAACCATGCTTCCTAAATTCTCATCTAAATCATTAATATAAATAATAAATAAGAGTGGACTCAACACCGATCCCTGAGGCAAACCACTGCTCACAGGCCTCTTGTTTGAAAAATAACCCTCTACAACCACCCCTTCTCTTCTGATATCAAGACAATTTTGTATCCAATTTGGCTACCTCATCCTGGATTCCATGAGATTTAACCTCATGCAACAATCTTGCATGTGGTACCTTGTTAAAGGCCCTGCTAAAGTCCACGTAAACAACATCAGCTGCACTGTCCTCATCTACCTTCTTGGTTACCCCTTCAAAAAACTCAATCAAATTTATGAGACATGATTTTCCACTCACAAAGCCATGCTGACTGTCCTTAATCAGCCCTTGCATCTCTAAATGCCTGCAGATCTATCTCTGAAAATACTTTCCAAGAATTTACCCACCACAGATGTGAGGCTCACTGGTCTGTAATTCCCACGCTTTTCCCCGCAGCCCTTTTTAAACAAAGGCACATTTGTCACTCTCCAATCTTTAAACACCTCACCCATAACTATCGATGATTCAAATATCTCTGTTAGGAGACTTGCAGTTTTCTCCCTAGTGTCCCACAGTGTCCTAGGGATTTACCTTGATGTGCTTTAAGATTTCCAGCACTTCCTTCTCTCTTATAGTACACTCCTCAAGACATATAGTTACATATATACAATTACCTGCTCAAGATTAAAAGGACTATATTAAATCCTATCAAATGATATCCAACATTTTCAGTAGTACACTTACAGGAAACAGTGTTAGCATGCAGGTACAGCAAGCAATTGGCAAGGCAAATGGCAGGTTAGAAACATAGAAACCAGAAGCAGGATCGGCCATTCAGCCCTTCAAACCTGCTCTGCGTTTATTTTGATCATGGCTGATCATCGAACTTAATATCCTGATTTCCCCCACCCCCCCACTTTCCTCCCGTATCCCTTGATCCCTTTAGCACCAAGAGTTATATCTAATTTCTTCTTGAAATCAGACATCTTTTTGGCCTCAACTACATCCTGTGATAGTGAATTCCACACATTCACCACGCTCTAAGTGAAGAAATTTCTCCTCACAGTTCTAAAAGGTTTACCCCTTATCCTCAAACCATGATCCCTAGTTCCAAACTCCTCCACTATCAGGAACATTCTTTCTGAATCTACCCTGTCTAACCCTGTTAGAATTTTATAAGTTTCTATGAGGTCCCCTCTCACTCTTTCTAAACTCCAATGAGTATAATCCAATTCGTTATGTTTTTATGACGCTCAAGTACACCAGAAATCTAATTCTTCTATCCAGCTGTAGAATCCCTACAATGCAGAAAGAGGCCATTCATCCCATTCAGTCTGCACCAACCTTCAAAAGAGCACCTTACCACAGCCCATACACCACCCTATCTCTGTAACCCCACGCATTTACCATGGCCAATCCATCTAACCATTGGATTGTGGGAGGAAACCAGAGCACCCGGAGAAAACTCACACAGATATGGGGAAAACATACAAACTCCACACAGACAGTCACCTAAAGCTGGAATTTAATCTGGGTCCTTGATACAGTGAGGCAGCAGTGCTAATCACTGTCCCACTATGCCACCCATTGAACAAATTGTTTAATCAGTTTCATAGGGCCAATTTCGATATGCTACCTCATAGATATGAATTCAGCTCTTTTTAATATATATATTTTATTCTCACTGGAGCAACGGAGGTTGAGGGCAGACCTGATAGAAGTCTACAAGATTATGAGAGGCATGGACAGGGTGGATAGACAGAAGCTTTATCCCAGGGTGGAAATCAATTACTAGGGGGCTCAGGTTTAAGGTGCAAGGGGCAAGTTTTAAAAGACATTTACAAGGCAGATTCTTTACACAGAGAGTGGTGAGTGGCTGGAACTCATTGCCAGGGGAGGTAGTGGAAGCAGATATCGTAGTGACTTTTAAGGGGCATCTCAACAAGTACATGAATGAGATGGGAATAGAGGGATATGGAAGAGTAGGGGGTTGTAGTTAAGTTGGTCATGGTCGATGCAGGCTTGGAAGGCCGAAGGGCCTGTTATGTGCTGTAATTTTCTTTGTTACTGACAATATCTAGCTCTGCCCCATCTTGCTGCCTCTATTTGTTAACTGAACAACAGTCAGTTTTTATAAATTATACCTTCCTCGACACAAAGACTAAAGCCATTGTCAATATATTCATCCATCTCCCAAACAACCAGACTGATCCCAGTCTCATCCCTGAGCTTTGTTTCAGATTCCATATCCTCCACACTACTTTTGAATCCCACTTTGCTGCCAAGTCCTTTATTTATCTCCAGACTGAACCACCTGAATGGTTTTTCCAATCTCCAATTTGCTGCATAAATCAAGTCCTACTCACCCAAAATCCTTATCCTTGTTGATTTATGCTGGCGGAAACATTTTAATTCTTATGCTTATCGTTAAACAAGAAGTTTTCCCAGTACTCTGGTCAATGTTCATTCTTCAAACAACATCACTTAACTACTTCTTTTTTCTTACTGCTGTTTCTAAATTTAAGTTGTAGTTTCCAACAGTCCACCAATGGACACTGACCTGCCTTATAATTGCAAATTAATTGCGACCACTGACTGTCTTTTGCTAGAAAGTTCTTTCACCTTCCTTTTTCTGGCTTGTTCACTTTTAAGAGATGTTGTTCTGGGTTCTATCTCGGCAGCTTACACATTGCTTTTGTTAAAAACATCAATGAAATCAACGAAGAAAAATTCCACCAACATTAAATTCCAGATTCTTGAAATGCTTGTCTGTCCTCCTGAGGACAGTGTTGTCTATCCTGACTTGAACATTGGTTCCAGATCAGCACCTTATAAAACCCACCAGGTCCTTGATTTGTATGTGGCTTGTTCCTGTAGCTAAGCTCTGTGACAAAGACTTCAGAAAGGGCTGACACATTGAATTTGTACTGTTGAACAGTGAGAATCATGTTATTATATCTGACGCAGTCCAAAAGGGATTGTGTACTTAGTGGATTCTACACTTACCCCAGATACAGGTATTTTTTTCCACTGATTATTGTGGGATTTCCAATATTCCTGGATTTGATGTGCAAGGATATACATTAAAATAAACCTGGTGTCAAGGCCCATCTTTATGAAAATTATATTTTGAATACTGCAGTAAAAGTACGCCTTTTACTGTCTTTTGTACTGACATTCTGTAAACTGATTGATTGAATAAATGTATTTGATTCAAAATGTGTTAGTCTGTTATTGCTTAAAGTATGTTGGAGTAGTTAACAATTATTGATGAAATGAGCTAAATGGCCTCCTGTGTAATAAATGACTCTTTAAATATATGAAGAGACGTTCTTTGTTTCTCTGGGTGGTTCTCAACAGCTTTCTCCAATAGGGGACAATGTCTTGGAACGGACATGAAATTGTATGAAGCACTTCCTTGCTGCATGCAGACGCAGCTACTGAAGTTGCAGTGGATATGTGAGCTTTCATTCTGAACAGTTTAACCAATTCGTCACGCTAAAGGTCGAATGTTTAACAAATGACAAGTGAAGCGCTTGCAGCTGAAAGGAATTATAAACAGAAGCTTGATTTCTCCCACTTTAGGAAGTCTGTCACAGAAAAAATCAGACAGAACCTTTTAAACACCGACCAAATAAGGTGGGAGCATCAATGACAGAATTATTATGAACTGAGGAAAGGTCCAAGTTCTTAAACCTTGTGGACGGTTTCTCCACATTCCCTTTGTGATGTATGAGGGAATCCTGATAATACTTTGCACTATAATATGAAACCCATTTTCTTCAATAATGGTAGTCCGTTGGTTACTGACATTGTCTGGGTCTGAGTCTGGTTGGCAGGAACTGAATATTCATATTAAATCGCTGGAAACGTCAACCTTTGAGATTCACCAATTGACAACGTTCTCACTCGTATCTTTGTCCATTCCCCCTCCAAGGAAATTGTTTGATTTACTTTCTTCTGAACTCTTTGATCATGTACAAAAGGCTGAAAATACATTTGGATTATCCCATTATCAATGATAAACATACGTCAAACATATTGGACATATGTTTGAAAATATGTCCAAACATATTTTCCCCTAGTTTTGAGCAGAATTTCTGGCATCAGATTACTCTTCACAAAAAAATTCAAGTCCACAGATTCTGCAAAGGACACAAAACCTGTGAACACCATAACAACTTTAGTGTGAACTGTCCCTTTTGAGAATCATGTACTGAGTGTCTATTACTGGGAAGTTTGGGACTCTGGCAATGTCCCATTCATTAATAAAGAAAGTTTATAAATGATCTAACTCTGCAAGTGAGCAGTTTCACGGCCTCCAGTTCATCAATCAGCATCAATAGCGATAGCTTTCAATAACCAATAACATTTCGCTTCCTAACCACAATTATCTACCTAGAATGACAACTGCACAATATATTACACATCATCTCTCACATAGAAAAATATCACAAGATAGTGGTGTGATCAGTTAAAAAGTAGTGAAAGATGCAGGTATAAGGACAGATGACCAAAATCCTGTTGAAAGATGTGGGTTTTACAGAGAATTGTAGAGGTAAAGAGATTCAGGATCTTTGGCCCTAGCCAGCTAAAGATGCAATCACCAATGGAAGGGAGATTCAAAATAGGAGAAATGCAGAGATCATTGAGGGTTATGGGACTGGATGAGATTAAGGAAATAGGACAGCCAAGATGATGGAGGGATTTGCAAATATAGATGAAAATTTAAAAGTTGAAACCTTCTGTGGTATTGTATCAGGTGGTAAGAACATGGATGTTAAAAAATCAGATTATCAAAGGCACTACTTAAAAGCACTATGATGACTCTGAAATATGGTGAGTGACCTGGAGTCCAGCAATAATATAAAAGGGATATTGGAGAACATGGAGAGAAGAGAACACTGGGTCTAGTCCAGGGTAATGTGAGGTCAATGGAGAAGAATCCTGAGATCTCGGAGCATAGACTAGTGATGGATTATGGGACAGAATACTGAACGCAGTCCAGGCATTCCTGAGAATTGATTGAGTTCCCAGATACACAACTGGCAAGAAAAGCCTATGGAGAGAGACAGCACAAATTGATATTATTTTATTTAACATTAAATGTCCCAAGATACTTCACATAATGAATAGTTAAACAAAATGAGCTAACAAAAGAAGCAAGGTAATATTTGGGCAGATAACCAACGGTTTGGTTAAAAGAGGTAGATTTTAAGGAATGTCTTAAGAAAAAGATGGCAAGACTTTTGGGAAGGGAACCTGGACCTAGTCAACTGAAGGCACAAGCACAAATATATAATGATTAAAAGTGGGAATGCTCAAGAGGCCAGAGGTGAACGAGTACTGGTATCTCAGAGGGTTATGGAGCCAGAAAAGATTACAAAGGTCGGAAAGGATAATGATTAGGTTTTGAAAATAAGGATAAGAATTTTAAGATTTTCAATGCTGGTTTAGGGCAGCAGAGTAATTTCAGACCTCAGGGGATGGTCATTCCTGCCATTGCAATTCACCAGAGGCCTGAATAATGGCCCCATGCTAAAGATTGTGAACCATGGCCAACAACAATCATGAAGATGATCCTTCAGAAAGAGGACTTGTGTTTCCTTTAAATGCACAGGGAAGACAATGGAAACCATAATCATATTACTGATGAAGAAAAGACAAAACCATGAGGAATGAACAGTGAGCAGAGCACCTGCCCTTAGACATTAACTACATGTTGTTCAACCAAATACCAATGTAGTTCAGTCACCCTAGGAATGAAAGGGATAATAGGTGAATGGGATTTGGTGCAAGTAAGGACATGGACAACAGGTATTGATTGATTTGTGTAAAATATAATATTGGAGACCAGCCAGGGTGTGCTGAAATAGTCAAGTCTAGTGATAATAAAAGCATGAATTGTGGTTTCAGCAGGAATTAAATAGAGTCAGAGATGGAATTGGATAATGTTATTAAAATGAAAATAAACAGTAATGGCACAGATTTGTGGTCGTGCTTCATTTCAGAATTGCATTTGATACCAATATTAAGAACAATCCAGTTTAGTTCTCACTTCAAGAGGCTTGACAGGGTAAATGCTAAGAGGATGATTCCCCTCATGAGAGTCTAGAACCAGACAGCATAGTCTTGGAATAAAGGGACACCAATTTAAGACTGAGATGAGAAATTTCTTCTCTCAGAAAGTTTTGAGTCTTTGGAACTCATGTCACAGAGACCTGTGGGGGCAGAAAGATTTCTAATCAATAAGAGAATCAAGGTTTATGGGAAAGATAGGAAAGTGGACATGAGGAATGTCAGATTAGATATGATCCTATGAATGGTGGAGCAGACTTGAGGGGCCAAATGGCCTACTCCTGTTCCTGGTTCTTATCATGAGAGATAGAAGCAGGAGGAAGTCATTCAGACCCTTGACTTCCTTGTAGATCAAAAAATTTGTCTGAATCAGTCTTGAATATATTAGAATGACAGAGGTTTACAGCATGGAAATAGGCCCCTCAGCCCAACTTGTCAATGCCGCCAAGTGATAAAGAAGGCGTATAGTATGTTAGCTTTCATAGAAAAGGGTATAGAATACAAGAGTAGGAGTTTGATGTTGCAAGTGTATAGAACGTTGGTTAGGCCTCACTTGGAATACTGCGCCCAGTTCTGGTCGCCGTACTATCGGAAGGATGTGGAGTCCTTGGAGAGAGTGCAGAGGAGGTTTACCAGGATGCTGCCTGGTATGGAAGGACTGTCTTATGAGGAACGATTAAATAGACTGGGGTTGTTTTCCCTTGAAAGACGTCGGCTTAGAGGGGATCTCATAGAGGTGTATAAGATTATAAGGGGTATAGATAGAGTAAATGGAGGTAAACTTTTTCCACCTTTAGAAATGGATAGGACGAGGGGTCATGGCCTTAGGGTGAGGGGCTATGTATAAGACGAATATTAGAGGGCAGTTTTTCACACAAAGGGTAGTGGGGGTGTGGAATGCACTGCCGAGTAAGGTGGTGGGAGCAGGCACGCTGGGGCTGTTTAAGGGTCTCTTGGACAGCCACATGAGCGGTATGCAGATAGAGGGATATAGTAGGACTGTTTAACTACGGCTTTTTTTCCACAGGTAATTCGGTCCATACTTGACCAACATTGAGCATGCATTCGGCAGGTGGTGCAAGTACAGCTCTTGGATGTTGATTCATGGGTTGCCTGGTACTTCATGTCGTAAATGAGTGCTTTATGTAGACCATCTGAAGGGCACCATGACAGCTCAGAGACTATCGATGTGGCTGTGCAGACACTTGGAATTGGGCCGGTGTCTGCGGGAGTTTGCGCGTTCTCCCCGTGGTTGCGTGGGTTTTCTCCGGGCACTCCGGTTTCCTCCCACAACCCAAAAATTCGCTCTTAGGCTGATTGGGAAACAAATTGTCCCTATAGTGAGAGTCTTCCATATTAGGAATAACCTAAATCTATAATAGGATAATGGAATTGCTACTATATAGTTATGATGGCGGCGCGGGCTCGTTGGGCCGAAGGGCCTGTTTCCCGTGCTGTGTTGCTCTCTTAAAAAAGTTTTTACCACTAAGCTAGTCCCAATTGCCTGTGATTGGTTCATATCCCTTCCCAATGTTAACTGTCTAATTTCTTTTTAAAAGACAAAACTGTACCTGCATCTACTACTACCTCTCCAGACACTCATCATCCTCTGTGAGAAAAAAAATGCTCCTCTAGACTCTTTTGTATCTGTCCTCTCTCAGCTTAAACCTTAAATCTAGTTTTAGATTCCCCTATCTTTGGGAAAAGTTATTGACTATCTACTTTATCAATTCCCTTCATTATTTTATAGACCTCTCCAAGGTCACCTCTCAGCCTCCTATGCTCCAGAAAAAAAGGTCCCAGTCTGTCCCCTTATGACTCAAACCATCAATCCTGGTAGCATCCTAGTAAATCTTTTCTGCATTCTTTCTAGTTTAATAATATCTGGTCTATAATAGGTTGACCAGAACTGTATACAATATTCCAAATGTGGCTTTACTAATGTCTTATACAATTTCAACAAGACATTTCAACTCATGTATTCAATATTTGACCAATAAGGTTATCCAGCCTGCACTACTCTCTGGACTACAAGGTTATTGAAGATGAGAGTAGCTGGCAGGAATGTGGAGTCGAGGGCTCAATCAGAACAGCAAAGAACAGCAGAGTCTGCTCAATGGGTGAAAATGCCTACTCCTACAGATGTTTCTTATAGTAAGAGTTCCAGAGACTCTTAGAAGAAATTCCTCTTTATCTCTGTTAAATGTGATGCCCCTTAGTTTTAAACTGTTTCCAATTTCTATATTTCCCCATGAGGATGGAACATTCTCTTAGTCTACCATGTGCACCCCCCTCCCTGCAGAGACTCTAACTGGAGGAGGCTGAAATGGCTGGGGGAGAGGGGTTTGCTTAAGAGATGGTTGACTTACCCTGACCGAACCAATGGGATTACTCATCCTTTGTCTGCAATGGTTGACTGACCTCCAGTGTGCAGCAACAATCCTGAATCCTCTTGTCACCCCTTTCCAAGCCAGTGTGGTGAGTTCGGTGGACTTCTATCTGCTCTCACAGGGGATAGGCAGAGGACCATATGGCAGGCATTCCAATCAGGTGTCATTAAACTTGGAGAGTGCTATCTTCTTGACTTTGGGGACTCAAAGAACAAAGCACGGGAAACAGCCCCTTCAGCACAACGAGCCCGCGCCGCCACACCACTCCATTTTCAATTGAGCAGTTCTATGCTGCTGAGAATCTGTACTCAACTACTGTCTAAATAAGGCACCCGGAGTGACAAAGGGTTGAGCTTATGGTGGGGTGGATGAATAAAAAAGACCATTTATCCCTGATCTGGTTTGTTTTCCAAACATGATCAATGCAGCAAGAAGCAGGCAACATCTCAAAAATCCAGCATTGTGGCCTGAAGGTAACAGGTGGTTTTTCACAACTTCCGCCCGACTCAGTGCAATGGGGGCAAATCCCATCCTTAATTTTCGGAAGGTTAAAAAGAGTGACAAAAAGTTTAGTTGTGGAAAAGGACAGAGGGAAACAGGAGTTAATGTTGGGGAATTGGGGAAAGACTAATTTTACTAAGCTGAGGTGTGGTTTAGCAAAAATGATTAGAAACAGCTATTTGAAGATAAATCAGTATCAGAGCAGTGGAAGGCAGTCAAAGAGAAGGTTCAAGCGGTTGAGAGTAAAGAGGAAACAGGTGGGATGGTCACATCTAGAGCTCCAAATGTCAGAGAGTTTACAGAGAAAGCAAAGGCAGAAAAGGAAAGCTTATGTCAAACACCGAGAAGTGGAAACCACAGAAGCCAAGAGGAGATTAGAAAGAGCAAGGATGAAATCAAAAAGGAAATTAGGACAGCAAAGAGAGCACATGAAAAAATATTGGCCAGAAGAATCAAGGAGAAACTCAAAGATGTTTAATCAATACATTAAGAATAAAAGAATAATTAACAAAAGAGTCGGGTTCATAAAAGACCAAAAAGGTAACATTTGTGTCGGGGTGGAGGATGTGGATAAAAAGTGAAGTTTATTTATTATGCACAAGTAAGGCTTACATTAACACTGCAATGAATGCAGCCAGAACCAAATCAATGTCACCTCAGGTTTGGGGGGGTGAAATTCCCCTAGTCGCTACACTCCAGTGCCTCTTCGGGTCAATGCACCATAACCAACATGTCTTTAAGACTGTGAGAGGAAACCAAAGCACCCAGAGGAAACTCATGCAGACACAGAGAGAATGTGCAAACTCCACATGGATAATGTGGAGGAATTGAACCCAGGTCTCTGGCACAGCAGCAGCAGTGCTAACTACTGTGTCACTGTGCCGGGTACAAAAGAACAAAAGAACAAACAGCATGGGAAACAGGCCCTTCGGCCCAACGAGCCCACACCGCCACCCCGATGTTCCCATCTCTACCCGCGATCCCTGTCCATGTTTATAGATCAGTGGATTTAAAACCAAATTTGAGACAATTTAGGGAGAATTTGTTTTGCCAATTAGCCTAAGAGCACATCTTTGGGATGTGGGAGGAAACCGGAGCACCCGGAGAAAACCCACGCAAGCACAGGGAGAATGCGCAAACTCCCACAGACACAGGCCCAAATCCATGTATCTGCACAGCACAGCGATAGTCACTGAGCTGTCGTGCTGCCCATCAAATGGTCCAGGTCAAGCATACACTAACAACGTGAAGCACTAGGATACTCTCAAAAAAGATCCAAGAGCAGCCCTCTCACGACCCATCGCGTGTATGCCCCTCGTTAGACAACAAGGTGGACCAAAGCACCTGTAGGATAAAAACAAGTACATCAATATCATCATCTATTTACACACTTCCCAGGGACTCCCAAGGCTCATGATCCCTATTTTAAATCAGTTTTCTATACCCCTCCATTCCAGATGGAACTCTTAATGAGTACTTTGCATCTGTCTTTACAAAGGAGATGGTTAATGCAGAAACTGTAGAGGGGGTGAGGCCAATTTGATTGAAGTGTACAAGATTACAAGGGGACCCGGATAGAGTGATTAGGAAGAACCTATTTGTCTTGGCAGAGGTCAGTGACTAAGGGGCAGAGGTTTAACAAGTTTGATAGAAAGTTGAGGGAGGCTGAGGAAAAATGTTTTCATCCAGAGGATAATGAGGGATCGGGAACTTCCTGCCTGAAAGGATAATGGAAGCAGAAACCATCAACTCATTTAGAAACATAGAAAATAGGTGCTGGAGTAGGCCATTCACCCCATCATTCAATATGATCATGGCTGATCCTACACTTTCCATATCCCACTCCCGCTTTCCCTCCATACTCCTTGATCCTTTTAGCCATTTGGGCCAAGTCCGGCTCTCTCCTGAACATATCTGAAGAAATGACCCCAACAGCTTTCTGTGATAGAGAATTCCACAAGTTCACAACTGAGTGAAAAAGTTCTTCTTCATCTCAATTCTGAATGCTTATCCCTTATTCTTAGATTGTGACCCCTAGTTCTGGACTTCCCCAACATTAGCAACATTCTTCCTATATCTAGTCCCATCAGGATTTTAGGTTTCTTTGAGAACCCCTCTCAGTTTGTTAAATTCCAGTCAGTACAAGCCCAGTCGAATGTCAGTCCTGCCATTCCAGGAATCAGTCTAGTGAACCTTCACTGGATTCTCTCAATAGCAAGAATGTGTTTCTTCAGACTAGGAGACCAAAACTGCACACAATATTCAAGGTGTGGCCTTACCAAGGCCCTGTACAACTGCAGCAACACACTCCAACTCCTCTACTCAAATCCTCCTGCCATGCCATTAGTTTTCCTCACTGTCTGCTTACCTGCATGCCAGCCAGGTCACGATGCATTTCTTTTCCTAAACTGCCACCATTCAGATAATAATCCTCCTTCCTGTTTATTCTCCTGAAGTGAATAACCTCACAATTATCTACTTTATATTGTATTTTCCAAGTATTTGTCACTCAACCAGCCTATCCAAGTCACCCTGCAGCCTCTTAAGCATCCTCCTCACAACTCACAGTGCCAACTAGCTTAGTGTCACCTGCAAATTTGGAGATATTACATTCAATTCCTTTGTCCAAATCATTAACGTATACTGTGAATAGTTGGGGTCCCAGTACTGAACCCTGCAGTACCCCACTAATCACTGACTGCCCCTTGTTAAAAGCCTTATGAAAGTCCAGATACACAACATCAATTGGTTTACCATTGTCCAATCTTCAATAAATTCCAGAAGATTTGTCAAGCACAATTTCCCTTTAGCGAATCCATGCTGATTGGGACTGATCCTGTCTCCACTTTGCAAATGCTCAGTTATTGCATCCTTTATAATTAATTCCAACATTTTCCCCACCACCAATGTCAGGCTGTGGTCTGTAATTCCGGTTTTCTCTCCCTCCTTTTTTTAAAAAGTGGGATTACATTAGCTACCCTCCGATCTACTGGAACTTTTCCGGAGTGTGTAGAATGTTGGAAGATGATCACCAATGCATCCACTATTTCTAGGGCCACTTCCTTGAGTACTCTGCCCTGGAGACTTAACATGTTTTAATCTCAGCAATTTCCTCAATATAATTTCCTGATGATGAATAAGGATTTCCTTCCGTTTCTCCTTCATACTCAATCTTCTGACCCCTAGTATGTCAGATTATTTGTGTCCTCCTTAGTGAAGCATTTGTTCAGCTTATCTGACCATCTCTTTGTTGCCCATTATGAATTCACCTAATTTAAAAGGTGTCTGGATATTCACCTAAGGTCATAACCTTGTTGCCTGTACATGCCATACATCTCTCTCTTCTTTATCAGAGTTGCAATATCCTCGAGAACCAGGGTTCCAATTGTTTGAAATCCAGCCCACTACGGCGATATCATCAGCAAACTTGAAAATCGAATGGGAGTGTGGCTGCGCAGTCACAGGTGTAAAAGGAGTAAAGTAGGGGCTGAAAATACAGGCTTGTGGGGTACCGGTGTTGAGGATGATCTTGGAGGAAGTGTTATTGCCTATCTTTATTGATTCTGGTTCTGGTCACCCTAACGTAGAAAGGATATTTAAACTAGAAAGAATGCAGAAAAGATATACTAGGATGCTACCGGGACTTGATGGATTGAGTTTTAAGAAGAGGCTGGATAGACTGGGACCTTTCTCTCTCGAGCGTAGGAGGCTGAGGGGTGATCTTATAGAGTCTATAAAATAATGAGAGGCACAGATCGGCTAGATAGTCAATATCTTTTCCCAAAGTTAGGGGAGTCTAAAACTAGAGCGCATAGGTTTAAGGTGAGTGAGGAGAGATACAAAAGGGTCCAGAGGAGCAATTTCATCATACAAGGGTGTGAGTATCTGGAACAAGCTGCCAGACGTAGCAGTAGAGACAGGTACAATTTAGTCTTTTAAAAAGTGTTTAGACAGTTACATGGGTGAGATGGGTAGAGAGGGATAGGGGCCAAATATGGGCAATTGGGATTAGTTTAGTTGTTTAAAACAAAGGGTGGCATGGAGAAGTTGCACTGAAGGGCCTGTTTCCATGCTGTAAACCTCTATGACTCAATGAAAGATATACCATCCAAGCTATGGAGGCAAAGATTAAACAGGCTTGATCCGCACTCCTTGCAGTTCAGAACAATAAGCTCAAATAATTGAAACATTGAAGATTCTGAGAGGATTAGGCAGGGTACATGTTGGGAAGATGTTTTCACTAATGGAAGACAGGAAGACCAAAGGTCAGAGTCGCAGAATAAGGAGGTGCTAATTTAAGATGCATCTAGGGAAGAATTTTTTCTTTCAAACAGTGGTGAATCTTCTGAATTCTTTATGCCCTGGAAGCTACGTAGACAGAGTCCTTGGACATTTTCAATGCTGATACGTCTTTAATCAGTAGGGAGATTAAGGGTTATAGCGTTAAGGCAGGAAAGTGGACTTAAAACAAAAAAAAGTACAGCACAAGAACATGCCATTGCTCCTCCAAGCCTGTGCTGATCATGATGCCCTAAGTTAAAACTGCCCTTATTCAGTCTGTATCCCTCTATTTCCTCCCTATTCATGTACCCATCCAGAAGCCTCTTAGATGTTGCTAATGTGCCTGCTTCATCACCAATTCTGGCAGCGAGTTCCAGGCACCCAGCACTCTCTATGTGAAAAACTTCCCCCTGCACATCTCTTTTAAGCTTTCCCTCTCTCACCTTGAACCTGTATCCCTTGTAATTGACACTTCCACCCTGGGAAAAAGCCTCTGATTATCCATCCTGATGATGCCTCTCAATTTTGTAGACCTCTATCAGGTCTCCCTTCAGCCTCCATCTTTCCAATGAAAACAATCCTAGTTTATTCAATCTCTCCTCATAGCCAACGTGCTTGAAACAGACAACAACCTGGTGAACCTTCTTTGCACTCTCTCCAAAGCTTCCACATCCTTCTGATAGTGTGGTGACAAGAACTGCACACAATACTGCAAATGTAGCCTAGCCAAGGTTTTATATATAACTGCAACATAATTTCTCAACTGCAGTATTTAATACAAGCATGCCCTATGCCTTCTTAGTCACCTTAGCCACCTGCATTGCCACTTTTAGAGAACTGTGAACCTGCATGTGCAGATCCCTCTGTATGTTGATGTTCCAAAGGGTTCTGCCGTTTACAGTATAATTTATACCTAAACTTAATCCTCCAAAATGCATCACCTCGCATTTGTCCGGAGTAAACTCCATCTGCCATTTCTGTGCTCAAGTCTCCAATTGACCGATATCCTGTTGTATCCTCTGATAGTCCCCAGCACTATCAGCAACTTTGTCAATCTTTGAGACACCCACTAACTTACTAATCATATTCCCCACATTTTCCTCCAGGTCATTTATATATATTACAAATAACAAGGGTCCCAGCACTGATCCCTGCAGAACACCACCACAGATCTCCATTCTAAAAACACCCTTCCACAGCTGCTCTCTGTCTTCTATAACCAAGTCAGTTCTTGCTAGCCCACCCCAAATCCCATGTGATTTTAGTTTTGTACCAGTCTGCCATGTGGAACCTTGCCAAACACCTTACTAAACTCCATATAAACTACATCCACAGCCCTTCCCTCTTCAATTATCCTTGTCACCTCTTCAAAAAACTCAATCAAGTTGGTGAATCATGATCTTCCCTGCACAAATCACGCTGCCTGTCACTAACTAGTCCATCTATCCTGTTCTCCAAAAGCTTTCCCACCATTGACGTCAGGTTCACCGGCCGGTAATTTCCTGGATTATCCCTGTTCTTAAGCAAGGGAACAACATTGGCTATTCTCCTGTCCTCTGGAACCTCACCTGAGATTAAAGGGGATGTGAAGATATTTGTTAAGGACCCAGTTATTTCTTCCTTGCCTCCTGCAGTAATCTGGGATAGATCCCATTAAGCCGTGGGGACTTGTCTACCTTAATGCAATTTAGGATACTCAACACTTCCTCCTTCAATATGTTGACATTCTCTAGAGTGTTCACACACCCATCCCTGACCTCAACATCCATCCTGTCCTTCTCCTTGGTGAATACCAGTACAAAGTATCCATTAAGATTTCAGCCATTTCCTGAGGTTCCATTGTACTTGAGTGGGCCTACTCTTTCTCTTGTTACCTTCTTACTCCTAATATATGCATTAAAAGCTTTGGGATTCTCCTTGACCCTTTTTACTTAGTGAGCATTACATCAGCCATGATCTTATTAAATGGCAGAACAGGCTCGAAGGGCTAAATGCCCTACTCCTATTTCTTATGGTCTTTAGGGAACATTACAACCTTCAAACCTCTACAAACCACACACCATCTGACTTGGAACAGCATGGTTTCTGCACCAAAAATCTGAAACATTGTTGCAGTACCTAGACCAGACAGACAAATTATTTTGCCTATCCAATGATTTTCTGAAGGCCACAATTGTATCCGTCTCCACCACACTCGCAAACAGTGCATTTCAGATCCTAACCATTCACTCCATAAAAGGTTTCCTTGTGATATCCTTGGTTCTTTTACCAATCACTTTAAACCTGTACTCTCTGCTTCTTGATCAGGTTTTCAATGGGGAATATGAGGGAGAATTATATTGTTTAAAGTACTTGGCTGAATCTTCATGAAGGACACAGATCTCAGAGGATGTAAAGAGGAAGATTGGGGTGAGGAGCAATGTTCATGCAGAAAGCAGCAGACTGGGCAGGAAAGCTCAGCTTACTTCGACAAACAGATCAACGTTTCATGTCTAAAATGTTTTACATTCCTGATCTCATAGTTCAGTTATAGGAATAAACTAAATTAAAAAACATTTAAAACCAGCTGCCTGTGCATTTTCACCAACTTAAAAGTCAAATTTATCTCATCATCCTGTTTTTCAATCATGAATTACTTCAGGATTCCTATTGTGTAGTTCCAGGGAGTGCAAAGGAATTCTCAGATTCTCCAAATCTCCTCCTTAAATAGGCACATGGCACTCGTTCAAGCATCAGCTATAATATCAACCCAAGGTCCAGACACCACACTGGGCCCAATGACAGCAGCTCTCTGACTATTAATGACATCACTGGGGAATCTTATACTAACTAAAAAAGGAGCTATTCTCTTCACAGCACCGTCTGACTCAGTGACAATCTGTGATAACGACCAAACAGCAACAAAAATAGACTGATTTTCAAAGAGCAAAACCAGCAAATGACATCACCATGTTCCAGAAGCACATACTTCAGATCCACCAATTATCGATCCTTTCCTTCATATAGTACTAGAAACAGCTGTGATCATAATATTCTGCAAACATATTCCGTTTGATAGCACACACTGTGTTCACTGCTATAGTTAGACCCTGCTCATTGTTATACAAAGACAATGCTTAAATCTTTCCATAAACTGGAATCCCTGTAAGTAACCAGGTTCAGCACCCAATATCAAACATGACAAAACGATTGAGTCAGCAGTGTGTGTGAAAAATGATTTCTGCAAAAGGAAGAAAATGGAGTTGAACTTTTCTGGAAGCTGCTGTTTGCTTGAGCTGCAAGGTGTTTAGAGTGAAAGCTTTAGCTGATGTCCATATAAAGTCTGAAATCCCCCGAACTGCGTGTTTATACAATCGATGCTGGCAGTAGCGGGTGGGAGGGGGGAGGGGGGAGTCTGATTGCTCCCAGATTTCTTCACTCAAGTCTCCAACTTGAGCTATGAGGTGCAAGGACTTATAAGGCAGTATTGTGGTAATATAAACTCTGCAAAAGCATTTGATTTATAGACTCAGCCTCAGTTTAGTACCAGCGCTTTTACTTCATTGGATTGTAAACTCCCGTCTGAACGCATTCCTGCTCCATTGTGTGCCTGAGTTAACCCCTCAACAATCAGTCCAGCTGGCCCATGCTTCACTTGCATAGTAGCATTTTCCCATTGCCAGAAGCTGAAACGCAACAATTTCCCCTTACTTCTTGGCTGAAGTCTAGTATTTTATCACTGAATATTCCAATTGTATTTTTGCAATTGTCAAATCTTTGAGTCATAGAAAAGTTATAGCACCAAAGGAGGCCATTCAGCCCATCTTGTCCATGCCAGCCCGAGGACACGCAGGTACTCTTTCCAATCCCACCTTCCTGCACCTGACCCATAGCTTTGTAGTTTAGAGCACTTAAGGTGCTGATCCAGGTGTTTTTTAAAGAGTTTTGGGTCTTTTCCTCCACCACCAACTCAGGCAGCGAGTTCCAGACACCCACAACCCTCTGTTCTTCCTCATGTTCCTTCTACACTTACTGCCACTGATCTTGAATCTACATCACCTGGTTCTGAAATTCTCCGCAAGGGAAACAATTTCATCCTGTCCAGTCAGATGCCAATTAATTATTCACAGATACTTTTCCAATCCCTAATGAAATCGGATAAATCTAAAATTTCACAGAAACTGTAAAGTGTGAGTTGCTTTTCTAAAGCCATTTAGTATCCAGGACATTCCGAGTGCTTTATAACTAATTCAGTCATTTTGGAGGATAGTCACTAGGCATGAATTTATGACCTCGTCCCGTCTGACTTTCGGCAAGGTTAGATAAGATCAGATGAGAGGTGAAAAATGAGAAACGCACTCAGTTTCTTGCTTCCCATAATTGTACTGGCTGCTTTGCCGACAAAATCGGCCTTTTGGCCAGAAAGATCATGAAGTCATTTTAAACATTAATTGCAAAGTTTAAATGTCATTAGTGAGTCCCGGACGCTATTGCCCGGGCTCGCTTCCATTTACCGGCTTGTTGTTTGAGCTTCTCACCTGTGAGAATCGCCGCTGGCGTCCACCAGCATCAATATGAGATATGATGGCCTCACTGGACGATCGAAGGAAATGAAGCCCCCTGCTGGTCGGAGGCAGGGCTGGGCAGTTCCTATGGAGCAGTGTCAGCCTGGCAGTGCCCACCAGGTACCCTGGCACCCTCACCAGGTACCCTGGCACTCCCCATCAGGTACCCTAGCACTGCTCACCAGGTACCCTGGCGCTGCCCATCAGGTACCCTGGCACTGCTCACCAGGTACCCTGGCACTGTCCACCAAGTACCATAACTGCAGGATCAGTGCCAAGGGATGGGGGCAGAACTATGATAGGCAGAGGAAACGGGAATTGTCCAGGAGAGTGATTGGGAAGCAAAGAAACTCTGCAGAGTAGGTAATCTCAGAGGAAGGGAGGAAGCTTTAGGATGGCACAGTGGTCAGCACTGCTGCTTCACAGCTCCGGTCTTCAATTCTGTCCTCAGGTCACTGTTTGTGTGAAGTCTATACATTCTCCATGTGTCTGTCTGGGTTTCCTCCCACAGTCCAAAGTTTGTGCTGGCTCAGTGCACTGGTTGCGCTAAATTCTACCTCAGCGGACCTGAACAGACGCCAGAGTGTGGCATTTAGGAGATTTTCACAGGAACTTCATTACAGTGTTAATGTAAATTGACTTGTGACATTAATAAATACATTTTTAAAAGACTTAAGACTCTGCGGAGGGTGCAGTTAAGGAAGGAGGATGGGAGGGAAATCTATAGGGGGCAATCGGGGAGGGAGGGAATTCTGCAGGGAAAGGGTTGGAAAGGAAGGGTACTCTACAGGGGAAGGGTCGGAGAGGGAGGGTACTCCGTAGAGGAAGGGTCAGGAAGGAGGGTACTCTGGAGGGGAAGGGTCGGGAGGGAGGGTACTCCGTAGGAGAAGGGTCGGAGAGGGCGGGTACTCTACAGGGGAAGGGTCGAGGAGGGAGGGTACTCTGTAGGGGAAGAGTCGGGAGAGAGGGTACTCTGTAGGAGAAGGGTCGGAGAGGGCGGGTACTCTACAGTGGAAGGGTCGAGGAGGGAGGGTAGTCTGCAGGGTAAGGGTCAGGGAGGGAGGGTACTCTACAGAGGAAGTGTCAGAGAGGGGGGGTACTCTGCAGGGGAAGGGTCGGAGAGCGAGGGTACTCTGCAGGGGAAGGGTCGGGAGAGAGGGTCTCTGTAGGGGAAGGTCGGGAGGGTACTCTGGAGGGAAGGTACAGGGGAAGGAGAAAGGTTACTCTGGGGGTCGGAGAAGGGTCTGGGTAGGTAGGGGAAGGGTCGGGAGAGAGGGTACTCGGGAGGGGAAGGGTCGGAGAGAGGGGAGGGGAGGTCGGGGGAAGGTACTCTGGAGGGGAAGGGTCGGGAGAGAGGGGGTACTCTGGAGGGAAGGGTCGGAGAGAGGGTACTCGGGAGGGGAAGGGTCGGGAGGGAGGGTACTCTGTAGGGAAGGGTCGAGAAGGGTAGGGAAGGGTAGAGAGGGTACTGCAGGGAAGGGTCGGAGAGAGGTACTCTGCAAGGGGAAGGGTCGGGAGGAGGAGGGGGGTACTCTCGGGAGAGGGGGTACTGCAGGGGAAGGGTCGGGGGGAGGGTGTACTGGGTCGGGGGGAAGGGGGGGAGGAGGAGGGTACTCTGCAGGGGAAGGGTCGGGAGGGTACTCTGTAGGGAAGGGTCGGCGAGAGGGTACTCTGCAGGGGAAGGTCGGGAGAGAGGGTACTCTAGGGGAGGTCGCAGGGGAAGGGTCGGGAGGGAGGTACTCTGGGGAAAGGTCAGGAGAGGGTCCTGGGGGAAGGGGAGAGAGGGTACTCTGGAGTAAGGGTCGGGAGGAGGGTACTCTGCAGGGAGAGGGAGGGTACTCTGCAGGGGAAGGTGGGAGAGAGGGTACTCAGGGGAAGGGTCGGAGGGAGGTACTCTGAGGGAAGGTACTCTGCAGGGGAAGGGTCGGGAGAGAGGGTACCCGGAGGAAGGGGGGGAGAGGGGTACTCTGCAGGGGAAGGGTCGGGAGAGAGGGTGGGTAGGGAGGGTACTCTGTAGGGGAAGGGTCGGAGAGAGGTACTTTGCAGGGTAAGGGTGGGAGGGAGGGTACTCTGCAGGGGAAGGGTCGGGAGGGGAGGGATACTCTGCAGGGAAGGGTCGGGAGGGAGGGTACTCTGCAGGGGAAGGGTCGGGAGAGAGGGCTACTTTACTGGGAAGGGTCGGAGAGAGGGTACTCTGCAGGGGACTCTGGGAGGAGGGTATGTGAAGGGGAAGGTCGGGAGAGAGGGTATCGGGGAAGGGTCGGGGAGGGGAGGGTACTCTGCAGGGAAGGGGGGAGGGTCTCAGGGTCGGGAGGAGGGTACTCTGCAGGGGAAGGGTCGGGAGAGAGGTGGGTAGGAGGGAGGGTACTCTGCAGAAGGTCGGGAGGAGGGTACTCTGCAGGGGAAGGGTCGGAGGGGGTACTTGTAGGGTAAGGGTCAGAGAGGGTCTACTTTGCAGGGGAAGGGTCGGGAGAGAGGGTACTGTAGGGTAAGGTCAGAGAGGGTGGCTACTTTTGGGGGAAGGGTCGGAGAGAGGGTACTCTGAAGGGGAAGGTCGGAGGGAGGGTACTCTGTAGGGTAAGGGTCAGAGAGGGTACTTGGGGGAAGGGTGGAGGGGGGTACTACTTTGCAGGGGAAGGGTCGGGAGAGAGGGTACTCTGAAGGGCGGGAAGGGTCGGGAGGCGGCGAGGCTAGGGTACTGCTGTAGGAGGGGGTAAGGTCAGAGAGGGGGTACTTTGCAGGGAAGGGTCGGGGGAGGGTACTCTGCAGGGGAAGGGTCGGGAGGGAGGGTACTCTGCAGGGGGGTCGGGAGGGTACTCTGCAGGGGAGGGTCGGGAGAGAGGGAACTCTGCAGGGGAAGGGTCGGGAGGGAGGGTACTCTGCAGGGTAAGGGTCAGAGGGGTGCTACTTGCAGGGGAAGGGTCGGGAGAGAGGGTACTCTGCAGGGTAAGGGTCAGGGAGAGAGGTGGCTACTCTGCAGGGGAAGGGGGAGAGAGGGTACTCTGAAGGGAAGGGTCGGGGGGAGGTACTCTGAGGGGAGGGTCGAGGGGGCTACTGCGGGGAAGGGTCGGGAGAGAGGGTACTCTGTAGGGAAGGGTCGGAGAAGGGTACTCTGCAGGGTAAGGGTCAGAGAGGGGGCTATTTGCAGGGGAAGGTCGGGAGGGAGGGTACTCTCTAGGGGAAGGGTCGGGAGGAGGGTACTCTGCAAAGGGTCGTCGGAGGGGGTACTCTGACAGGGGAAGGGTCGGGAGAGAGGGTACTCTGCAGGGGAAGGGTCGGGAGAGAGGGTACTCGGCAAGGGTCGGGAGAGAGGGTACTCTGCAGGGGAAGGGTCGGGGGAGGTAGCAGGGAAGGTGAGGGAGGGTACTCTGCAGGGAAAGGTCGGGAGGAGGCACTCTTAGGGGAGAGAGGGTACTCTGCAGGGGAAGGGTCGGGAGAGAGGGTACTCTGCAGGGGAAGGGTCGGAGGGAGGTACTCTGCAGGGAAAGGTCGGGAGGAGGGTCCTGTAGGGGAAGGGTCGAGAGGGGTACTCTGCAGGGGAAGGGTCGGGAGAGAGGGTACTCTGCAGGGGAGGGTCGGGAAGGGTCGGGAAGGAGAGGGTACTCTGTAGGGGAAGGGTCGGAGGGTCGGGAGGGAGGGTACTCTGCAGGGGAAGGTCGGAGAGAGGGTCGCAGAAGGGGGGAGAGATACTCTGCGGGGAAGGTCGGAGGGAGGGTACTCTGGGTGTCGGGGAGAGAGGGTACTCTGCAGGGGAAGGGTCGGGAGAGAGAGGGTACTCTGTAGGGAAGGGTCGGGAGGGAGGGTACTCTGCAGGGAAAGGGTCGCAGAGGGAGGGTACTCTGCAGGGGAAGTGTCGGGAGGGAGGGTACTCTGGAGGGGAAGGGTTGGGAGGGAGGGTACTCTGCAGGGGAAGGTCGGGAGAGAGGGTACTCTGTAGGGAAGGGTCGGGAGGGAGGGTACTCTGCAGGGAAAGGGTCGCAGAGGGAGGGTACTCTGCAGGGAAGTGTCGGGAGGGAGGGTACTCTGGAGGAAGGGTCGGGAGGGAGGGTACTCTGGGAAGGGTCGGGAGAGAGGGTACTCTGTAGGGGAAGGGTCGGGAGGGAGGGTACTCTGCAGGGAAAGGGTCGCAGAGGGAGGGTACTCTGCAGGGGAAGGGTCGGGAGGGAGGGTACTCTGGAGGGGAAGGGTCGGGAGGGTGGGTACTCTATAGGGGAAGGGTCGGGAGGGAGGGTACTCTGCAAGGGAAGGGTTGGAGAGGGAGGGTACTCTGTAGGGGAAGGAACTTTGCAGATGGGGGCAATCGGTGAGGGGTGGTGAGTCTGTGGGCCAGTGGAGGACACAGCTGGAGATCTCCCTGTTCACGGCACCAAGTGCCCCAAGAGTTCAGCAGCCTCTTGTCTAATGTCTGGCATCTTTACTGTCATGAGATTGCGACTAATACCTACTGAAAAACTGACGCAATCCTCTCCCATTTTCTCACTCATTTGGCACTTTGAATTTTTTTTGTAAGATTGTGCCGACTGCTGTAATGTAGGGAAGGCAATAATTAATTTGTAACAGCAAGACCCCAAAACAGCAATATAATAATAATCAGATAATCCCATTTTGGTGAGGTTAGTTAAGGAGCAGATTTCTAGGACGAAGAAAAACCCCATTGTCTTCTTCAAGATAATGCTGTGGGATCTTTTACTCTGACCTAAGAGGGCAGCAAGGGTCTGGTTTCTCACCGTGCAATATTCCTCCATATTGTACCAGCATTGTCAATCTAGATTGTAGGTTCAGTCTCTGGAATGGGATGAATGAGAGGCAAGACTCATACCCACAGTATATTACACGGCTTTCTTATAGGAGAAGCTGCCATATATCTCCTGTAACTTTTTGTGCAATGCTCTTCTGTAAAAATTCATTATTTTGTCAAAAATGAAACAATCCCATCTTAAACAACGTAAGGAGTTAAGAAAACTCTCATCAAGTCTCAGTAATACTTGGTCTAGTTGAGATTGTCCAATATCCACCGTCAACATGAGGCTAACTGGAAATTTAGATCTGACTAGTTGTAATTCTGAAGAGAAAGTCTGAGATTTAATCTGTTTGACAAGGTGCACTTAAATACCAGAGTTTCAGAGAATGGGATACAGAGTCTATTCAGTGATGTTTTCCACTGGAAGTTGTATTGAACTCTAAAACATTCCTGGAATATCTGTTGGAGAACAATTGGTAAATCTTACAATGACATTAATTCTCTGTTTATTGCTGAGGGACTGTTTCCAGGAGTGGGGATTTGTACTGATATGCAGAACTATTCTATTAATCTCTATTCAACTGAGAATATGAGTGAAGAAGCTTCAGTGATCCTGTGTATTTATAACTTACCTTCCCCCTCCAACATTGGATGATGTAATCACCATTGAGACCCTATCACTTTTCCCTATTTTGAATTGTATTGAATTTAGCGTAATTCAGGAAATGCTTGAAATCTGACTGAACATTAAATACTCAATTCCTATTTCTGTTGAATAATCTTGCTGAAATCTAGGCCTTAGCTTGCAGCATTTTCAGTTTCTGTGAAATTCGGTGTCATTTTGCCAAATATTTAAGTTCAGCGCCTCAGAAGGGCTCCCGAGTGGGGGCTTGGTTCAATCGTGGAATTGCCCAGTGGGGCCTGGCACTTCACAGGGATTGAACTGGCTGCTTTTCCTCAAAAACAAAAATGCTTTTGCTGACATGCTACACATTTCCGATTTTTTTTCTCTGTCCAATACTGATGTGAGATTAACCAATCGCTGCTCAGATCCAAGATAAACAGACAACATGGAAAAAATGACGACACTTTTTCAAATTCCAATTGGCGGGTATCACTGGCATTGTTAGCTAGACTTTCCTGATTTGCTACCTTCTGAACCAATAGGAAGGTTTCTTAGACCCAGCTAATTCAAGAGTTTGAAAGGTTTTAGAAATTTGGGACTCCCAAAACGAGCGAGAGAGAGAGAGCAGGTGCTGGTGTGTAGGGTCGTAAGCTTGCAACTAACAACTCAGAGATGTCAGCGCATTTCAACAAGGGACCTGCATATGGCCTCTCGGCAGAAGTGAATCGTAAGGTAGGAGCTGGTCTTTCTTTTTGTGTACAAAGATTGTGAGTTTTTTGAATAAGGAACGCTATTGGAATGTTAATGGTTAATCACAGGCTCCCCAAACATTTATCATCAGATCACATCATGATTTTTAGAATTTATTATATTTAGAAACTTACAGAAACCTACTGGCAGCTTCTACTGAGTTCACAGTGAGTTTTGACATGTGATAATCTCTGAAAACATTCCTTTAATTATTAGCTAGCTAGTTGAGGAATCAGGTTCCAAAGAAAAGTTAGAAATGTGTCAAAAATCATTAGAGATAAGCAAAGTGAAGATAAACTACCAGAGAGATTAATCACCCTAAAGTATTGGATCCATAGGATGTGACTGACAGCCAACAGGCAGCTGTTAAATGGCAGCATTTGCGTGGCTCCAGACTGCACCTCCTGCGAGATTTAATCCCAATAAATCTATTTGTTTCATGCGGAGTTTACAGGGCTGGGGAATCTGTGAACTCTTCAGTTCATGAAATTCAGTTTCATAAACTTTCCACTTTGGATATATCAACAATTTCTATCTCGCTAGAACCAATATTTAAATATTAAACATTTAAATAGTTTAACTGCAGTCTCTGGCAACAATGATATTCCCTTTATAAACAGACTGCTGAAGAAGTTTAGTTAAGTAGAGGAATTGGATAAGCTTCAATGTACCACAGAAACAACTTATTCAAATGAAAGTGGTAACAGCAATTATTTTTGATTTAAATCTTAAGTTTCACTTTGCTTTTCACATTTTATTCTATTTAAATCATTTCAGTTACAAATGAATAGATGTTAGTTTCTGAGAATTAAAATTTCCTACTTTTGGCTTCACTTTCCATAATTGCAGCACAGGTTGGATACAACAACAACTTGTATTTTTATTCACCTTTAACATTGCTACACATCTCAAAGCACTTCAAAGGGAACATAAAGAAACAGAATTTGAAAGGGAGCCACAGGAAAAATATTAAAAGAAAGCAAACTAAGCATTAAA
Source organism: Sphyrna mokarran (assembly GCA_024679065.1). NCBI lineage: Eukaryota > Metazoa > Chordata > Chondrichthyes > Carcharhiniformes > Carcharhinidae > Sphyrna > Sphyrna mokarran. The sequence goes on along the minus strand of JAGIQG010000035.1, from coordinate 20,708,100 downwards.
ATTTCTATACAAGTTGATAACATTGAAAGTTGGACAGGTTATGCTAAACTTTGTTTGACCAACTTGCGAGTACTATGTACAATTCTGGGTGACAGATTATAAAAGAATATACTCGTTGGTTACGGGTATAGTGCCGGAAGACTGGAAGATAGCGAATGTGGTCCCATTGTTCAAGAAGGGGAATAGAGACTTTCCGGGGAATTATAGGCCGGTGAGTCTTACTTCTGTTGTGGGCAAAGTATTGGAGAGAATTATTAGGGATAGGATTTATAGTTATTAGAGAGAAATGAATTGATTGGGGATAGTCAGCATGGTTTTGTGAAGGGTAGGTCGTGCCTTACTAACCTTATTGAGTTTTTTGAAAAAAGTGACCAAAGAGGTGGATGGGGGTAAGGCAGTTGATGTGGTATATATGGACTTTAGTAAGGCGTTTGATAAGGTGGCCCATGGAAGACTTCTGCAGAAAATGCAGATGTAAGGGATAGAGGGTGATTTAGCTAATTGGGTTAGGAATTGGCTAGCAGATAGATAGGTGGTGGTTGATGGGAGATATTCATCTTGGAGTTCGGTGACAAGTGGTGTACCTCAGGGGTCTGTTTTGGGGCCCCTGCTGTTTGTAATTTTTATAAAGATCTGGATGAGGGTATTGAAGGATGGATTAGTAAATTTGCAGATGACACTAAAGTCGGTGGAGTGGTAGATAGTGAAGAGGGGTGTTATTAGTTTGCAGAGAGACTTGGACAAGTTGCAGAGCTGGGCCGAGAGGTGGCAAATGGAGTTTAATGTGGAAAAGTGTGAGGTAATGCACTTTGGCAGGAATAATAAATGTGTAAAGTATAGGGCTAATGGTAGGATTCTTAATAATGTTGATGAACAGAGGGATCTTGGTGTATTTGTGCATAGATCCCTGAAAGTAGGCAGTCAAGTCGATAAGGTTGTTAAGAAGGCATATGGAGTCTTTGCTTTTATTGGTAGGGGGATTGAATTTCGGAGCCGCAACGTCATGTTGCAACTGTACAAAACTCTAATGCGGCCGCACTTGGAGTATTGTGTACAGTTCTGGTCCCCGCATTATAAGAAAGATGTGGAGGCATTGGAGAGGGTACAGAGGAGGTTTATCATGTTGCCTGGTATGGAGGGCAGGTCTTATGAAGAGAGGCTGAGGGATTTGAGGTTGTTTTCGTTAGAAAGAAGGCGGCTAAGAGGAGACCTTATTGAAAGATATAAGATGATTAGAGGTTTAGATAGGGTGGACAGTGATAGCTTTTTCCTAGGATGGAGAAAGCTAGCACGAGGGGACATAGCTTTAAATTAAGGGGTGGTAGTTATAGGACGGATGTCAGAGGTAGGTTCTTTACCCAGAGGGTGGTAAGGGTATGGAAGGCCCTGCCTGCTGCAGTTGTAGATGCGCCAAGTTTGGTGGCGTTTAAGAGGTTAGTAGATACGTTTATGGACGAAAAGGGAATGGTTTAGTTTGGAGGGTCATTGCTTTTTCCTAATTGGTCGGCGCAACATCGAAGGCCGAAGAGCCTGTTCTGCGCTGTAATGTTCTATGTTCTATAAATGTATTGGAGATGGTGCAAAACTTGTCCTGGACTAATACCAGAATTTTGTTTTGCCTATCAGGAAAGGATGAACCACAGGTCGCTTATTTCTTGAAAAGTGAAGGCTGAGGATGATTTAAAGAGGTCTTTAAAATTATGAAAGGGTTTAATAGAGAAAACATAGAAAGGTTATTTCACTTGTAGGACAGAGCAAAACTCAAGACCATCAATATACGATTACCAATAAATTACAAATAGAGAATTCAGGAAGAACATCCTTACACAGAGAGCAGTGAGATCGTGAAACTTGTTACCAAATGGAGTAGTTGAGGTGAATAATACTGATGCATTTAAGGGCTATCTGGATAAACAGATGAAGGAGAATGAAATAAATAGTTTTGCTGATGGTTTCGTAGCATTTAAATCTGATGTCTAACCTATAGATTGCTCAGAAATATGACCCACAGAAAGATGAGGCAATTCGGAGGTGGATTGAAGATGTTACTGGAGCAACTCTTTCAGAAAACCTCATGGATGATCTGAAAAATGGAGTCATACTGTGCCAGTAAGCAAAACTATTGGAAATATCAAAGCCACAATTTTGGAAATAGATATATCCAAGTATAGAAATCAAAAGCTCCAACCCACACTTGTATCAAGCTGATCACACTTCCAATATACGTACCATGCCTCCAACATCAATACTAAATTATACTTTCCACTGCATCTAATGACTTCTAACTTCTTAGAATTCTATTCAGTAATCCACATTAGTCCTCACTATTCTGTAATATTTACCAATGGCTCTCTGTCCCATTCTGTAACCTCTCATCAATATTCTCTCTGAGTCGCACAACTGTGCACCCATGCAGCTTCCAGGAAGCTACCACACATTGACAAAAGACTGGTCACAATTAACGACATTTTAAGGACAACATTGCTCCTCAATGCTTTCTCTGTTCTGTAATACTGCCAGTGCCTTGCTATCCAGTCCTATAACTTTAGTACAAACTGCTAAACTTGATTTTACAATATTACAATAAATGTTTCTCCCATATTTACATGGGAAATGATTTCATGCTGTATTTCCTTCTATTTAAGGCTCATTAATAAACTGCAGCCTGGCTCCGTGAAGAAGATTAGTGACTCCCCACAGAACTGGCATCAGGTAATGAGTTAATGAATTGAAAGTATATATGCTGTTTGGTGTGGGCCACAGTGTGAATTTGCAGATTTTTTTAAATTCGTGGAATATGGCATTTGTTGGTAAGAACATCATTTATTGCCCATTTCTAATTGTCCTTGCAGAGGTGATGGAATGCCTTCTGCTGCAGAGTGTGAGATATTGGTACTCACTGTAGTGTTTGGTATGGAGCTTCAGGAGTTTGACCCATCAACAATGAAGGAATAATGCTATAACTTCAACTCAAGATAGTGTGTGTGACTAAGTTTATTTATTAGTGTCACAAGTAGGTGGACATTAACACGACAATGAAGTTACTATGAAAATCACTAGTCATCACACTCCGGCACCAGGTTGGGAGAATTTAGCATGGCCAATACACCTAACCAGCACATCATTCTGATGGGAGGAAACCAGGGCACCTGGAGGAAACTCGTGCAGACACGGGGAGAACGTGCAAATTCCACACACACAGTTACCCAAGTCGGAAATCGAACCTGGGTCCCTGGCATTCTGAGGCAGCAGTGCTAACTACTGTGACGCCATAACTAGGAGGAGAATGTGCAGATTGTGCCATTTCCACGTGCTTAGTGTCCTTGTTCTTGTGGCTGATGGTTTAGAAGGTCCAAGTGAAGTTGGCACTGTGCAACTTAAAAATAGTATCTGCTACTGCCACCGCCTGGGGTGGAAGAAATGAATGTTTAACATGGTGGATGAGATGTCAACCAAGCTTGGATATCTGGACGGTATTGAGCTTCTTGAGTGCTGTTGGAACAATGCTCATTCAGCAAGTGAAGAGTATGCAATCATCCCGCCTTGTGCCTTGAAGACAGAGGAAAGGCACTGCATGATAAGGAGTGAGATACTCACTGCAGATTTCACAGCCTTGTAGTCACAGTGTTTATGTGCTGGTCCAATTAATTTTCTGGTCAATGATGACCACAGAATGTTGATGATCGGTGGATCAGTAACATAAGTACCATTGAACTGCAGGGGAGGCGGTTTGATGCCCTTGTGTTAGAGATAGTTATAAAGCAACGGCTTTACTGAATGGGGGATGGAATATAAAAGTAAGGAATATACAAAGCGATCATAAGAGTCGAGTGTATAGTTCTGGTCTCTTTACTTAAGAAAGGATGGACTTACGTTGGAAGCAGTTGAGTGAAGATTCACCAGGCTGATTCCTGGCATGAAGTGGTTGTCTTATGAGGAAACGTTGAGCAGATTAGACCAATGTTCATTCAGATGATTTTATTATCATAAGACAGAGAAGTAGAAATAGACCATTTTTAACAGGGTGTTACATTGGCAGTTTTCAAATCTTCTGAGTCTTTTCCAAAATGTGGATTACTAGTGCATTCACTACCTTTGCAGCTTCTTCCTTTAGTATCCTCAGATGCAATCCATCAGATTGGCTATATCACTTAGGGCAAATGGAATGAAAGGTTATGGGGAAAAAACAGGACACTGAGTTGAGTGATCAGCCATGATCGTAATGAATGGGCAGAGCAGGTTTGAAGGGCCAAATGGCCTCCTCCTGCTCCTATCTTCTATGTTTCTATCCAGAGAACTTCATAGAATCCCTACAGTGCAGAAGGAGGCCATTCAGCCCATCAAATTTGCACCAACTCTCTGACAGAGCATCTCACCCAAGTGCTATACCCATAAGCTCACATCATTAACCCACTAATCCCCCTAAATTAATCATCTTGGGACACTAAGGAGCAATTTAGCATGGCCAATCCATCTAACCCACACATTTGGATTGAGAGAGGAAACTGGAACACCCGGAGGAAATCCTCGTAGATACAGGGGAAATGTGCAAACTCTATACAGTCAGCCAAGGCTGGAATCGAACCTGAATCCTGGTGCGGTGAGACAGCAGTACTAACTACTGTGTGTCATCTGCAAATTTGGAGATATTACATTCAGTTGCCTCAACTAAATCATTAATATTTATTGTGAATAGCTGGGGTCCCAGCACTGATCCCTGCAATACCCCATTAGTCACTGCCTGTCATTTGGAAAAACAACATTTATTCCTTCTCCATTTCCTGTCTGCCAACCAGTTTTTCTATCCATCTCAGTAAACTACTCCCAATCCTGTGTGCTTTTATTTTACATACCAATCTCTTATGTGGAACTTTGTAGGAAGCCTCTGAAAGTCCAAATTACATCCACTGGCTCCCCCTCATCAACTCTACTAGCTACATCTACAAAGAATTCTAGTAGATTTATTAAGCATGAATTTCCTTTCATAAATCCATGCTGACTGTCTGATTCTACCAGTTTTCCAAGGGCTCTGCTATAAAATCTTTGATAATGGACTCTAGAATATTTCCCACAGCCGACATCAGGCTGACTGATCTATAAGTCAATCTTCTCTTCACTTCCCTTTTTAAACAATGAAGTTACATTAGCTACCCTCCAATCTGTAAGAACTGTTCCAGAGTCTATGGAGTCTTGAAACAGGGTCACCAATGGTAATCGGCACGTGTGGGGCGGCATGGTTAGCATTGCTGCCTCAGTGCCAGGTTCGATTCCCAGCTTGGGTCACTGTCTATGCGGAGGCTGCACATTCTCCCCAAATCAGCGTGGGTTTCCTACAGGTGCTCCGGTTTCATCCCACAGTCCAAAGTACATGTTGCTAAATTCTCCCTCAGCGCACTCAGACAGGCGCCAGTGTGTGGCAATTAGCAGATTTTCACAGTAACTTCATTGCAGTGTTAATGTAGGCCTTCTTGTGACACTAATAAATAAACTTTAAAACAAACGTTTTCTCGGGCTATTTCCTTTAGTACTCTGGAATGTAGATACTCAGGACCTGGGGACTTCTTTCCCATCTACTTGCCCAACACCATTTCTATACTCGTATTGATTTCCTTCTGTTCCTCCTGAGACCCTGTGTTCCCAGCACAGATAAAAGTCCTGTGGTCTTTTATTTGTTCCTCCTTTGTGAAGATAGAACCAAAGTATGTATTCAGTTGGTCAGCCTTTTTTTTTATTCCCCATTACAAACTCCCCTGTTTCTCACTGTAAGGGACCTACATTGTCTTCACATTCTTCTCACATACCTATGGAAACTTTTACAGTCAGTGCTTACGTTCTCCACAAGTTTACTCTCATACTCTATTTTACCCTTTTTAATCAGTCCCTGTTGATTTTTTTCTGGCCAATTTGTGCCTCTTCCTTGGATTTAATACTATCTCTTGTCAGCCATGGTTAGTCATCTTTCCCATTTTACTTTTGTACCACTCAGGAATGAACATTCATTGCAGTTCCCCCATGTGCTCTTTCAATGTTTGCCACCATCATCCCTTTGTAAATAACGTTTCCCTAGTCCATCATAACTAACTCACACTCATATCGTCATCGTTTCTTTTATTAAGATTCAGGATCCGAGTCTCAGAGTCAACCACATCACTCTTCAACTTGATGAAGAATTTGATCATGTTTTGCTCGCTCTTAGAACACAGAACATAGAACATTACAGCGCAGAACAGGCCCTTCGGCCTTCGATGTTGCGCCGACCAATTAAGAGAAAGCAATGACCCTCTAACCTAAACCATTCCCTTTTCATCCATAAACTTATCTACTAACCTCTTAAACGCCACCAAACTTGGCGCATCTACAACTGCAGCAGGCAGGGCATTCCATACACTTACCACCCTCTGGGTAAAGAACCTACCTCTGACATCCGTCCTATAACTACCACCCTTTAATTTGGGTGGTAGCAGGGGAGTCCCCAAGGGAGTGCTCATAACTTATTATTCCTTTTTATTTTTACGGCACCCAGTCTAGAATGGCTTGCTCTGTGGTTGGTTTCTCAACATATTGGTCCAAAAAATCCATCTAGTAAACGCTCCAGGAATTCCTCCTCTATGGGCAAATTAAATTAATCTCAATACCAATCTATAAGCAGATTAAAGTCATCCACAATTACAGATGTTCCTTTATCACACCAATCTCTAATTTCCTATTTAATGTCATTCCCAACATCACCACTACAGTTTGGAGGTGTGTATAAAACCCAGACTAAGGTTCTTTGCCCCTTGGTGTTTCCCAGCTCTACCCATGCAGACTCTTTATCGTCAAAGCTGATATCTTTCCTCATTATTGTATTCATTTCCTCTGATCCACCACTTTTTCTTTTTTGTCTCTCCTTCCTAAATACTGAATATTCTTGGATATTCACCTCCCATCCCTGATCACCCCGCAGCTATGTCTCTATAATCCTGACTATATCATACCTATTTACACCTATTTGTAAGATTAATTTATCCAATTTATTGTGAATGCTCCGTGCATTAAGGGACAAAGCCTTAAGGTTCTCTCTTTTACGTAATGTATCCCGTAGCCAGTATTTTTCACTGTGGCCATGTTTGATCCTGTTTCTAGATTCTTCTGCCGATCACTGTTCTTATTCCTCTTTCTTTTATTTTTATCCTTGATTCCCCTGCCTCTGACCCCTTGGCTCCCATCCCCTGACATTTCAGTTTGACCCTCCTCAACCACTCCAACTAATACTCCATCCAGTCCCAGTCCTGCTTAGGTGTAAGTACAATTTGTACAGGTCCCACCTCCCCCAGACTCAGTCCCTATGTTGCAGGAATCTGAAACCTTCCCTCTCACACCATCTTTTCAGCCACATATTCATCCTATGAATCCTGCTGTTTCTACTCCAACTAGCACCTGGTATTGATGGTAATCTTGAGATCACTACGTTTGAAATCTGACTTTTACACTTACTTCCTAACTCGCTGCATTCTGTTTTTACGATTTAGTTATTGGGTATGTTAGTAGGTTGATGAAAAAGGCCTTTGGGGTACTTGCCTTTTTCACTCAAGACATAGATTACAAAGTAAGGAAGTCATGTTGGAGTTGTGCAGAACTTCAGTGAGGCCACAGCTCGAGTACTGTGTCCAGTTTTGGTCCCCACATTATTGGAAGGATGTGATTGCCCTTCCAATCAAATGGAAGGAGTGCAGAGGAGATTCACTGGGAAGCTGTCTGAGATTTAAGTTATGAAGTGTGGTTGGGTAAGCTTGGGTTGTTTTTATTGGAGCAGAGAAGACTGAGGGGATGACTTGATTGAAGTGTACAAGATTATGAGAGACATGGACAAAGTGGATAAGGAGCAGCTGTTGCCCTTAGTTGAAGGTTCCGTCACGAGAGACATAGGTTCAAGGTGAGAGGTTTGGGTTGGTGGGCGGGGGCGGGAGGTGATGTGAGGAAAACTGTTTTTACCCAGAGGATGGTGAAAGTCTGGGATGTTGCTGCCTGGGAGAGTGATGGAGGTGGGTTGCCTCACATCCTTTAAAAAGTACCTGGATGATCATTTGGCACATCAGAACATTCAGAGCTACAGGCCAAGAGCTGGGAAATAGGATTGATGTTTCTAATGTGTCGCTGCAGACACAATGGGTCAAAGAGCCTCTTCTGCACTGTACAATTCCAAAGTTTTAAAAGTTTTTTTTTAAGTTTATTTATTAGTCACAAGTAAGGCTTACATTAACACTGCAATTAAGTTACTATGAAATTCTCCTAGTTGCCACACTCCAGTGCCTGTTCGGGTCAACGCACCTAACTAGCACGTCTTTCGGAATGTGGGAGGAAACCAGAGCACCCAGAGGAAAGCCACTATGATTTTTCTATTTCATTTGTACCAGTATGTATTACCACTAGCTGTTCAACTTCCTACTTCAGAATCTCTTGTAACTGTTCTGAGACATCCTTGACCCTAAGATCAAAAAGGCAATATACCATCCTGGTTACGACCACGACCCCTTACAATTGAATTTCTGATAATTACTGCATTCCAACACTTTTTACTTCTCTCTTTGCAGCAGAGTTAACCATAGAGCAATGAATTTAGCTGATGCTGCTTTCCCTTGCAACACCATTCCCCTCAACAGTATCCAGAACGGAATGCGTGTTTCGCAGTGTAATGCCCACAGGAGATTCCTACACTACCTGACTAGTCCTCTTGCCCTCACTGGTGGTCTAATTCCGTTCCTGCCTGTGAAGTTTGAGCATGCAGTGCGACCACCTCTCTATACATGCCATCCACTAGACCCTCCACCTCACGGATATTCCACAGTGTCTCCAGCCACTGTTCAAGCTCTGAAATCTGGCTTCCAGGAGCTGCAGCTAGAGATACATGTAGCATAATGGTACAGCGGTGAGCACTGCTGCCTTACAGCACCAAGGATCCAGACTCCATTCTGGCTTCAGGTGGCTGTGTGGAGTTTACACATTCCCCTCGTGTCTGCATGGGTTTTCTTTGAGTACTCCAGTTTCCTCCCACAGGTTAGGTTGATTGGCCATGCTGAATTGCCCCTTAGTGTTAGGGTGACTAGCTAGGGTAAATACATGAGGCTTGGATGGGACTGTTGTCACTTTTAGTTCAATGGGATGAATGGCCTCCTTCAGCACTACAGGGATTCTATACTGATACACTTTGGTCCTGGGCACCATAAATGTTTCTGGCTTCTCACTAGAGTATGAGGAGCACACCACAGTTTTGAGCTCTCCTGCCATGACTTACCCCTTTAAGTTAAACACTTTTGGAATATGCTTAATATCAGTGACTCTGGGGTCCTTCTTTGCTGGTACTTATTATTAGAGTACGACCCTTACAAACTATAACCACAGAAAAGCTTACAAACAAGAAGCAATAAAAATAGTAAACACTTACCTGACCTTACCCACAATTACGAATCAGCTTTCTCCTTTATAGCCTCTACTCCTGATGCAGGACAAGAACACTCTTTGAAGATTAGAAAGTTAGAAAGCTAGAAAAGCACCTTTTTTCCCCTCAGTGCACACTCACTCTGACTGTGCCTCACTCACAATGTGCTCTCTCCAACTGCTCATGCATAAAGCTCACTCATTTCCTTCCTGTCTGTCTCACAAAATTCGCATACTTCTGAATATTTAATTCCTAGCTTTGATCTCGTTGTAACCATATCTTTGTAATGGCTGCAAGATCATACCCACAAACCTCAATTTGTGCTTTAGCTAATTTATTCTGTGCCGAACAGTTCATGAATTGGACTGAAGTTATCAGAGATTATTAAACTCTTTGGAGTTTAGAAGGTTAACAGGGGATCTTATAGAGATGTATAAAATAATGAAGGGGATGGATAGGGTAGAGGTTGAGAGACTCTTCCCGCTTAACAAAGATAGCAGGACTGGAGGGCACAGTCTCAAGATTAGAGGGGGAGGGTTCAGATCGGAGTTGTGGAGGGGTTTCTTCACGCAGAGGGTGGTGAATCTTTGGAATTCTCTGCCTGATGAGGTGGTGGAGGCTTCCTCACTGAATATGCTCAAGTCAAGAATGGATAGGTTTTTTGATTGACAAGGGAATTAAGGATTACGGGTAGAAAGCTGGAAAGTGGTACTGAACCACTACAGATCAGTCATGATCTTATTGAATGGTGGGACAGGCTCGAGGGGCTGAATGGCCTACTCCTGCTCCTATTTCTTATGTTCTTATGTTCTTAATTTAAGTAAAAGCCTTTTTACCATTATTTCCTCATTTGACTATATTTGCTATTTTTAATGTTTGTACACTCCAGGTATCATGATCTAAATAGCTGCCTTGCAATGCTGTCATATCGTTTTGTTTTGTAAACTTATCAATCCTTTCTCCAGAACCATTCCCCTCTATTTATTTTAAAACTCTTACTTCCCTTTTTATGTATTTTGCAAGATCATTGGTCCCAGCATAGTTCAGATGTGTAGGCCATCCCTACGGTATACCACTTCCCCCAGTACTCAGGTCAGTGTTCCATCAACAGTCATTAGATTTTACAGCACAGAAAGAGGCTCATCTTGTCTGCACTATTTATCCTATGCTGAAACTTTGCGTCCTTCCTGCTCCACCCAAATTCCGAGAGTCATTCTCCATTGCCAGCGGCAGCCTCTCCTCATGATCAGGTTTTTGTTCAGTTGTCACTACCAGCCTCTCCATCTGCACCTTTGCCCATGATGGCAGGACAGTGATAATACTCTGCACTGCCTACTTACTGGGTCATTGTTTAAGAATGAAGGGTAGTCTATTGAAAAACAGAGATGAGGCAACTTTTTTTTCACTCAGAGGGCCTAGAGTCTTTGGAACTCTGTTTCTGAAAAGGTACTGGAAGCAGAGTCTTTGAATATTGTTAAGACAGCTGAATACATTCTTGGTAAGCAAGGGAGTGATAGGTTCTTGGGGGTGGGCGGGATGAGGTTATTATCAGATTAGCCATGATCTTATTAAATGGGGAAGTAGGCTGGAAGGGCTGAATAGTCTACTCCTACTCCCTGTTCTTATGCTTATCTTCCCCACCATCTGCGCCATGTCATGAGTATCTGTTTGTCAATGCCCAAGGCCTCCTCTGCACTTTTCATTTTAATGGAGCCCATGTACCTGCCATTCTATCCAGGTAGTACATGCAGTCTGTGCACCCCCAGTGACATTACCAACATCGTAATGGTCTTTCAAACAACTTGCATGGCCTCACTATGGAGCTTGGCAGAATCACAAGTTATACAAAAGCAAAGAGCTTTACTCCCAAAAAAGGAATTATTTCCAATTGAGAGGCTGAGTTCAAATATAGATAAGCAGAGAGGAAATCTGCAAGCCCTTAGTTTTGATGAAGTGTCATTGGAAATTGGAAAAAAAGCCAAGAAACATCTATATATTGAAAAGGGGAGCAAATCTATTACAGACACAACTACAGGTTCCTGCAATACTATCTTGGATTGATGTACAGTGAGGGTGAGGTCAAGTAGGTTTTCACCCTGGTACACTCACAAACTGTGGGCTCAGTCTGGTCAATATGGACTCATGACGTAGAGATGCCAGCGTTGGACTGGGATAAACACAGTAAGAAGTCTGACAACACCAGGTTTAAATCCAACCAATAATCAGTAATATGTAAACTATCTGTGCTGTTATGTGCTCTGTCCGAGGCCAAAACTCTCTATTCGCCTGACGAAGGGGCAAACCCCGAAAGCTTGTGAATTTACTATCAAATAAATCAGTTGGACTTAAACCTGGTGTTGTCAGGTTTCTTACTGTGATTATGGACTCAGCAGAGTAAATAGTCACACTTAGTGATGGACGTTGAAGTAACTGATCCTCGGTACTTTCAATAGATTCTGTGTCCTTGGCTACTCTCAAGTGCTTCTTTCAAATGGTCTCCAACTGGCAGAAGAATCTATTTATTATCCAAGGGAAGGCAGTATGTGATAAATAGAGACAGTTTTCCTTGTCCATCTTTTATCTGATGCCATGAGATTTGATGGGGCCCTGAGTCAATGTTGAGGACTCCTAGGGAAAGTCTCCCAGCTGTGTCTACTAGCTCTGCCCTGCTGGTAGGATGGGACATACACAGTGATCATGATTGAAATTTCAGGGATATTGGATGCAAGGTCCTTGGTGACAAAATGTCTCACCTTTACACTGAGAATCCCTCATTCATGTTGTGCATTACTACCACCATGCAGGCTTAGGAGGGACGTAGGTTGGAAAAAGGCAATCCATCCACACAGCCACAGGAGGTAATAAACCATCTTCAGGGAGAAGTACTAAACACTGAGCCAAATAATAGTCTCTCTGGTTTTCAAAGGAAACCAAAGTATCAGCAGATTCCTAATCAGAACTCCTCATAGCACAGTTAACTAGCAACAAATCCTCAGAACTCCAGCTAGCTCCAACTACGTAGTCAGTAACTTTCATAACTTTAAACAAGCCCCAGCTAACTACCAAGTATCTACACTGTTAGAGATATTTTCCCAATATCATGTTACTTTCCTATAAAGTATTGTACTGAATCATACCCGCCGCCTGTCTCAGCATCTTCTGCAGGGAACAGGATCCTCTGGGAAAATAAGTAATTCCTGGCTTTTAACCTCAAACCTTTTGCCCGAGGGTTTGATTTGCAAGCTATATTGTTCTATTGTCCTATATATTCCAAAATAGCCTATCCAACTAGTCTGGACCCAATATCTTCAGCAAGCCCATTTTTTTCACAAGTTGCCCTAATTCTCTCATGGCCTAAACGGATACAGTAATAAGCAGGCAGTTTCTAGGAATGGTAATTGTTTGTGACACTCATGTTTGTTTTTTTGTCCACAGCTAGAGAACATTGGGAACTTTATCAAAGCAATCATAAAATATGGGGTGAAACTTCATGACAGTTTTGAAGCAAATGATTTATATGAGAGCTGTAACTTGACCCAGGTTCAGACAACACTCATGGCTCTGGCTAGCATGGTGAGTATTTCTGCTTTAACTATTCTAATTTTAACCTTAATTACTTAATAGATTGTCTGACTCACTCTTCACAAGAGGTAAAATTAAATTTCTATTCCACATAGGCAAAAACAAAAGGCTACCATACAAACTTGGACATCGGTGTGAGATATGCAGAGAAACAACAACGAACTTTTGATAATGAGACACTGAAAGCAGGACAGAATATCATTGGACTCCAGGTACAATGTGGTAAAATAACTGGAGAGATACTGAATAGATACTGCATACACATTAGAGAAAGGGGCATTGCACAGTTAAGAGGACACTTTACTCCTCATGAGAGACAGGGGCCACTGCAATCCACATTGGAATTTATTTGGAGGGTGATTAGGGAGGATAGGAAGGCAATTAACTCAAAATTAGTAGGTATTCTTCCGTCCTGGGTGGGGCATTAGGCCGCAATGATATTCCGCCAGAACCCTTTCTTATACCTCACCCATCTCTTCAAGCTCAGTCACCACACTCCCATGCCATGTTGTTTTTTTGCCAGTCCTGTATACCAGCTTATCCATCTTAGAGCAAGCTTCAGTATTCGCTCCTTGGACATCCTTAGTTTGAGTCCCAGCCATCTTATCAGAGGTTTTGATCTCAAGGACAATGCTGTGGTAGCAACTGTTCTTGTACAGTCCTCAATGGAAATTTTACTCAGGCAGTAGATGTTACATATCTCATCGAGACAACTATTATGAAAGATGTTGACTTTGCCCATGTCTGTCTTCACTAACCTCAAGCATTCAGATCCATACAGCAGGACTGATTTTACATTACTGTTATAGAATCTGATTTTAGTCTTAGGTGCACCATTAGGACTTGTAGATGGCTCAGTCTACCAAATGCACCTTTAGCGTTATTCAGCCAGGTTTTAATGCCCTTCTCAACACCGTTGTCAGTGCCGATAAAGCACGTGAAGTCCTCAACATACTCTAGCATTTCTCCATCAATAGTAATTGGAGATGCTGCTGACATATTGACACTCATGGCTTGTGTTATCTGCTTGTTGATATGCAGACTAGTCTGTTTTGCAAACACGTTGGATCTGTCAAGACTTCTGCTGCAGGTTTGTGCATCGTAAAGAGATGGCAGCAAGATCATTCGCAAAGTTGAGACCCTATAAATATGAAAAGTGGGTCATGAGTTACCCACATGTCCAAACAGGAAAATAACCAGGGCAGCAGTTATCTCCCACCTGGACAAGCAGCTTATCTGTGGGATAATTTTTGTTCAACTGCCAGTGGCTTTAGTAAATCATTCAAAACTTTCTCGTGGATCCCTAAAGACCACGCTAAAAACTTTGACTTTAAAACTTAAGCAACTGAATGGAGGATCAAAAACACAGCAGCTGAACCTTACAAAGGTCTTGATATCCAGAGTAGTTCAAGAATTCAGACGCCAAATTTGAGGTCAGCGATTAGAACAAAGAGCAGGTATGAGCAGTGGCACATCGAACATTAACCTAGCAGTTAGGACTGAAATTTACCCAGTTACAGCCAGGAAAACTTATTGTGTGAAGAATCGATTAGGATAGAAAGCACAAAGGGTGCCCAAGAATAGAATTCTACAGCAAAGATGTTTCTATGCATGATGGATGGAGGTGACTGCTATAAAGTGGAGGAAGGAGCACTGCATTGTACATTATGTGACAGGGGAAACAATACAGTACAATTACACACACAATTTTTGGAGTCAGTGCAAAATCAGCCTGATAATTGGAGTAGTGTGAAAGTTCCAATAGCCTGAACATGTGATCTTCTTCATATCATATCCTGACCATTAACAATAGAACAGGCACAGTCAAAGGGAGCTTTCATCTATACAGAGTGAAGAAGTTAATTCCCTTTTCTTGAGTTTCATCCCAAGAGAGGAGAGCTTCTGTTTTCTCTTTTGCATCCCAATTTGTATGTTTTCTTTTCTCCAGATGGGGACAAATAAGTTTGCCAGCCAGCAGGGGATGACAGCCTACGGTACCAGAAGGCATTTGTATGACCCCAAAACTGGAGTGGAGAAGCCTCTTGACCAGACTACCATTAGCCTCCAAATGGGAACTAACAAGGGGGCTACACAGGTATGATCAAAACGTGAAAGTATGGAGACAGGAGAAATAACATTGAAACATTTGGAAAATGCTGAGTCCTACATAAAAATGGCACTGCACAATTATAGCAAATTTCATTGCTGTTCAATGAAAATGTTAACTCATTCATTCTGAGAGAATGAAGTGAATGTGACAGAATAGACATTATGGGAAAAGATGAACTGGATGGCAGGGTGTCAACAGTACGGGTACAAGATACTGCAGGGGCAGGCAGGGCACACAGATTACTCTCTGACCAATCCTCTTGCTGATTACAGGCCGGAATGACTGCTCCAGGGACACGGAGACACATCTTCGATAACAAACTTGGAACTGAGAAATGTGACTCCACCATTGTGTCACTGCAGATGGGAACTAATCAAGGTGCTTCACAGAAAGGAATGACTGTTTATGGGTTGAGCCGGCAGGTATTTGACCCAAAGTACTGCTCCACCTCCAATTTCCCTCTCAACAACGGGAACCAGCTAGCCAGTGGTTCTGAATGCAGTGAGAGTGACTACCCAGCAGAGTACAAGTACAACCAGCAAACAGATCCCAATCGCCACATGCAAATATTTCATGACTTTGAGTGAGGAGAAAGCAGTGGCACTGCCTAACAAACTGGCTTGTACAAGTGTGCATCGCAACCTTACATATCTCTTGACTGCAAACCCTATGCTGAATACACAGGCTTATCCCAGTAGATGTTACAGGCAGAAATCTTCCACACAGCTATACAGAATGCTTCACTGTCAGTGCACACTGTGGCTGAAATGCCTGCTTGGTTCTGCTGGTTGAATGAAGTTTACTTGAATCATTTCTTGGATCTAGCTCTGGGGTGGTCAATCAATACCAAGAGGAGTCAAATAAGCTATGTTAACGTAATAAATGGCAAAACCCTAAATGTATCCCTCCAGATCTAAGACAATTAAATTTCCCAGCTCCCTCCCCATCTCCCTATCCAGAATTATGAGAAATGACATGAAAATATAAATCACAAGATTAACTTTAAATTATTCTCTTTCTACTCAATATGTCAGCACCAGCTCAATTGTTCATAAATCTTACAGTAAGTTAACTCATGACACTAAATCTTTATAAAATGTAAGAACCGTGTGCCATTGAAAACCACCCTCTCTACCATAAAACAGTGCGCTGATCCAATCATTCCTAGTTGCTTTGTTGGGCATTTATCAATGATGTCCTTGTCCCAGCCATCTTTAGCTGCTTCATCAATGACTTTCATTCCATTGTAAGGTCAGAAGTGGGTTTTCACTGATGATCACTCAATTTTCAGAACCATTCCTCACTCCTCAGATACTGAAGCAGTCATGTCCAAATACAACAAAGACTGGACAATATCCTTTGACCTGCTCTTGTAGCTGCAGTATTTATGTGGCTAGTTCGGTTGAGTTTTTGGTCAGTGGGAATTCCCCAGGATATTGACACGAGGGTTTCAGTGATGGTAATGCCATTGAATGTTAAGGGGTGATGGTTTGATTCTCTCTTGTTGGAATAGTCACTGTCGGGTATTTGTGTGCTGTGAATATTACTTGCCATGACAGCTCCAAACTGGGTATTGTCCAAGATCTGTCCATACTCTATAAGGCACAAGTCAGGAGTGTGATGGAATACTCCCCAGTTGTCTGATGGATGTACCTCCAACAACACTAAGGAGATTGAAATCATCTAGGACAAAACAGCCTGCTGGATTGGCACCCCATCTACAAACATTCAATCCCTCCACCATTGACACCACAGGAGCAGCAGTGTGTACCATCTACAAGGTGCACTGTAGAAATTTACCAAGGCTCCTTAGCCTCACCTTCCAAACTCACAATCTCTAACACCTAGAAGAACAAGGGCAGCAGATACATGGCAACACCACCACCATAGCAATATATTTTAAGCCATTCACCATCCAGACTTAGAAATATATTGCTATTCATTCACTATCACTGGTTTAAAACCTTGGAACACTTTCCCCAACACTATCTAGGTGTATCTACACCATGTGGACTGCAGCAGTTCAACACCACCTTCTCAAAAGCAACTAAGGATGGGCAATAAATGCTGGCCTCGCCTGTGAAATCCACATTCTTTGAATGATTTTTTTTAAATGTGCACTAGCGAATCTCAAGGTACAGATAATGAACAAGATGGATCTGTGAAACCTGCAGTGTTACTGAGGTGGTGATATTTCTGTGACACTAGCTTTCAGAATCAATTTCACTAATTTCCATTATTGTGATATTTATATGATAAACTATAGAAACAGAAGTATCAGGAAGTGCAGAAGTAGCTTGAGCTTCAATTCAGCATTGGTACACAAACAGCAACAGAGGAAAGCCTGACTTGGTGGGCATTCTTTAAAAGCAGTTAGGTTAGTTTTTAGAATTAGAAGTATTTCACTTGCAGCATTTACAATGTGTAAACTCTATAACCAGCAGTTGTGTAGTTACCAAGAATACCCTGCTTGCAACAACACTTTTCAAATTCAAGAACCCTGGACTTGCAGGCACACAATTAGATTCGACAAGAACATCAGAGGGTCACACTTGATCTTGGTGCTTCTCTTCCCCTGGCTCACTGCAATTTATTCAGAAACATCACTTCCAAAAAGTGTATAGTGTTAAACAAGACTGTGATATTTAATTATAAAAGATCAACAGCAACCAACCTCAAGTATACTGACCCAACAGGCAAGCCTCCGATAACAGAGCTCAATCAACTTAGTACTGACAACATAGAATCATAGAACCCTACCATGCAGAAAGAGGTCCTTCAGCCCATCGAGTCTGCACTGACCACAATCCCACCTAGGCCCTACCGCCATATCCCTATATATTTTACCCGCTAATCCTGCTAACCTAAGCATCTGAGGGGCAATTTTAGCATGGCCAATCAACCTAACCTGCACATCATTGGACTGCCTCTTTAGCTGAGCTTCAGTTGTGCCAGTGTCTCTGCACAGACTTAGCAGAAAATGGACCCACTATCCTTGTGGACACAGTTGCATCAGTTTAACATCCAAGTGGCCTCCGTAAGTAATGCCGCCACAGAAACAGGTCAATAGCGGGTAAAGTATTCAAAAAAGCTCAACATAGCGACTACTGCAAATCATACTGACATTTTAGTCAATATTATATAGTACCTGTAAATCTTCACAGAAATTATTTGCCTGTTGGGCTGTGTCCTGGGAATGTGATTAATAACCGTTCAGTAAGTGGTGTTAAACTATCCCCTGTGACTAATTAGAGCCTCTTACTGCAATGAGTTTAATTTAATGTGAATTGTGCACTGCTGTCCTACTACAGAGCACATGATATTGCTAACTGTTAATAAAACCAGACCAAATCAAGTTTCGGAGTTATTGAATGACTACTCACAAAGCTCTGATTCTTCTCTGGGCCTATTCTGTTTGCAGCTACATCAGAATATTCCTGCACCAACAAACTCAGCCTGAGGTGAAGCAGCTTACACAAGCTCGAAATGTGGGGGAAGGAGAGTGCTGGAAGAGGCATTCAAACTCAGACCAGCAGAGTGGGGAAAGGAGATGGTCGCAGGAAAAGCTGACACTCAGGCTTGAAACAAAGTACAAAACATTCTAACTTAGACTTGGGGCTCAATGGATTTCATTCACACTTTGCCAATGAAACCCTCACTCAAGTAAACTTTTGGAGAAAAGTACTTTTAAAAGATATCAAGCTCTCAGGTCTTGTTGCAAAGGCTATAAGGATGTGCAAGATGAAGCAATAGATGGAGATGATGAAAGGTCAGAGGAGGGAAGGAGGGAGTGTGGAAGAAAGAAGCGTTCACATTGATTACATGTAAGAAAATTAAGACTATTTGGTTACAAGGATTGCAGTGCCAATGAATTCAAACTCATTCTACACAATACAATAATATATAAATTCCAGCAGTACAGGCTGAATGCGGATATAGATTCAACCTGGCATTCAGTTACTGATGCAACACCTCTTGGCATATCAAACATCATGAAGTATTTGGCCCAGAAAATCAATCATATCCTGCACAACCTTTGAAATGAAAACACAATTTCTGAACTCATTAATGTCATTGTCCATGTTCACCATCTGCTGGTTTATAGGATTATGACAGTTTTAGTCAAAGTAAACAAAGAAGTCTTCCCAATTTTCAAATTCGTTTTTCAGAGACTCTTACGTACTTAATGCAAGAGCAAGACACTGATCTCTATAAAAAAAACCTCAGTCCTTTATTTTCAAGCTTTTTTTTGGAGGATCGCTTTACTAACTCAAAACTCAGTGTTTTGAGCTTAGCCAGATACTCTCTGGAACAGGATGGGGGGCGGAATTTCCCCTTTATATTCTTCTTACAGCAATTAGTCACGTACACATGGTATTACTTCATCCAGATCACGTGCTTAGCAACAGTAAAAGTAAGTACAATACATTTTGAGAGTAAAAATATGTTGAAGACCCAACACCCCTTGCCATTGTAACTGTATGTCCACCATTGCTCCAGTGTGAAACAGCAACTTTTGTCATATATCTTGGGACGTTACTTTGCCCATAAAGTGAACGTTATGTCCCTCAAACAAACATTTCGCCAAGTCCAGTCTAAACTGATTTAATAAAGCAAAAGTTATATTTCGTTATTTACAAGGCCAGAGTGACAATTCAGAACAGGGAGTGTCAGCACAGGTTGTTTCAAACAAGATGCAGTAAATCATAGCAGACTTTTCACTTTATCTTAAAGCAACCAATTGCATTTGCAATTTTGCAGGATCTCACCTTGCAAAACTTTTTTTTTAAACAAATGGCCAAGATCATAGGAGATTCATGTGATGTTACCCTCTTAACATCTCATTCTCTCCTTTTATCATTCCATGATAACACTAACCTCTTTAGAGGGGAACTTGTGCTCTATGATATGTTAGACATTGGCAGATACCCTTCAATAAGCCTACCAGTAAGAAACTACCAGGATAATGACTCCTGTGTGCATCAGCATTCCTCCCAGTTTCCAGAAGTTACCAAAAGGCCACCAGCCAGAAGGATTATAGTTCTTAAAGTGTTGCCCTTCAGCCCTAATTTTGTCAGCCATCTTTTTAATATGCTCAGCTAAATCAGTGATACTGTCTGAGGAGTCTGGAAAGCATCAGTCACTCAGAGCCTATTAGGGCGCAAGTGCCTCCTGTTGCTGGCAACAAGTAAATCTAAAGCCATTCAATTTTGGAGTGCCACCATCGGTATAACTACAATTTCAGTTGAAACTTCAGAGATAGCAGTGTTCACATCCTCTAATCCATCCACAGTATCATTAGCTATTTTCTCAAGTGTTGATGCCATATTGATCAGCTCCTTTGCTGTCCCATAGGAAAGAAAGGCTCACATCCAATTTACCAAAACTCTGATCTGGGGGAGTCGAACCAGGTTAACAACCCACTATAACTAATGGTACAAGGAGTATGAGGCACAGATTTAAGATTTCAGGTAAAAGACATGGGGGGATGCAAGGAGGAACTGTTTTAATGCAGTGTGTAATATTCTTGACTTGGAAATATTGCAAGGATTATGGACACAGGGTAAATGATTTCAACGGGAAATTGAATGTGTATCTGAATGAGAGAGAGTGACAGGGTTATGGGAATAGGGTAGGCAATGACACAGACTGGATTATAATACGGTGAACATCTGATGTGCCTTAATGATTATGATTCATCCTTAGCATTATGTAAATCACTAATTCATCACTGTCACACTTGGTAGTGAGCTGCATGAGCAGACTCAGTCCTGCACTTGGGCTCATTGATTTTAAAAAGGCCAGACAAGTTAATGTATCCATAAACAGGCTTATTGGTGAAAGGATACGCACTTGTATCCACTGAATGGCAAAAAACTATCCATCAAAACCTCAGGATTAAAAAGTAAAAGGACACACTGAATGGAAGAATTCTAACTTTTTATTAACAGCCCAGAAATAGTCCAAAGGTTTACAGAAGATTCTGCATGAACTCATTATATACAGTCAGCACAAAACAAAAGAAATCTGAAAAACTTGAAATAAAAGTATAAGTGACTTGATCCTAAACTACTGGTTTGCTGCTTCACAGGCATCAATCCAATCACTGTAAACATCCACCGGCTCCGAAAGATCTGAGTAACAACAGTTAAAGAAAAAACAGCAATGGAATGAACACAAGTCATGTTTGAAATTCAGCAATTTATAGATGCTCTGCCCAAGGAGAGAAGATAGACAGAAAGACACAATAATTAGTATCATCATCAACTACTTAAAAAGAAAAAGTAACCCCAACAATACAATCTTCCTTTCTCAGCATCTTCTCAATATTCCCCAGCAAGATTTACCCTCTCAACCCACAGCAGCTAACCTTATAAACTTTCCTGCTCAACACCCACAACAAGGGCTAACCTTCTCCACCCATGTCCCTGGCAAAATCAATCTCTCCAACCTTCCACCCTCGTCTTCCAGCAACAGCTAGTCTCATCAACCTTCCCAACGTGTGCTCCCTGCAACAGCTAACTTCATCACTCTTCCTAACCTGTGCCCTGAATATCAATTAACTTCACCAATCTGTGCCCCTAGTGACAGCTAACTTCACCAACCTGTGGCCAGCAACAGCTAATTTCATCGCCTTTCCCAACTTGCACTCTGAGTATCAATTAACTTCATCAACCTATATTTCAGGAACAACAAACTTCATCAATCTTCCCAGCCTGTGCCCCCAGCCGATTAGCCTAATAATTGGAATCAATTACTAAGGAAGTAACATTTGGAAAATCATATTCTAATTAAGCAGAATCAGCACAGCTTAATGAGAGGAAAATCATATCGAACTAATATATTGGAGTTTTTCAAGGAAGTCTCAATCAGAGTGGATAGAGGGGAACCAGTAGATGTGTTGTATTTGGACTTCCAGAAGCTGTTCAACATGGGATCCCACAATAAGTTAAGTGATAAGATAATAGCTCATGATGTTGGGGGTAATATACTGGCATGGATAGAGAATTGATACTAATGGGCAGGAAACAGCAAGTGAGAATAAGGGGTTCTTTTTCAGGTTGTCAACCTGTACCAATGGGGTTCCACAGGGATCAGTGCAGGGAATACAACTGTTTACAATATATATTAATGTCTTAGAGGAAGGAAGTGAATGTACTATATTTAAATTTGCAGATGATACAAAAATACATAAAAGGCAAGTTGTGAGGGGGATACAAACAGTTTACAAACAGTGGGAAAATGTGAAGTGGTTCATTTTGGAAGAGAGAACAAAAGAACAGAGTATTATTTAAATGGAGAAAAACTGCAGAAACAAAGGGACATGGGGTACTTGCACACGAAACACAGAAAGCTAACACACAGGTACAGCAGGTAATCAGAAAGGTCAATGGAATGTTAGCCCTTATTTCAAGAGAATTGGAGTATGAGTAGGGAAGTCTTGCTGCAACATACAAGATTCTGGTGTCATAGTCATTGAGGCTCTTTGGCCCAGCTTGTCCATGCTACCCCTTTTATTAACCCCAAAGTTAGTCCTAATTGCCCGCATTTGGCCCATATCCCTCTATTTCTATTTTACCCATGTATCTGTCTAAATGCTTGTTAAAAGACAAAATTGTACCTGCCCCTACTACTACCTCTGGCAGCTTATTCCAAACACTCACCACCCTCTGTGAAAAAAATTGCCCCTCTGGACCCTTTTGTATCTCTACCCTCTTATCTTAAACCTATGCTCTGCAGTTTTTGACTTCCCTACCTTTGGGAAAAGATATTGACTACCTAGCTGTTCTATGCCCCTCATTATATCATAAACCTTTATAAGGTCACCCCTAACCCTTGTCCATTCCAGAGAAAAAAGTCTATCCAGCCTCTCCTTATAACTCAAACCATCAAGCCCCAGTAGCATCCTAGTAAATCTTTTCTGCACGCTTTCTACTTTAATAATATCCTTTCTATAATAGGGTGACTAGAACTGCACATAGTATAAGGAATTGATAGCCTCAGGAGCAACAGTGCTAGATTGCCATAGTGTATTGAAATATTTTCATAGAATCCATACAGTACAGGAGGCCAGTGGCCCACTGAGTCAGTACTGACCACAATCCCAACCAGGCCCTATTTCTGTAACCCCACACAATTACCCTGCTAATCCTCCTGACATTCAGGTCAAATTGGCATGACCAATTCACCTAACCCACGCATCTTTGGACTGTGGGAGGAAACCGGAGCACCTGGAGAAAACCCACTAGACATGGTGAGGTCATATTGGAGTACTGTAAATACAGGAACAAAAATTGCTTAGGGAAAGATATGTTATTGAAGGCAGTTCAGGGAAAGTCCACTAGGATGATCTCCAGTATCAAGGGAATATCTTATGAGGAAAAGTTAAACAGATTTGGACATTACTCAATGGAATTTAGAAGAATGAGAGATGATCTCATTGAAACATATAGGATTCTTCAGGGTAAATATTGAGAGGATGTTTCTCCTCAAGGGAAGTCTAGGATCAGAGAGCAGTCTTAGAATAAAGGGACACCAATTTAAGACAGAGATGAGAAGGAATTCCTTCTTGAAGGGTTGAGAGTCTTTAGAACTCCTTGCCACAGAGAGCTGTGGGGGCAGAGTCACTGTGTATGTTTAAGGCTGAGATAGATAGATTTCTGATCGTAAGGGAATCAAGGGTTATGGGAAAGAGCAGGAAAGTGTACATGAGAAATGTCAGTCGATCAGCCATGAACCTATTGAGTGGCGGAATAGACTCAAGGGGCCAAACAGCCTATTCCTGTACCTATTTCTTATCTATCGTCTTATCAGCTAACTTTGCCGATTTGATCCTGTGAATGTTTTCAGCTGAACAAGAATAAAACACGGAGATGAGAAATAATAGGGGTCAAGAATAGATCTTTTGGGACATTCCTGGTAAAAGTGCAGGAAGAAGCCACTATGATGAGTCTCTGGCTAAAACTAGATGGATATGAATGAAACCATATGAGGGCAGTCCCATCAAATAACAGATAATCTCACCAATCTCAGCATTTTACAGCCAAGAAAGAGGCCCTTTGGCCCATCTGTGCCTACACTGGCCATCAGGCATCTATCTATTCTCATCCCAATTCCTAGCGCTTGATCAAAGGCTTTTCAAGTTCCCATCTGAATGCTTTTTAAATGTTGAATGTTCCAGTCTCTCCCATCCTTTCAGGCAGTGATTTCTGATTCCCACCACCCTCTAAGCAAAAAGGATTTTCCTCAAAACCCTTCTAAATTTCCTGCCCCATACCTTAAGTCTATGCCACTGGTTATTGACCCCTCTGCCTCCCAGCTATCATATGTCCCTCAATTTTACACACCTCAACAGGTTCCCCCCTTCCCCCTCAGCCCTCTCTGCTCCAAGCAAAACTAATCCAGCCTGACCAGTCTTTCATCGTAGCTGAAATGCTCCATCCCAGGTAACATCCTGATGAATCCTTTCTAGTGCATTCACTTCCTTCCTTCCTAGTGTGGCTAGCAGAACTGCACAGAGTCCTATAGCTGTGGCCTAATGACTATTTTACACAGTTCCATCATAACCTCTCTGCTTTTATATTCTATGTAACCTCCATGCTGTCATATCCAAAGCACCAACCACTGATCCTTGTGCCCAGCCAGCTGATTAACAATCACCATTTTTCTTTCCACAATGCCTGCCCACTCACAAATGAGTTTTTGCCATCCAGGGCCTTACTTTGGAGGATTGCATTATTGAAACATAGAAGGTAGGAGCAGGAGGAGGCCAAATCATTGATTTGACTGAAAGTTGACTCACAGATAGATAGTGTCACCTTCCCAGCTACACCTGCCCTACATAAACCCATGTAATAGCTTCCTCTCCAGTTCCCCTGGCACTGTCTCTTTCTTTCAGCAACTTACTCCTCTCAATTTGTGTTGTATAACACTTTTAAGACAGGAAATATATTTTCCACAATGTTTCATAGCAACACAAGGAAAAAAAAAACAAATGTTGAGCCAAAGGAGATTTTGAATAGTATCAGAAATTGGGGTTGAAGGAGGATTTTAATAAGAAAGGGAATGAGCGTGAAGAGAATTTCACTATGCAAAGATCAGATGGCCACTGGTGTGAGCCAGTGAGCACCAGAGATGATGGGTGAGCAAAGCAGGATGCTGAGGGCACAGACAGCTTATTTGGAGATGTGCTGTAATTTACTTCGGGAAGAGGATTTAGGCTAACCAGAGAAGCACTGGAATGCAGAAGTCTGGATCACAGCCAGCTCTACCCAAGCGGATGCTATACTATCTGTGTTGACCACTACTTGGCTGACACCTGGGATAAGCCATCATTTCCTCCAGTTAAGCACTGTGAAGATTGAAGTTTTAGTCTTTGACCTCTGACTCACCCTCAATTCCAATTCCCTCTCCAGCCAGTGACTCAACTGGCAGTCTTGCCATTTTATTCAACTGCAAACTGAGCTTGATTACAAAATCTTCAGTATCAACAAGACAAGCTCCTCTCAACTGCATAACATCACCCATCTTAGCCCATCTTCTAACAAAGATCAAAGAACAGTACAGCACAGGAACAGCACCTTTACCCTCCATGCCTGTACTGCTCATGATGCCCTAACTAAAAAAACCTTTTGCCTTTACTCAGTCCACATTCTTCTATTCCCTCCTTTTTCATGTACCCATCCAGACGCCTCTTAAATGGTGCTAATGTACCTGCTTCACCACCTTCTCTGGCAGTGCGTTCCAGACAACCTCCACTTCTGCGTGAAAAACTTTCTTTGCACATCTCCTTTAAACATTCCCCCTCTCACCTTGAACCTGTGCCCCCTCGTAATTGACACTTCCAACCTGGGAAAAAGCCTCTGACTATCCACCGTGTCTATGCCTCTCAATTTTATAGACCTCTATCAGGTCTCCCCTCAGTCTCCACCTTTCCAATGAAAACATCCTAATAACATTGAATAAATCCTAATTTATTCAATCTCTTCTCATCGCCAACACCTCGAGATCAGGCAACATTCTGGTAAGCCTTCTTTGCATTCCCTCCAAAGCTTCTACATCCTTTGATAGTGTGGTGACCAGAATTGCACACAATTCTCCAAAAGTAGCCTAGCCCAGGTTTTATATATAGCTGCAACATGATTTCCCAACTCTTATACTCAATAACCCAGTCGGTGAAGGTAAGTATGCCCTATGCCCTCTTGATCACTTTGGCCACGTACTGCCATTTTTAGGGAACTATGGACCTGCACGCCCAGATCCCTTTGCAAGTTAAATCTTAATATATTTGATGCCTCTAAACTGCAACATTCCAAAGAGTTTGGGGCTTCTATAAACTTCCTGCTGCCTGGACCCGACTCCACAGTACTTCCTGCTGCCCGGAACCAACCCCTAGTACTTCCTGCTGCCTGGATCTGCCCTCCATTACTTCCTACTGCCTGGATCCTATCCATCTCACCCAGAGCCTACATTTGTCATTGGGCTTCCAAACACCTCCAAATTTTTAATTATTTAAATCTCTTTGTGGTTCATCACAAGCCATCTCAAACGTCTTCAGTGATACATTTCCCCGTCCCCACCAACTGTCCTCATCACCCCCTCCTCACAGCCTTCAGAACTGCTCTCTTTCTCCTTTACTCCCCTCATTACTCTGACTGTGTGAATCCCCATTCCCTTCCATCCACCACTACCAACACTGGCTTCTGAATTTAGGCCTATGCTCTGCAGTTTACAACTTAATCTTTGACACCCTCCATAAAACCAACTCGGGCTAAGCTTTTGAGCACTCTTCCTGATGTCAGCTTGTTTGATTATCATTGTAAGGAAATATTGCAAGTTGTGTTGTTGACAGCCTGAGGAAGGAAACAAGAAAAAAGGACGTTACGAGCAGAGTGAGAAGGTCAGACTGTCCCAGAAACTCTCCAACCATGTTCTTTTTTTCAGATGAAGGATACATGTTATAGGAGTTTGGAATTCTTCTAAACACACAGTGCAGGATATGATCCCCGTATTCCGTGCTCGGTCCCTGAAAATGTGGTTGAGGAGGAAAACATTAAAAACAGCTAGATCTTAACATGAAACTCTACACTATCCGTTCAGAAATCAGCACGGTGATTCCAATAAGTGCCTCCTATCTGATGTGTGCAACACCAGCCTAAAATTTAACTGTGAAACTGCAAGGATCACTGAAACAATACGTGCAAATAGTGAAGCACAAGACTCAGAAACATACATTTCCATGCCTCAGAGAGACAAGTCAAATTAAATCTGTGGCATCTGCAATATTCCCTGGTCAAGAGGTTTGCAGAAAGTTGATCAGTCCATTTGTTACAATTACTTTTATGTTTGATTTGTGTATGAAAATGACAGACTAATAAACTCCCAACAGCACATGCTGAAAAATAAAATTCGATTTTATTTTAGAACATAGAACACTACAGCACAAATAGGTCCTTCGGCCACAAGTTGCGCCGATCATATCCCTATCTACCAGGACGACTTATAACTCTCAATCCCATTAAATCCCACGTACTCATCCAGAAATCTTTTAAAAGACCCCAGTGAGTTCGCCTCTACCACTATCAATGGCAGCCGATTCCACTCACTCACCACCCTCTGAGTGAAAAACTTACCCCTGACATCACCTCTGTACCTATCCCCAGCACCTTAAACCTGTGTCCTCTCGTAGCGGTCATTTCAGTCCTGGGAAACAGCCTCCAAGAATTCACCCTATCTACACCTCTCAACATCTTATAAACCTTTATCAGGTTGCCTCTCAACCTTCGCCTCTCCAGGGAGAAGACCTAGCTTCCTCAATCTATCCTCATAAGGCATGCCTCCCAATCCAGACAACATCCCTGTAAATCTCCTCTGCACCCTCTCAATAGCTTCCACATCCTTTCTGTAGTGAGGCGACCAGAACTGAGCATAGTCCTCCAAGTGGGGTCTGACAAGGATCTTATAAAGTTGCCGCATTATCTCCCGACTCCTAAACTCAATCCCTCGATTAATGAAGGCCAGTACACCATACGCCTTCTTGACCACATCCTCCACCTGCAATGCTGATGACCCGGACCCCAAGATCCTTCTGCTCCTCGACACTGCTAAGACTCCTACCCTTGATATTGTACTCCTTCATCCCATTGGACCTGTCAAAATGGACCACTACACATTTATCCGCGTTGAAGTCCATCTGCCACTTCTCCGCCCATTCTTGCATCCTATGTCTCGCTGCAACTTCTGACGTCCCTCCAGACTATCCACAACACCACCAACCTTCGTGTCGTCGGCAAACTTACTAACCCATCCTTCCACTTCCTCATCCAGGTCATTTTCATAAATGACAAGCAGCAAGGGTCCTAGAACAGATCCCTAGGGCACTCCACTGGTGGCCAACCTCCATGCAGGAAAAGACCCATCTACAACCACTCTCTGCCTTCTGCAAGCAAGCCAGTTCTGGATTCACAAAGCAACAGCCCCCTTCTCAAGAAGTCTTGCCTTATCGAACGCCTGCTGAAGTCCATGTAAACCACATCCACTACTCTCCCTTCATCAATATGTTCAGTCATACTTTCAAAGATCTCAACTAGGTTTGTAAGGCACGACCTGCCCTGACAAAGCCGTGCTGACTATTTCTGGTCATATTGAACTTCTCTAAATGTTCATAAATCCTGTTTCTCAGTATCCTCTCCATCAACTTACCAACCACTGAGGTCAGACTCACCGGTAATTTCCTGGGCTATCCCTGTTTCCTTTCTTGAAAACAGGAACGTCATCCACAATCCTCCAAAACCTCTCCTGTCTCCATCAACGACGCAAAGATTATCACCAGGAGCTCTGCAATCTCTTCCCTCACCTCCCACAATAACCTGGGGTACATCGCATCTGGTCCTGGCAACTTATCTATCTTGGCAGAATTTGAAAGTTCCAACACATCCTCTTCCTTAACGTCCACATACTTAATCTTTTCAGTCTGCCGCAAACCTGCAGTACAACTTCCCAGATCACTTTCCACCATGAATACTGAGACAAAGTACTCATTAAGCACCTCTGCTATTTCTTCCGGTTCCACACACACATTTCCCCTTCACATTTTATAGGTCCTATCCCTTCACTTCTCATCCTTTTGCTCTTCACATATTTGTAGAACGCCTTGGGGTTCTTCTTAATCTCACTCGCCAAGGCCTTCTCATGACCCCTTCTGGCTCTCCTAATTTCCTTTTTAAGCTCCTTTCTATAAACTGTATACTCCTCTAGATCCTTAATATTTCCTATTTCTCTGAACTTTTTGTACACCTTCCTTTTTTCCTGACTAGGTTCATCACAACCTTCGTGCACCATGGTTCCCGAGACCTACCAAAACCTCCCTGTCTCATCAGAACATTGTCATGCAGAGCTCCAGACAAACATTGAAAATCTACCACCTTCCTTCAGTACTTTTCCCCAAAAACACCTCCTTCCAGTTTACTCGTCCAATTTTCTGCCTGATGTCTTCATATTTCCCTTTATTCTGGTATTTTCTAACTTATAATCTTTGAGAGAAACACTAAAACCTCAATCACACCATGTATTCTTCACAGAAAAAGTCCTGAGCTCAGAGACCAGATACATGCACTACACCAGGTTTCAGACAGTGAACATTGTAAAGAAAAACATGATAAAAATGTTATATGCAACTTGGGTCCAATGACCCCAGATTTTAGATTGCGTAGGAACTAACATCAAATTTAGCTTTCTAAGATCATTTTAGATTTACTTAGCTAAGAGAAATGCAGCCTTTTGTGTTACTGTGACCTCAAAGGATTTTGAATATTTTCTGTGTTGTATGACAATGTTGAATTGAATGATTCATTGTCTAATACTGTATATTATTCCATTAAATAGATCATCATTTTTGGTTTCAGGCCAAATTTCCACCTGGCAGAGTTATGTTTGATGTGTTTTTTGAAGTGCAAGGAATCACTGCATAGGACATGATATATTCCATTCACATACATAGAAATGACACCATTGTAACCCGAGTATTTCGCTTCACAACTTGAAAAGATACATTTCATTCACAAGGATCTACAGAATGGTCAATGAAACTCAACTCAAGAACTTGCTAACTGTATGGATATGAATGAAACCAAACAAAAACAGTTCCACCAAAAATCTCACCAACTTCAGAATTTTACAGCCAAGAAAGGGAACCCATCATGTCTGCACTGGCCATCAGGCATCTGTCTATTCTAATTTCATTTCCTTGCACTTGGTCTGAAGCCTTGTTCACAATGGCTTTCAAGTGCCTACCTGAATGCTTTTTAAATGTTAAGTGTTCTGGTCTCTCCCCTCCTTTCAAGCAGCAATTTCCGGATTCCCACCACTCTCTGGGCAAAAGGTTTTTCCTGAAATCTCCTCTAAATCTCCTGCCCATACCTTAATCTATGCCCACTGGTGATTGACCCCGCTACTAAGGGGCATTGTTCCTCCTCAGCTACCCTATGTCCCTCATAAATTCATACACATCCACAGGTATCCCCTCCCCTCTCTCTGCTCCAAGGAAAACTAACCCAGCCTGACCAGCCTCTCTTCATAGCTGAAATGCTCCAGCAAGGTTAACATCCTGTGAGTCTCTTTTGCACCTTTTCTAGTGCAATCACTTCCTTCCTATAGCATGGCTACACCTCAAATCCTGACTGACTGCAGGACTCTGAAAAAATTCTATTGAATGTAGCAATTTCAACAGTCAGATGTAACTTTAAAATGCAATGGCCAGTTACACTTGCAAACTGGCACCCCACCAGGCCTGAAACTCCACCAAACATGCTTGTTGTAATGTCATACACTTACATCTTAACATCACATGATTTTTCGTGATTACAGAATGGACACGTGAACTGTGTTTCCAGAGTCCCAAGCACCTTCTTCTTAGTAGGAGGCTTTCTCTTTGATTTTCTGCGTCCCATTTCAACTTCTGTGAAATACAGACAAGTGGAAAATATCTCAAACTTGAGTTAATCTTGAAATCACACTTTGAAAATAAGCAAAGTAGCCCTGGCTTGCTCACTGCTGCAAGGGTCATTGAGCAGCTTATTTAGTCACAGAATGACTGGATACCCCAGGATGACCGGCATGTAAGCAGTGGCATGGTGGGACTGTCACTTGACTGACAATCCTGAGATCCAGATCCTCTGGGGACCTAGGTTCGAATCCCAAGATTGGCAGCTAGTGGAACTTGAATATAAAGAAAAAAAACCTGGAATTGAATAATGACCATGAAACCATTGTCAATTGTTGTAAAAACCCAATTCACTAACGTCCTGTAAGAAAGGAAATCTGCAGTCCTTTCCTGATCTGGCCTACATGTGACTGCAGACCAGGGGCAGGAGAAAGGGAAGTGACAGAGGCAGCTAATCATATGGATAAAATTAATTTCTATCATGCATTGTTGGAGGTGAAGGTGGAACAGGCAAACTGTTATAGATTGTAATATTGTGATATTAGATTGTAATTCCAAGCAACTGACACTATTCGCTGAACTTAGAGCAACACTTCCCAAACTGTGTATCGTGGTCTCTGACTGAGTTACAGAAACAGTGGATGGAATGGCAGGCTCCATCTTCTCCAAGAAAGCATGCCACGAGGCTCAAACAGAAGCCAGCTTTATCCTTTCCCTCTTCCTCTCTGAGATGTAGCAGAGAAGAGTGATGAGGGAACAAGGTGGCAAGAGGCAGGGTAATGCGAGGCTTTCCTGGGCCAGGGAGCAAGAGGTGAGGGCCATCACAGAGTCTCCTTTCACCAGGGAATATAAAGAACTTGATTGAAATCTACATAAGTACATCAAATAATAAAACTTTAACAAATTACTTCAAAACAGATTTTCGTGTTTGTATAATGTATTTTATGGTGATCTATAATGCACAAACTTAAGTATTGAACGTTGCTATATTATTTCATTGTTTTGTTTTGTTAGCATCTGGGATACATTAATTTTTATGCTGGAAAATTGTTTGGGAAGCAGTGAATTAAAGGTTCTAGATGCTTTGTGACTTATACAATCACACATAGATAAGGCTGACAAAATCACCCAAATGGAGTTGTGAGCTTGTGGAATATACAACAAGAGCAGGATTTTCTGGCTGTGCTTGTCCCAAAACCGGAAAATCCCACAGACTTCTCCATGGTCCGCCAATTGCTCACTACGATTCCCATGGAGGGTGGGATGGGAAAATTTGTCCCCAGGAGTTAATTTTAAAGCACAGACCATTTCAATTTTTTTATAACGGGTCAGACTGTCAGCTGAATGAAAAGGAAATAAGAGGAGACAGGAACAGAATGGGCATGAAGGAATTGGACTACTCCTTAAGTGGAAGGCAATAGTACAATTCTGTGTTATAATTTATATATAGTTATGAATAAAACTGCGCTCCCGTCACCCTCTTATCTGCCATACAACACTTTTATAAATGTCAGCTTGGTATGTGAACAGAATCTTTGAACCCCAACTTGGTAAAATTTCTTGAGCAGCCCAATTCACTGCATGTTCACTTTATAGTCAGCCATAAAGTGCACAGCTTTCTCACAGGTTGACAAGAAACAAAAAAGTTTAAGGCCTGCCACATACGTATTAGTAGAAGTTAATCATCTGAATAATCATTCCATGATAATTTCATTTCATTGGAGTTCACATGGATGATTGTGTATTAGACCAGAGTTGAAAGTTGCAGCCACAACTTCTATAAATGCCCCCATTCTAGTTGCTAGACCTCTTAGCTGTTTAAAACTACAGAACAATCTTTCCATAATCAAATACAGAACTTAACAGGCCCAAAAACCAGACCCTCGCTAGCACGAGGGGACACAGCTTTAAATTAAGGGGTGATAGTTATAGGACTGATATCAGAGGTAGGTTCTTTACCCAAAGGGTGGTTCGGGAGTGGAATGCCCTGCCTGCAGCAGTTGTAGATGCGCCAAGTTTGGTGGCGTTTAAGAGGTTAGTTGATAAGTATATGGAAGAGAAGGGAATGGTTTAGTTTGGAGGGGCATTGCTTTTTATATTGGTCGGCGCAACATCGAAGGCCAAAGGGCCTGTTCTGTGCTGTAATGTTCTATGTTCTAAAAACAAAATGCAGTGGTTTTAAATACAAGATGTCTTTCGTGTCAAAATGTATAAATTACAGAAAGTGAATCTAATTCATCCAAGTTGTACCAGATGGAGGGATGAGACAGGAAGGGGATAGCGCAGGAGAGAAGAAGCAGTATCTGCTATCCAGTATTTCCCTCTCACTGCATGAGCACTAAGTGATTTCTCTCTGGTGGACTAATATACAGTAGCCATCCCAATGACCTCCAATTTGATGCAAGCATACTACAATGTATTAGTAATTGAATCAAAGCAGTACTCTAATGTAACTATGCAAAGCTAGTCACAGCACTGACCTGTACAGCACTGTGAAAAAGAAACAATAAGAGACAAAATGTCAAGTCCTTTCAAATTACTTTGGATGTAAAAGGTCACCGTATCAGCAATTCACAGGTAAAGTTCCCACGAGAACCTCTCAGTAGCATTTCACTCCCTGTGGAAAAAGAGCCTTCAGTGAGTAACATATGACATGCATGACCCGCCAAACACTGTGAAATGAAAGAGGATCTATGTTGGGCCAGATGAAGGATCTCATCCAGAGTTTGAAGGAAAGTCAGGACCAGATTACTTTAATCCTCAGATGTACAAGTTCTTCAAGTTCAAGATGTCTTATAACCTATAACTCATTACGCACTTGCCTGAAGTCACGGCTTTTGTAATCTTAGACACACTGCAGTCTATGCTCAATTTTATACAATCAAACCAATTTTGAATCCACTTTATCAAATTACCCTGTATCCCATGTGCATTTACTTTCTTTACAAATCTCCCATGTGGAACCTTGTCAAAGGCTTTGCTGAAATCCATATAAACTCCATCGTCTGTACTACTCTCATCTACACACCTGGTCACTTCCTCAAAATATTCAATCAAATTGCATGAAGCCATGCTGACTGTCCCTGATCAAGCTTTGCCTCTCCAAGTGGAGACTGATGCTCTTCTTCAGAAGTTTCTCCAATAGTTTCCTTTCCACTGACATGAGACTCACTGACCTGTAGATCCCTGATTTATCTCTACACCCCTTCTTAAAGAGTGGAACTACGTTTAGAATGGACAAAGATCCAGGCATCTCCCCTGTGGCCAAAGAGGAATTGAAAATTTGGGTCAGATCCTCTGCAATCTCTTCCCTTGCCTCCCAATGCAACCGAGGGCACAATTCATTTGGAACTTGAGATTTATTCCCTTTTAAGGTTGTCAACCCAACCCCCCGCCCCAATACCTTATTCTTCCCTATGTCAATTTGCTCAAGAATCTCACAGTCTCTCTCCCTGAATTCCATACCATCATCCTCATTCTCTTGGGTGAAGGTGGATGTGAAGTATTCATTCAACATTTACCAATGTCCTCTGCTCCATCCACAGATTGCCCTCTCAGTCCCTAATGGGCCCTACTCTTTCCCTGGTTATCCTCTTTCCATTGGTATACTTATAGAATATCTTGGGTTTTTCGCTACTTTTATCAGCCAGAGCTGTCTCTTTGCATTCCTAATTGTTTTCCTTAGCTCCACCCTGCACTTTCTATACCTCATTCATGCCTCCACTAATTGGCTCCTGTTGTATATTTTAAAAGCTATTCTTTTCCTTTGCATTGTATCCTGATTATCTCTGGACATCCCTGGTTCTCCGGACTTTTTATTCCTACCTATCACCTTAGAGAGAACCATTTTGGGCTGGTAACCTCACCATTTCTTTTTTAAATGCCCCCCACTGCTCTTATGTAGATTTCCCCATTAGTAGCTGTTCTCTGTCTACTTGGCTAGATCTTGCCTTATTTTACTAAAATCCACTCTCCACCAATCCAAAACTTTTTGTTCCAGCTCATCTATTTCCTTGTCCATAACAAGTTTAAAAATTGGACCATGTTGTGATTGCTATCACTAAAATGCTCCCCCACTTCAACCACCTGTCTGGCTGCATTCCGCAGAACCAGATCCAGCACAGCTCCCCTCCTTGTTGGGCTCTCCACATAGTGATTAAAAGTTCTCTTGTACACATTTCAAGAAATCTACTCCATCCAAGCCCTTAACACTATCTACATCCCAGTTAGTTTTGGGAAAGTTGAAATTACCTAACATAAAAACCCTATCATTACTGTTTTTACACACTTCCACAAACTGAGCACACATTTGCTCCTAAATATCTCTCTGACTGTCAGAGGCTCTATAATAAACAACTAATAATGTGGCTGTCCATTTTTTATTCCTAAGCTCTACCCACAAAGCTTCATTTGATGCCCCCTTCAAAATATCATTTCTCCTTACTGCAGCAACTACCTTCTTAACTAATAATCATAGAACCCCATAGAGCAGAAGGAGGCCATTTGCCCATTGAGTCTACACCAGCCACAATCCTAACCAGGCCCTATCCCCATAAACCCATGCATTTATCCTAGCTAGCCCCCTGATGCTAAGGGGCAATTTACCATAGCCAATCCATCTGATCCTGCACATCTTTGGACTGTGGGAGCTAACCAGAGCACCCAGAGGAAACCCACGCAGACACGGGGAGAACGTGCAAACTCTACACAGACAGTGACCCAAGCCGGGAATTGAACTAGGTCCTTGGCGCTGTAAGGCAGCAGTGCTAATCACTGTGCCACAAATGTAATGCCTCCACCTCTTTTACCTCCTCCTCTGTCTTGCCTGAAGATTCTACATCCCGGAATGTTGAGTTACCAAGCATGTCCTTCCTTCAACCATGTTCTGATAAGGCTATACAGACTGGATGCAAAGGTGATACTTCTTCTGGCTGGAGTACGCAGAACAAGGGGTCACAGTCACAGAACACAAGAAAGGCTATTTAGGTCAGTCTAACATCCATCAAAGATTAGTAAATGAGGTCAAAGCGTATGAAAAGTTCAGTGCACAAGAAAATCCTGCAATGAAAGACAAACCAGTAAGACATATTTAAAAACACTGTACCTAATGCATGCAGTGCTAGAAATAAGGTCAATGAGTTGACGGCACAAATAGAGATACGTGGATATGATTTGATGGGATTATTGATATGTGGTTACTGGAAGACCGGGCCTAGAGTTAAATGTCCAAGAACAGTCAGCATTCCAGAAGAATAGGCTGGATGGAACAGGAGGTGGAGTTGCTTTATTGGTCAAAGATGACATCAAGGCTGAACAAAGAAATGATATTGGCATTAAGGGCCAACATGTTGAGTGTTTTTAATTTCCACCCAGATCAAAGGAAAAAACATCTTGGTCGGAGTAATTTACAGCCCCCTGAGCTGTAAAGTGGGGCACAGTATAAACTAAGAAATAATGAAGGTTTGTGAGAAGGGCATACGGGTAATGACGGATGATTTTAACAAGCACATTGGCAAAGGCAGCCTCGAGGGAGATTTCAGAGGGTAATGAGGGACTGTTTCTTAGGGCAATACGTTACAGAACCAACCCAGGAAGAAGGCTATTTTAGATTAAGTATTACGTAATGAAGAAGGGTTGATAAGTAGTCTTGATGTTAAAGATCTTCTTGGAATGTGATCACAGCATGCTAGAATTTCAGAGTCAGATTGAGCAACAGAAGATAGAGTGCCATACTAGAGTTTTAGTTTTGGGCAGAGGAAATCATACAGGCCTGAGTAAAGAGGTGGCCCAAGTAAACTGGGTACAAACAATTGAAGGCAGTACAGTTGAGGAACAAAGGCGGATGTTCAGGGAGATATCAAATTCCTCTCAATTAAAGTATATTCTTGAGTGAAAGAGGAATTGTAAAAGAAAGAAAAAAAGAATGTTCCATGGCTAGACAAGGAAGTCAAAGAGGACATAAAGACAAAACTAGGGATGTCAAACTGTAAAACATAGCGGCAAACTAGAAAATTGAGAGAACTTTAAGATTCAACAAAAGGCTATTAAAAATAGAATCAAAAGGGTTAAGATGAACTATGAAAGTAAATTAATAGAAAACAAACACAGATACACAAAACTTCCACAAGAATATAAAGGGGAAGAGAATAGCCAAAGTAAGTATTGGTCCTTTTGAGGACAATGCTGCTGAGGTATTAATGAGGAACAAAGAGATGGCTGAGGAATTAAACCAACAGTTTGCCTTTGTCTTCACGGTAGAGAATAATGAAGATTTTCCAAAAACTGTGGTTAATGCAGAGGAATTTGGCGCAATAACCAACACTGGGGAGAAGATATTGAATAAAGTGATGGAATTAAAGGTAGATAAGTCTCTGGGAGCTGATGGCCTACACCTTAGAGTATTAAAAGATGTGGCAGCAGAAAGAGTGCATGCGTTGGTTGCAATATTTGAAAATTCCTTGAATTCTGGTAAGGTCCTGGTGGACTGGAAACACACTAATGCAATGTCCTTATTCAAAAAGGGAGAGTGGCAAAAAAGTGGGAAACAATAGGCCGGTTAGCTTGATCTCTGTGATGGGGAAGTTGCTAGAATCAACCATTGAGGAAGAGATGACTAAGCATGTAGAAAGACAGCTCAATCTACCATCATCAGCATGATTTTATGAAGGGAAAGTCACATTTGACAAACTTGCTTGAGTCCTTTGAGGACATAACCAGCAATGAGGATAGTGGAGAACCTGTGGATGTGGAATATCTGGACTTCCAGAAGGCAACTGACAAGGTATTACATAAAAAACTGATCCAGGAGGCGAGATCTCAGGGAACTGGGAGTAGAGTACTAGATTGAATTGAAGATTGGCTGACTGACAGAAAGCAGAGATGGGATAAATGGGTTCTTCTCTGGCTGCTGAAACGAAACTAGCGGGGTGCCACAGTTGTCAGTCCTTGGATCTCAACTGTTGCAATTTAAATAAATCATCTGCAAGCAGAGACAGAGTGCAACAAAGCAAAATTTGCAGATGATACTAAAGTAGGTTAGAAAGCATGTACTGAAGAGGATATAAAGATTTTATAGTCAGATCTAGGTAGGCTTGGAGAATGGGTCACAATTTGGCAGATGGAGTTTAATGCGGGTAAACATGAGGTTGTCCAATTTAAGAGGAAAAATAGAAAGACAAATTCTTACTTAAATGGAAAGCGGATTCAAA
Source organism: Sphyrna mokarran (assembly GCA_024679065.1). Classification (NCBI taxonomy): domain Eukaryota; kingdom Metazoa; phylum Chordata; class Chondrichthyes; order Carcharhiniformes; family Carcharhinidae; genus Sphyrna; species Sphyrna mokarran. Next base: position 20,669,842 of record JAGIQG010000035.1, on the reverse strand, counting down.
AATGCATCTGGGCAGAGAGATCTGGGTGCCAATGCAGAAATTCAGTATATGGGTGCTGCATGTAATAAAAAAGGCAAACAGGATGCTGGCATTTATTATAAAGGAATTGCAGTATAAAAGTGAAGAATTGTATAGGATGTCGGTGAGATCACGTCTGAAGTATTGTGTCCAGTTTTGGTCTCCTTATTTGAGGAATGATGTGGTGGCATTGGCAGCAGTTCAGAAAAGGTTCACCAGATTGATTCAGGGAATGAAGAGTTGATATTTGAGAAAAGAAACAGTTTGTGCTTGTACTTGCTGGAATTTAGAAGGATGATCTGATCAAGGTACATAAAATTTTAAAAGGGATTAATAAAGTAAACATTGAGCAAATGTTTCCTCTTATGGAGCAATCTCGAATAAGCGATCACAGGCATAGGTTGACAGGTGGCAGATTTAAAACTAAGATTAGGAGGAATACTTCTCGCAGAGAGTGGTGAATTTGTGGAACTCACTGCCCCATAGGGTGGCCAAGTCTGAATCATTTCAAAGAGATAGATATATTTCTACTAAAAAAGGATAAAGGAGTATGGGAAACAGGTGGGGAAGTAGATTTAAAATCAGGGAGAGATTAGCCATGATCTGATTGAACGGTGGAGCAGGCTTAAACGCCTGAATTTGCTGCCTTCAGCTCCTAATTCCTATGTTTTCCTGATACAATAGTTTCTAGATCTTGGTGCACTGGGGCCAATTTCAAAGTCTGTGATTGATATAAAACTTGCAAGTACTGTAAACTATAAAGAGGCCAGTGTAGAACTTCAAAAGGACATAAACGAGTTAATGCAGGCAACAGATAGAAGGCATGGAGATTGATGGATAAAGCATATACTTTTCTGGGCTTTAGCAATAAGGACATACAATACAAAAGCTGATCTCACGCAAGACGTCAGTTAGACCTTAGCTGGAGAATTAGGAAAGGCATAAATACATTGGAGAAAATATAAAAGACGTTTTCAAGAATGGGTCCAGGTATGAGAAACGTTATCTATGAGGACAGATTACAGAAGTCTGTTTTCCTTGGAGAGGAGACTATGAGGAAATTTGATACATTTTTTTTTGATCTGATTTATTGTCACATGTATTAATTAACATGTAGTGAAAAGTATTGTTTCTTACATGGTATACAGACAACACATACCGTTCCTAGAGAAGGAAATGACAGCTAGGGTGTAGAGAAAGATCAACTTAATGCAAAATAAGTCCATCCAAAAGTCTGACAGCAGCAGGGAAAAGGCTGTTCTTGGTACGTGACCTCAGACTTTTGTATCTTTTTCCCGACGTAAGAAGGTGGAAGACAGAATGTCCGGGGTGCACGAGACCCTTAATTACGCAAGCTGCTTTGCCAAGGCAACAAAAAGTTAGACCAAATCAATGGATACTTCCAAAACCTAAGAGGGGGTTGGACAGGCTGGATAAGGAGAAACCATTCCCACTCATAAAAGGATCAAGAACGAGAGGGCACAGATTTAAAGTGATTTTCAGAAGAAGCAAATGTAATGTGAGAAAAAACACTTTTTCCACAAACGTGGTTTGGGTTTGAAATGAACTGTTTGGCAGTGTGGTGGAGGCAGGTTCAGTCAACACTTAAGTATTAGGTGGTTACTTGAACAGAAACAAATGTGTAGAGGGAAAAGGCAGGGGAATGGCACTGAATCATAATGCTCACTTGGAGAGCCAGTACAGACCATGAGTGCCCCTCTAACTTGGCTACATTTGCAGCCAGGTGTTCCTGGAGAGGGGGCATACAGTGTCCACAGGCATGGTCGACACCTTTCGCACCCACTGGGCACCACAGGGCTAGGGTGCATTATAGACTCCGACAATCACATTTTGATTTGATGTGTGTTAACTTCCCTTTGTACTCTTGTTTTTGTTCAGGCTATTCCCCTTCCTTTTGGGGAACTGCCCCTTTTATTTTTTCCTAATTTAATTTGAGTTTGTCTATTTGGTTTGACCTTAATGGAGGACACTGAGTGAAATGACTTCTTTCTGCACCATAAAAATTCTGATAATGAGGAAAAACCTCTTCACTCGGAGGGTAATGAACCTGTGGAATTCTGGCTGTGGGTATAATTCATTGAGTATATATAAGAAATATAGATTTCTAGAGTATAAAGATGCCAAGGTGCATAGGGAGAGAATGGTGTAGAAAGCCTGCATGTTGATTTGCAGAGCTGGCGAAGGAGCTGAATAGTTCACTCCTGCTGCTATTTTAAGGCTCTCTGCCCTGAGAGTTGTACATCTTCGGCTGGCAGTTCTCCACAACTATATAGTTGCTGAGGGAGATGGAAGTACTGTGGATTAATTGAGCTGGAGGAGATCCACCATTATCTCACTGAATGGCGGAACCAGGCCCGTGGAAGGTTCTAGGCCGAGCAACCAATCACCCGCTACCACATACAGCCCACCCTCATCCCTATCCACCATTGGACAGAACACACGTTCCTCATCGCCCATTGGATTAGAAACACACCAATGGACGCCCGATTAAAGCAACCACTCGCTTATCGTCCTGTCAATCAGGAGCTGCTGCCCTCTCATTGGCTCTAATCCTGAACGCTAGATTGATACTATGATTGGCTACTTCAGCTGCCAATCACATTGTTTCACACATCACCCAATTGCATTCCATGTTCTAGCGTTAAGTTCGGCATTTCACAATGCAGCTCCGTTGTTAATCTCACTCAGTGAGCGCACCGACACCCAGCCCGTACCTCCACCTGTCCGCTTTGAGCAAGTGACACTTCTCCTTCGCTCTCTTTCCGCGACTCAGCTGCTTCTCTCGGCGCCAATACAAGACTGCACCTCAGCACCGGAACTCCCGCCTCCCCTTACAGCTTATTGGACAGAATCTTCCAGCAGTCATATTGATTGGTCAACCTGGCTATCAATGAGTGGGTTGGCTCTACGGGGCGGGGTCCGCGTGCCGTTGCCGTTCCTCTGACGTCATCAAACCGGCAGTTAGATTTGAAATTCGGGCGCGCGGATGGCATTTGCCCCAATACCATCACCCCCTCTCCCAGACACAATCCCTCAACACCCAGGTCCTTCCAGATCCCAAAGAAACCCTCTCCCAGCCAGACCCCGTCAGCTAACACCCATACCCCAAATCCCTACTGATCCTCAATCAGTCCCCCCGGCTACCCCCAAACTCACACACCCAACTCCACATCCCCTTCCACCCAACTATCCAACCACCACCCAATCCCTTTCCCCACACCCACCCCTGTAACTACCCCCTCAAGCCCTGTCAAGCCCTGCCTCAACCCAACTAACCCTTCCCAATCTCACTCACCCAAACACCCCGTCCCACCCATCTAACCCTCTCCCCCCCCCCCCCCCCAATCATACACCCTCTCCAGCTAACCCCACCATCCCCAAACCATCTCCCAACATTCCTTCCATAACCCAGACCCAACCTAAGTTGTTGTAGAAGGTTCTGAGAGACAGGATTTATTCACTTTCAGAAGTGATTGGACTTGTTAATAATAAGCAGCATGGTCTTGTGTGTGTAGGGCATGTCTCACTAACTTTTTTGAAGATTTGACAATGTTTGATGAGAAAAGGGCAGTGGATGTTATCAATTAGGACTTTAATAAGGTGTTTGACTAGGTTCCTATTATAGGCTCAAGCTGTCTCCTCCAACTGACATCAATACCAATCCTTCGCTCAGCTTGTCCCATCCATACAGCCCCACAACTTCTTCTCGTAACTTACATTCCCTCAAACCAGCCTCCACTCCATGTATGTAAATAATTACTATAAATACTCACTAAAAAATGCATGGTGGCACAGTGGTTAGCACTGCTGCCTCACAGTGCCAGGGACCTGGATTTGATTTCAGGCTTGGGTCATCATGTAGAGTCTACGCATTCTTTCTGTGTCTGCGTGGGTTTCCTCCGGGTGCTCCAGTTTTCTTCCCACAGTCTAAAAGATGTGCTGGTTAGGTGCTTGGCCATGCTAAATTCTCCCTCAGTGTACCCAAGCAGATGCCAGAGTGTGGCGACTAGGGGATTTTCACAGTACTTTCATTGCAGTGTTAATGTAAACCTACTTGTGTCACTAATAAATAACCAAAGCTTATAAATATGATTGAATGTGAATGTCATATTTAATCTTAACAGTTAAATATTACTGAAGAGAACTTTTAATTTTGGTGTGAGCCATATTTCATTCTTTAAATTGTTTGTTGGTGTCCAGGTTGTCTTGATATGTCCAATCCACACTTATTCTTCGGGTAGCCAGCATACATTTGATAGAGATAAATTCTATCCGTCAATGTGTGCTGATGCCTTGAACTAGAATACCACAGAATTGAGCAACCATTCCATGTAGACTGATGTGAATGCTGTGACTTGAGCTTGCATCTTAGTATCATAAAATGCAATACAAAGAACATAGAACAATATAGCACAAACAGGCCCTTCGGCCCACGAGTTGCACCGATCTACCAATCCACAGACCTATCTATAACCCCTATCCTATTCTTTTCCATATACTCATCCAGAAGTCTCTTAAAAGACCCCAGTGAGTTTGCCTCAACAACCTCCGATGGCAGTCGGTTTCCATTCACTCACCACCCTCTGAGTGAAAAACCTACCCCTGACATCTCCTTTGTATATGCTTCCCTGCACCTTAAATCTGTGTCCTCTCGTAGTGACCATTTCAGCTCAGGGAAATACTCTCTGAGAGTCCACCCTATCTATCCCTCTCAACGTTTTATAAACCTCTATCAGGTCGCCTCTCAACCTACGTCTCTCCAGTGAGAAGAGTCCCAGCTCCCTCAACCTATCTTCATAAGGCCTGCCTCCCAATCCAGGCAGCATCCTTGTAAATCTCCTCTGAACTCTCTCAATAGCCTCTACATCCTCCCTAATGAGGTGACCAGAACTGCGCACAATACTCCAAATGGGGTCTGACAAGAGTCTTATAGAGCTGCATCATTACCTCCTGACTCCTAAACTCTATTCCTCGATTAATGAAGGCCAGTACACCGAACGCCTTCTTGACCACTTCCTCCACCTGCGAGGCCGATTTAAGAGTCCTATGGATCCGGACCCCGAGATCCTTCTGGTCATTTGGAGGTCATCTGGTCAAAAGGAGGTCATTTGGCCAATCTTGCCTCTACTGGCTCCTGGGGAGGGACCAAACTTTTTCAATTCAAATAAACTATACTTTGTTCATATTTTGGATTGGCACTTTGCCTGGCAAAGTCGATTATTTAAATTCATTAGGTTCTGGTCACTTCTTAGGGTCTTAAGGGTGCTCTTTCCTCATTAATCGAGGAATAACTTGGAAGTTAGTGAACATTTTGGTGATAGTGACCACAATTCGGTTACGTTCACCTTAGTGATGGACAGGGATAGGCATGAAGCTGGGGGCTGTAGTTATAGCTGGGGGAAGGGTAATTATGAGGCCATCAGGAGAGAATTAGGGTGCATAGATTAGACTAGGGAACTACAGGGACTGGGAACATCTGGAATGTGGTGCTTATTCAAGGAGCAGCTGCTGCGAGTCCTTGATAAGTATGTCCCTGTCAGGCAGGGAGGAAATGGACGAGTAAGAGAGCCTTGGTGTACGAAAAGAGTTGATTTGCTGGTTAAGAAAAAAAGGAGGCTTATGTCAGGATGAGGCTTGAAGGCTCAGGTAGTGCAATGGATAGCTATAGATTAGCTAGGAAGGAGGTAAAAAGTGAATTGAGGAGAGCTAAGAGGGGACACGATAAGATGTTGGCTGATAGGATTAAGGAGAATCCTAAAGCTTTCTTTCGATATGTTAAGAATAGAAGAGTGGTTAGGGCAAGATTAGGGCCAGTCATAGATAGCAGTGGGAAGTTGTGCGTGGAGCCTGAAGAGATTGGCGAGGCACTGAATAAATATTTCTCTTCGGTATTCACGCAGAGTGCTGGAAATGTAGCTGTGGAGATCACTGAGGTACAGGGTTGCAAATTGGGGAGTATTGTAGTAGATAGGGAGGATGTGTTAGAAATTCTCGAGGTTTTGAAGTTGGATAAGTCCCCTGGGCCGGACGGGATTTACCCTAGGATTCTCTGGGAGGCAAGAGAGGAGATTGCAGAGCCTCTGGCTCTGATCTTCAGGTCCTCGTTGGTTACGGTGTGGTTCCGGAGGACTGGAGGATAGCGAATGTGGTCCCATTGTTCAAGAAGGGGAAGAGAGACCTTCCAGGGAATTATAGGCCAGTGAGTCTTACTTCTGTTGTGGGCAAAGTATTGGAGAGAATTATTAGGATAGGATTTATAGTTATTTAGAGAGAAATGAATTGATTGGGGATAGTCAGCATGGTTTTGTGAAGGGTAGGTCATGCCTTACTAACCTCATTGAGTTTTTTGAGAAAGTGACCAGAGAGGTGGATGGGGGTAAGGCGTTTGATGTAGTATATATGGACTTTAGTAAGGCTTTTGATAAGGTGGCCCATGGAAGACTTCTACAGAAAATGCAGATGTGTGGAATAGAGGGTGATTTAGCTAATTGGATTAGAAATTGGCTGGCATATAGAAGACAGAGGGTGGTGGTTGATGGGAGATATTCATCGTGGAGTTCGGTGACGAGTGGTGTGCCTCAGGGGTCTGTTTTGGGGCCCCTGCTGTTTGTAATGTTTATAAATGATCTGGATGAGGGTATTGAGGGATGGATCAGTAAATTTGCAGATGATACTAAAGTTGGTGGTGTGGTAGATAGTGAAGAGGGGTGTTTTAGTTGACAGAGTGACTTGGACAAGTTGCAGAGCTGGGCCGAGAGGTGGCAAATGGAGTTTAATGTGGAAAAGTGTGAGGTAATGCCCTTTGGCAGGAACAATAAATGTGTAGAGTATAGGGCTAATGGTAGGGCTCTTAATAGTGTTGAGGAACACAAGGATCTTGGTGTATGTGTCAATAGATCCCTGAAAGTAGGCAGTCAAGTGGATAAAGTTGTTAAGAAGGCTTATGGAGTCTTAGCTTTTATTGGTAGGGGATTGAATTTAGGAGCCGCAGCATCATGTTGCAGCTGTACAAAACTCTAGTGCGGCCGCACTTGGAGTATTGTGTGCAGTTCTGGTCGCCACATTATGAGAAAGATGTGGAGGCATTGGAGAGGGTACAGAGGAGGTTTACTAGGATGTTGCCTGGTATGGAGGGCAGGTCCTATGCAGAGAGGTTGAAGGATTTGAGGTTGTTTTCGTTAGAAAGGAGGCGGCTAAGGGGGATCTTATTGAAGCATATAAGATGATTAGAGGTTTGGATAGGGTGGACAGTGATAGCCTTTTTCCTAGGATGGAGAAAGCTAGCACGAGGGGACACAACTTTAAATTAAGGTGTATGAGTTATAGGACGGATATCAGAGGTAGGTTCTTTACTCAAAGAGTGATTAGGGAGTGGAATGCCCTGCCTGCAGCTGTTGTAGATGCGCCAAGTTTGGTGGCGTTTAAGAGGTTAGTTGATAAGTATATGGATGAGAAGGGAATGGTTTAGTTAGGAGGGCATTGCTTTTTATTTTGGTCGGCACAACATCGAAGGCCGAAGGGCCTGTTCTGTGCTGTATTGTTCTATGTTCTATGTTCTATGTTTTCTCACATCTGTTTTTGGCTGGATTTTGTGAAATCAGGCCAGATCATATGTTTAGATCGTGAATGTGATGATTAAGAAATGTGACTGAATCATGTATCATATGTAGGGTTTCTAAAAAACAGTCTGTTTTAACCAGTGCCACTGAATTTATAACTGCCATTCTTTATTGTTACTGAAGCAACGTAATTGCTAGAATATTTGTTTTAATCTGGACTAATGCTGTTCTGTTGTTTTAATATTCCCTGGGATTTTCCAGAGCAGTGCTTAATTAGGACAATTGACAGGGAATAAATCATGTAACAGGATGGAGCTAGGTTCACACAGAACATTCAAACACTATCGCTTTTTGGAACTGAAGATCAGAAATAGCTCTGTGTCTGGAGATTGATATCTGCCAGAGGCTAGGTTTATTCCTCTGAAGTTTTCCTGATCTTTCTCAGAGTCTGTTGTATGAGAGTCAGAAGGTATGTCTGTCTGGATCTCTGTCCAGACATGCGAAGGCTGGAAATCTAGCATCCATGTAAGCATTCCTGCTTTTGGTGCTAACTGGTTCTGAAGAAAGGGTTTGTCAATGGGGATACTACTGCATTGGAACATAGAGATGGATAGTTATTAAGAATTATACTTTGTCATGTTAAGTATTTTAATTAGTAAAAGTTATGCTCTTTTTTTGTTATATTTTAACTCAAGCTTCCTAGTGGGTCAACTGATCATACTTGGAGAAAAGTACCTTTTGTTCACCCTAATGCCAAAGTCAAAAGGAAATGTTAGGCTCTAAGCTAACTTCACAGGAACAGACCTGTCAACCTAAGTCTGTGCCGACATAGCCTCTCTAATCTAATATTTTCTTGCCTCTACATGGTCCATATCTATTCCCCTCCTATTCATGTATCTATCCAGATGCCTCTTGAACATTGTTATAGAATCAGCTTCCACCATCTCCTCCAGCAGCATGTTCCATACATTCAGCACCCTGTGTGAAAAATTTGCCTCTTGGGTTTCTTATAAACTTGTTCCCTATGTCACCGAGTAATTGACCCTTCGATCCTGGGAAAAAGACTTTGACTTTCCACTCTATCCAAGCCTGTCATAATCTTGTAAACCTCTATCAGATTTCCCCCCTCAACCTCCAGAGCTCCAATGAAAACAATCCAAGTTTATCTAAACTTTCTTCATAATCCATATCCTCCAAACCAGACAACATCCTGGTAAATCTTCTCTGCACCCTTGCCAATGCATCAACATCTTTCTGGTAGTGTGGCAAGCAGAATTGTACAAAATAGTCCAAAAGTGACCTAACCAAAGTCTTATACAGCTGCAACATAATTTTCCAATTCCTATACTCAGTGCTTGGGCCAATGAAGCCAGCATGCCATATGCCTTCTTGACCACCTAGTTCACCTGAGTTCTCCTTTGTGAATACTGATGTAAACTGCTTGTAAAGAACCTCATGTGGCTTCACACACAAATTGCCTCCACTGTCCTTGAGTGGACCCATTCTTTCCTTAGCTATCCTCCTCCTTGGATACACATAAAAGGCCTTGGGATCTCCTTAATCCTGCCCACCAAGGACATTTCATTATTTCTTTTAACCCCACTAAGTCCCTGTTTAAGCTCTTTTCTGCTATTTTTATATTTCTCAAGAGCCTTATCCATTTTCAATTTCCTGAAATTCATGTATGCCCCCTTATTTTCACTAAGCTCACAATCTCTCATCATCCAATTTCCTAAATCTTGTCATCTTTATCCTTCACTTTTACAAGGAAGTATTTGTCCTAAACTGTTAACAACTGACTTTTAAAAGACTCCCATATATCGGGTATGGATTTACCCTCAGATATCCCCCAGTCTACATTCCATATACTGTCCTGCCTTCCCCTACTTTAGTACTTTCATTCTGGGACTACTCCTCTTTTCTATAAATATGTTGAAACTTACAGAATTGTGATCAGTTCCCGACTGAGACATCAATCATCTGTCCAGGCTCGTTTCCCAGAACCAGGTCTAAGATAGGTCCTTCCCAAGTTAGACTAGCTATGCATCATCTCAAAAAGCAATCTTGGATACACTGAATTAACCCTGCCCCATTCAAGCCTCTGGCACTAAAGCAATCTCAATCTAATTGGGGATGTTAAAATCACCCATCACAGTAACCCTGTTGTTTTTAAAACTTCCCATAATCTGCTGACATATCAATTCCTCCACTTCATGCTGACTGTTGGGAGTTCTATAGTATAACCCCAACAGTGTGATTGTTCCTGAATTCTATCCATATGGTCTCTCACTGCATGATCCCTCCAAGGTGTCCTCGCACTGTCCAGCTGTGATGTTGTCCCTAATCAGTAAAGCAACACCCCTCACTTTTGTCACTCTCCCTATCTTGCCTGAGCATCTAAATCCTGAAGTACTAAGTTGCCAGTCCTGCTCTTCTTTCATCCAAGTCTCCTAATTGCCACAATATCATTGTTTCATGTAGTAATCCAAGTTTTAGGTTCATCCACCTTACCTGTATAGTACTTGTATTAAAGCAAACATACCTCAGACCATCCATCCTGTCATGTTTTGTATACTCCCCTCGTATTTTATTTTTCTTAGTCTTATTGGACCCATTCACTGAGTCCTCCACAGTCTCTGTACTCAGTGACGTACTGATGTAGATTCCAGCCCCCCGGCTTATTAGTTTAAATATATATATTCATAATATAGCTTGGTTTCTGATCTGGACCCCAACATGAAAAAGATGCCCTAAAAATGGCTTTACAATGGTATAAGAATGCTAGCCAGTGCAAAAACCACAAGCCACAAGGATAAGTGTTTGAATGGTAAAGGAGTATGAAATGCCGTTGATCATGTGATTTTCCTGTGGCTTCATGGTGAAATAATGTGACAAAAAGGTATATCTTGTTTGTTGAGTGCTTTACTATTTTAATTGCTGAATGGTAGATGTTGAATTTATTGTGTTAGTTCTTGTTGTTAATATCCATACATCCAAAGTACCTTTCTAGGTTTAGTGCGCATGTGTAAATAGTGTTGCTATAACTACCACTGCACTAGGCAACAACCTTCTATTGGACAACACTTGCTAACCACAGAAATTGCAAACACTTTATCTTCTTGGTTAGAAGGAAATAATGATGTTTAACACATAGTGAATGTTACGTGGCTGCTATTATTCAATTAGGAGCAATCTAAAACAGGGAAGTTATAAAACATCTAAAAGAAATTCAGAATGAATTTCTACATGGTGAATGCAAACCAGATGAAATGGGATCTGTATGGCCCCGGGAATTCAGTACAATGAGATAGCAATGCATGGACACCACTATAATCAGAAAAATCTGATGCTGACTTGTGAAGATACAACCTTTCTATGCTTGTGTGTAACGCCAACTAATATTAGGTTACTTCAGTATTTAATCACAAACTTAGAAATCATGATTCAGACAAAGAACTTGTTAGATAATTCACATTGTAACAGATTTAGAAAATTTAAACCTTCAGGTTGAGCCAAGTTTAAACATCAGAACAGGTGTTATGGGATCTAATTCACTGACTACTACTATTTGGCCACTTCTAACATCATATTTGCTGACATAATTTGTATTATTGTGGCCAGTATACTAACAAATTAGAATCAAATCACACACTTATCCCTGTTTGTTGTGATTCGGGTCTGTCCACAAGTGAAACTCTCACTTGTCATTTTTCCAATTCCAGCTGAAAATGGAGGGCTAGGGAAGCTTCTGGAATTATATTTTCTTTCAGTGAGAGTCCTGCTTGTTACAAGAATATTCACTTTTCATCCAGCAAGCACCAAGCTGGCTTCTCTGCAATTGGATAGTCAGAAGTTTTTTCCCCAGGGTGCAAGTCAATTACTTGGGGCACAAGTTTAAGGAACAAGGTTTAAATGAGATGTATGAGGCAGATTTTTTTTTTTACACAGAGGGTGGTGGGTACTTTGTTGCCAGGAGAGGCAATAGAAGCAGATACAATAATTACTTTTAAGGGCATCTTGACAAATACGTGAATAGGATGGGAATAGAGGGATATGGTCCCTGGAAGAGTAGGCGGTTTTAGTTAAGTCGGGCACTGTGGTCAGTGCAAGCTTGGAGACTAAAGTGCCTGCTCCTGTACTGTAATTTTCTTTATTAAGTCTCACAGGTCCTTGAATGTCATGGCATTTTATTCTATTCACTTGCCTTTACACAAACTCATTTTGCATAATTTCCTCCCTGAATCCAGCTTCTTGATCCAGGTAAGCCAAAGCCCAAATTTATCATCATTACTCTCTGTGCAACCAAAAGCAATTTGTCGCATTATCAAATGAAACAATGGATTTGAGAAATGTACATGTGAATGTAATGAAAAATAAAATGAAAGTAGTACTGAAGAATTACACTACTGTTTGGAGGTATGAGTAACAGAACCCAATCCATGAGAGGTTGGCAGATGGCACGTCAGAGAATTTGGCAGTAAAAGCACATTTTCAACAGAAATTCACATTTTAAACATACATGGAAGAAAATCAATTGTTACAGTTAAAGCAATTGGTCTCCCACTCAGCACTGCTCTTTCTGGTCATCTTTTGTATTGAGTAACTAGATGCTTCATCCATCTGACCGTCTGGAAATTGTAGCCTGATACAGGGATTTACCAAGAGCCTCAATGTAAGTGATCACCATTTGCTCTGGGGTGATCTCTACATAAGCAAAGCCTCCCAAAGAGCTGATATCTGCATAGAAGAATTTAAGCCATTCCTTTGGAACAAGGTGCCTGTGCTTTGTTGAATATTCCATGAAGTTTCCAGCTCCACTTACGACATAGCCAATTCCATCATCATCCTGAATAAACTAAAACAAGGAAGAGTAGGAGAAAATTAAGAAACTTGGAATTTAAATCAATTGCATTCAATCCTTGTGATGCAATTGTCAATATAAATTAACAGGCTCCCTCCTACTCATCTTATTTACTGCTAGGTGAGTTTCGGAGTGAACAAGTGGCTGACAATATCTAATGATCTGCCAGTTCAAAGTTTTGTGAGCCCATAATTCTCCATCTGCTCGGTGAATAACTAATACCCAATACAGCAGTGGATCCAAACAGATAAGCAGTCATGTCACAGTGGCTAGCATTGCTGCCTCACAATGCCAGGAACCCGGGTGACTGTCTAGAGTTTGCATGTTCTCCCTCCGGGTGCTTTGGTTTCCTCCTACAGTCCAAGGATGTGCAGATTAGATGAACTGGCCATGCTAAATTGCCCTTTCATGTCCCAAGATGTGTAGGTTCGGTGGATTAGCCATAAAGGTTATACTCATTGAAACTTACTGAATACTGAGAGGCCTGGATTGAGTGGACATGGAAAAGATATTTCCATTAGTAGGAAACTGAGGGCACAGCCTCAGAGTAAAAGGGATGACTCTTTTGAACGAAGATGAGGAGGAATTTCTAAAGCCAGAGGGTGGTGAATCTGTGGAATTCGTTGCTACAGAAGGCTGTGAAGGCCAAGTCATTGATTGTATTTAAGGCAGAAAAATAGGCTCTTGATTGGTGAAGGCATCAAAGATTATGAAGAAATGACAGGAGAATGCAATTGAGAAATAGATGAGCCAATATCGAATTGCAGAGCAGACTCGATGGACTGAATGGTCTAATTCTGCTCATATGATAAATGTGGAGTAATGTTCTGAAAGCTTATGATCCCAAATAAAACTGTTAAACTTTAGCCTGGTGTTGTGAGGCTTCTTACTGCACCCAGTCCAATGCCAGTATTTCCATATTATGGTAAAATGTGCAAGATTATAGGAATCGTACAGGAGATGGGGTAGATCTGGGTGAGATGTTCATTCAAAGCGTCGACACAGATTCTGTAGGCTGAATGGCCTTCTGCACTTCAGAGATTCAGTGAGATTAGAAGGTCCCATCCCTTAATTTGTGCAGAAACTAATTTCAACTAGGACATAAGTAGGGACATTACAGTTGGATTCAGTCTCCCTCGTCCATTTAAGGGAAAAGATAACTAGAATTCCAGATCTTATCAGTGTTAGAACATGCACGTGCAAAGGGGATGAAGACAGAATTGTGCTGCAGTTGCTATATGGTTATAGATACCAGTGGCTGACCAAGTAAGATCTACCAGTACATAGTATTCATGTTCACATTTCTCAAATAGACCATCATTGCATGCAGGAGCTTGGGTGCATGAATAGTCACTCATATTGACCCCTATCTTGGCATGAAAGGACTTGCCATATTGACTACTTACCTGAAGATTGTGATCATGCCCACTGAAATATGCACTGACCCTGTACTGAGTAAGCAGAGGATACAGCTTCTGTACCAGACATTTGGTGGGTCCATGTTCAGCAATTGACCAAACTGGGTAGTGTCCAGCAACAATCAGGAAATCTGATCTGGAGGATTTGAGAAAGGAAGCTGGTCATTTTAAACTTTAAAAAAAATTTTTGTTCTTTTTCAAGTACAGAGTAACTAAAAGTCTTAAATCCCAACAGGCAACACACAAAAAAGCTCAAGGCATTAATATAGAGAAAATGGACAAAACTGTACAATTATCGATTTAATGAAATTAACAATTTTAAAAGTTGGGAAACAAGCAAATGTGAGGAAACTTTGGGTGGGAAATTCAAACTCCCACAGACACAGGCCCAAATCCATGTATCTGCACAGCACAGCAGTAGTCACTGAGCTGTCGTGTTGCCCATCAAATGGTCCAGGTCAAGCGTACACTAACGACGTGAAGCACTAGGATACTCTCGAAAAAAATCCAAGAGCAGCCCTCTCACGCCCCATCGCGTGTATGCCCCTTGTTAGACAACAAGGTGGACCAAAGCACCTGTAGGATAAAAACAAGCACATCAATATCATCATCTATTTACACACTTCCCAGGGACTCCCAAGGCTCATGATCCCTATTTTAAATCAGTTTTCTATACCCCTCCATCCCCATTCTGTTCATGTGCCCATCTAAGTATTTCTTAAATAACTCCAGAGTACCTGCCTCCACCACTTTACTTGGCAGCGCATTCCATACCCCCACCACCCTCTGTGTGAAAAAACTCCCTCGAGCATCCAAATTATACCTTACCCCCCTCACCCTAAGCCTGTGACTCCTCGTGCTATTTGAGTCCATCCTAGGAAAAAGCTTAACCCTGTTTACTCTATCTATTCCCTTCATAATCTTGTACACCTCTATCAGATCTCCTCTAAGTCTACGTCTTTCTAAGGAAAACAATCCCAATTTGCCTAATCTCTCCTCGTAACTCAGAACTTCCATACCAGGCAGCATCCTGGTAAACCTCTTCTGCACTCTCTCCAGACTCTCCAAGTCCTTCCGGGAGTAAGGCGACAGAACTGGACGCAGTATTCCAAATGAGGTCTAACCAGCGTTTTATACAACTGCAACATTAAAGGCCAGCTCTTGTACTCTATAACCCTTCCTAAAAAGGTTAGCATACCATATGCTTTCTTCACAACCTTCTCCACTTGCTTTGCCAGGTCCCTCCGCGTTTCTCTACTCTTAATAGGTCTACCCTTTATCATATACCTCCCCACTACATCCTTTCTCCCGAAATGCATCACCTCACATTTATCAGGATTGAATTCCATCTGCCATCTGTCTGCCCAAGCTACCAGCCTGTCTATGTCCTGCTGCATCGCCTGACAATGTTCCTCACTATCCGCAAGTCCAGCCATCTTTGTATTGTCTGCAAACTTGCTGATCACTCCACTTACTCCCTCTTCCAAGTCATTTATATATATTACAAATAGAAGAGGTCCTAGTACCGAGCCCTGTGGCACACCACTAGTGACCGACCTCCAGCTAGAAAAACACCCTTCCACTATTACTCTCTGACTCCTATTACCAAGCCAGTTACTTATCCATCTAGCTACCTGTCCTTGTATCCCATTAGCCTTGACCTTCTCGACTAACCTGCCATGAGGGACTTTATCATATGCCTTACTAAAATCCATACAGATGACATCAATGGCTCACCCTTCGTCCACCGTTTTTGTCACCTCCTCAAAAGACTCTACAGATTTGTAAGGCACGACATCCCCTTAACAAATCCATGCTGCGTATCCCTAATAAGATCGCAACGCTCTAAGTGCCTATACATCCTATCTCTAAGAATCCCCTCCAACAGCTTCCCTACCACTGACGTCAAACTCACCGGCCTATAATTCCCAGGGTTATTCCTACTACCCTTTTTAAACAACAGTAGAACACTAGCTATTCTCCAGTCCTCTGGGACCTCACCTGTGTCCAAGGAAGAGACAAAGATTTGCGTCAGAGGCCCAGCAATTTCACCTCGCACCTCCCTAAGCAGCCTGGAATAAGTGCCATCAGGGCCTGGAGATTTATCAGTTTTAATGCTACCTAGAAGCTCTAATAGTTCCTCCCTCGGTATGGATATTTCCCTCAACTGGTCCACAGCTCCCTCAGAGACAGGAGCTGTCAACAAGCCCCTCTCCTTCGTGAATACCGACGCAAAGTATTCATTCAGGATCTCTGCCATTCCCTCGGGCTCTAAGCACAGTTCCCCTCCTCTGTCCCTAACAGGTCCAATTTCTCCTCTAACCACCCTTTTATTCCTAACAATAGGAGTAAAAAGCCTTTGGGTTTTCCTTAATCCTATCCGCCAAAATCATTTCATGCCCCCTTTTTGCCCTTCTAACTCCCCGTTTGAGCTCCCTCCTACTCTCTCTATATTCCTTCATCGCTGTCTTGGTTCCCAGCTGCTTTGACCTATCATACGCCTCTCTTTTCTTCCTAACTAAGTCCTCAATATCCCTAGTAATCCACGGCTTTCTAATCCTACCTTTCCCATCTTTCCTCTTGACCGGCACATACTTATCTTGCAACATTTTCTGAGAACATCAGAACTGCTGCAATATGGGAGGCCATTTGGCCCACTGAAGCTGCATCAACTCTCTGAAAGAGGCCCCAGACATTTACTTTTGCTAATCCACCTAAGCCATACATCTTTGGACTGTAGGAGGAAACTTGAGTACCTGGAAGAAATCCACACAGATGTGGGGAGAATGTGCAAACTCCACACAGTTACCCAAGGCTGGAATAAAACCTAGGTCCCTGGTGCTGTGAGGCAACTGTGCCAATCACTGTGCCATCCATGGTGTAAAATATATTTTGTGATCTGTTATCCTTTAAATCTATATACATTTGTGAAGAAAGTGGGAATGATGGTGTAATAAATGCATTTTTAGTTGTTAAAAACTAATTGGCATTCCTGTGACTGTTCTTCCACATTTTTTAAAAAAGGCATTTTTGACTCAGGGTTCTATTCTTATCCAGTAGTAACACCAACTGAGATTGTAACAGCAGAACAATAATGACTCCATTTCCAAAGGTAATAATTGGTTCTGAAGCACTGGGATATGCAAAGGGCATGAAAGACACCATTGAAAAGGTTTTTCTTTACACAACTAGTTAAATAATGTTGTAGAATTGACTCTTCACCACTGGGAAAAGTGGTGGTTGTGTACAGACCTGGAATTCTTCAGCTTGTCCCTGAGCCATTCCAGTTGTTTGTCAGCCACCACATAATCTTTCGGTGCTTCTGGTTCCTTCCCCTGAAAGTCATCAGAATTTCCACAGAGCAGGACGGTGTCTAGCATCAGGATTGTAACTGTGGTGTTAAAGTCTGCGATGGTGAAGTTCAAGTCATAGTAGTATGATGGAAAATTCCTGGAAATCAAACCACAATGTTTAAACAAATAAGAAGCAGTTGTGATGTTGGAGAAATGGGAAATTGCAGGAAACTTAACCCATCTCACCATCTTTTGGAGACTTTAGAATACTCGATCTGTGCAGTGACATTGCCCAAATGATCGTGGTTTCCTGCTACAACAAACCAGGGCACATCCTTCAGTGACTTGGCAGAAAAGATTTCCTCAAATGTTTCCTGTGATCACAAAGAACACTGCAACCTCCAATTATCAATTTATTGGCCTACAATAAATCTAAAACTTGAGAGTCTTTGAAGCAGGATACAATACCGCCTCTTGAGAATTCTTGCCCTACTTCTAGAGGTTGCTTATTTTGGATGACATTTGATGATATCAAACTGTAATCCAATTGGGAGTAATAAATGTGTATCTGACTAATACAAAAACTTAAAGGTCTAATTCCCATGGCCTCATCCTTCGCCATCTCTGTGGCCTTCTATGACCTATCAAAATCTCCAAATTATTCTGTCTTAGGCTTTTGCACATCTTAATTTTCATTGCTCTGTCATTTGTGGCTGTGCTTTCAGCAGTTCAAAGGAATTCATTCCCTAAAGCTTGTTTTCTCTCTCCCATCATTATAACATGGTCATTGAAACATACATCTCCAAGCTTTTCGTCACTGTGCTAATACTTCATGTGGTTCAGTGTCAAAATGTTTGATAATTGCTGCTGTGAAGCAGCCTTTCCAATAGTAAAATGTTCCATATAAACCCAAGTAATTGTTGTTTATCTATAACAGATGCTCAGAGGTTCTTGACATTCTGCACTACACTAGCACATTTTAAGCTCTGCTATCAAAAGGCTAATTGACATTAATTGGCCCTCCAATCCATCGTAACTGCAGCTCAACAACAGGCACAGCCACAAGTCACATATAATTTTCCTAGAGCCTCCCCCCAAATCCTCCTCTGTGGTATAAAGTAAATGAAAATTCAGTCCTGTTACCTGAAATCTTTTATCAGTGAGGCTATAAACACCAGTGTAATAAAAGTTGTCCCCCAGAGACAGGACAAAGTCAACGCCCATCGTCTCAGCCACAACACCCATTTGTTGGGCAGTGCTTCTCTCCACAGGAGTCGTATATGGTGAAAATGGAAGCCCTCCCCAGTCACCAAGTGCCAAGAAACGGATGGTTTTGGAGTGACCTGAACCAAAATTAAGTGAATAGAGTTATACAGATTGTGTACAAAGAATGTAGCAAATTAACAGATACTAATTGAAAAGCTAGACTGGATAGGGGCAGTGAACTGATTAGCCTTGTTCTTTGTTGTAATTTCTATGACTCACCTTAAAGCAATCTTTTTAATTAACAGTTTAAACTCATTATCCTTCCAGCACGTTCTGCTCCCATCTCCAAAATTTGGACACTGATAACTGAATTTCATCACATTGAAATTTAGAAAACATGACTAATAACTAAATCAGTGCTAGGTTCCAAACCATTAATACCTATGAATTAGTTTAAAAAAACTAAACAGATTTGATGTGATCTGTCAAATCCAAAGCTCCTGACTCTATAGGAACTTTAGAGCATTCACCCCATTCAATCAAGAATTAGTGATTTGTTCTGTGCAATTAAATACCAATCAACAGTTGCTCTATTTTGAAGCTTGTCTCTGTATTCTAATTAGTAAATTTGATGGCTTTAGCGGGTTCAGGAGATTTTGGATTGGATGGAACTTTGCAAATCCTTGAACAAATAAAGGGATACTAGGAATTGGGAAAATCTTCTTATAGGCCTAGGAACGCTATTAAAAAGTGAGATATATCTCTATCTGCACCTTCTGTTGTCTAAGATTCATCTGTAGCTTCAAGTCTCTGGTTTATAACACTTTTGACTGTGCAACATCTGTTGCTAAAGATGGCCATTTAGAACCTCACATCCAATTTTATTCCTACATGAAATCCGAATATACACAAATCATTCGCATACATCATCAGCACAATGCCTAGTAGGCAACAGCTTTAAATGTCCTATAACACATCGAAGTGTCCACATTGCTTGTCAGTAGGAACATGTGAGTGTTAGTAGAATCGTGCAGGAGAATGGAAAACTCTCTTACCTATCTCATCAGCAGGGCTGGAGCCTGATGACACAGTCTGAAGAATGATCAGAAGTATCACTGCAATGCTCAGAAACACCGCCATCTGAAACTTGCACACAATGCATTAAATAACTCAAATTCATGCAATGGAAATCTTACAATCCAATTCTAAAGGCGCATGTCTTGTGATTTGCAGCAGATTAACAGATACACTGAACCTTTTCCACAAACAATGTTGGCTCACTCCCACTATTACTTCCTGAACTTATTAATATCTGACTCAGATTAAATTTCACTTGTTTTTCCTTAAGTAGTGAGGGGCAGTGGATTTGGATGAAATTTTACACCTGTGTTTTCTCAAGCAGTCAAGGGCAGAGGATTTGGACTCTGCCCCTAGAACAGGTTTCAACTTGCCTTGTTTATACTGTAATCAGATCCCATGTTGGTTGACTCAGCACTAAGTAGTTCAACGTGACTGTTGAATCATGCTAATCTGTACCTTGATTCTATTTACCTACCTCTGATTGATCGTCTTTCATATCCTTACGGTATTTTCGTTCATGATTCCTCTCCAGTAAACTATTATACCTCTAGAATTTTAAATACCTCAATTAGATTACCCCTCAGTGTTACAAACTCAAAAGTTATGGTGCACATTAATACTAATGGCATAGGCAGGAAGAGTGATGAGTCCTGCAAAAGGAATTAGGTAGTAAATTGAAAAGCAGGACATCTAGGGTGTAATCTCAGGATTACTTCCTATGCCATGTGCCAGTGAGGTTAGGAATAGGAAGATGTTACAGTTAAACATGTGGCTAGAGAGCTGGTGTAGGTGGGAGGATGATTGGGATGTCTTCCAGGGCAGGTGGGATATGTACAAGAAGAAACAGTTGCACTTGAACTGGAGAGGCTCTAATATTTTGACAGGGATGTTTGCAAGTGTCACTTGGGCAGGTTTAAACTAGAGTGGTTGGGGGTTGGGATCAGCGCAGTAGGTCAGCAAATGAAATGACCAATGAGGAGTTACAGACTAAGGCCAGTAAGGCCAAGAGGAAGAAGGAGAGGTTACTGAATAGACAGGTCTGGCAGTCTGATGTGTATTTATTTTAGTACAAGGAGTATGACAGGCAAGGCAGATGAACTGCTTGACTTAGTACATATATCTATGAGGTTGTAGCTATTACAGAAACTTGGTTGAGAGAGGGAGAGGGACAGGAACAGGACTGTAGCTTAACATTCCAGGCATGATAGGGAGCAATGTAAAAGAGAAGGGAAGTTGTGTTACTGATTAAGGAGAATATCACAGCTGTACTGAGGAAAGACACCTTAGAGGGCTCATGCAGCAAGGCTATATAGGTAGAGCTCCCAACAGCCAGCAGGAGATAGAGGAACAGATATACGGAAAAATGGTTATGGAAAAATATAAAAACAACAGGATTGATGAGGACTCCCTTAGTGCCAAGGTTTTGGGGGGAGAAAAAAAAGAAGGGGGGAAGAGAAGAGGAGAAGGGGGGAGAGAAGAGGAGAAGGGGGGGAGAGAAGAGGAGAAAGGGGCGAGAGAGGAGAAGGGGTGAAGAAGAGAAGAGGGGGAAAGAAGAGGAGAAGGGGGGAGAGAAGAGGAGAAAGGGGGGAGAGAAGAGGAGAAGGGGTGAAGAAGAGGAGAAGTGGGGGAGAGAAGAAAATGAATGATAAAGATGACAAGAGAACTTGTGAGCTTTAGGAAGCTGAAGACAAAGCCTTCAAAAGAATACAAAAAAATCAGGAAAGAACTTAAAAGTTAGGAAGTCTAAACAGAGAGGAACTTTTCCTTTCATTCTTTCCCATTTCCACCCCATTTTCTCCCTACCAATCTCCAAATCTATACCAAGAAAAACAGCCTTTCAGATAAATTTTGTTGAGAAAGCCAGGATATATTGGTTTCAGGTAAATTGTGTCGAACTAATTGAGTTTTCAGAAAGTAACGGAGGATCAATAAGGATAATGTGATTGATTTACGTGGATTTCCAGAGATACTTGATTTATTGAATAACAGGCTTGTTAACCCATGGAATAGAAGTGACAGTTGCAGCACAGATACAAAGTTAGCTTCATAACAAGAAAAAATAGTGAATGGTTATTTTTCAGACCATGGAAGATATACACTGCTGTTCCTCAGTAATTAGTACTGGGACCACTGGTCTTCTTGATATGCATATACTTGGGTGTACAGAGCACAATTTGGGAAATATTGCAAGAATTAAGGAAAATAGCGATATCCTTCAAAAGGACATGACAGGCTGGTGGAATGGACCTACAGGTGGCAGATAAAATTTAATGTAAAGAAATGCTAACTAATAAAATATAATTCTAAATGAAGTGACAGAGCACATGAACCTGCAGAAATCATTGAAAGCAGGGCTGGTTGAGAAAGTAGTTCATAAAGCATTCTGGGCTTTATAAATAGAGACAAAGTACAAAAGCAAGGACATTAATAACTCAGCCAAATGGAGGATGATTCCAAATGCTGTACTGACAATGAGCAATGACTTGGATGTCACAGATATCTGCAGGAGGGCAAGAATTGAGTTAGTCATAGAATGCTTACAAAACAGAAGACTATTCAGCCCACCATATCCGTGCAGCTACTGACACTTCCCAGCCCTTCCTGTCACTGTGTAAATTTATTTTTTGCAGCTGTTTATCCATTTCCCTTTTGAAAGTTATGAGTCACCACATCACAGCTGATACATTCCAAATCCTAACCACTCTCAGCCCTAAAAGAAATTTCCATATTGGGATTGGTTATTATGCTATTTATCTTAAATTGAAGTCCTCTGGTTCTCAACTTAGAAGTTTCCTCCCATTTATTTGATGTTGACCACTCATAATTTTGAACTCTTCTAATAAATTTCCCTTTAACCTTCTCTAAAGACCAAAAGGTTTCTCCAAGATACCCATGTAACTGATGTCCCTCACCCTGCAATCTACCTATCTAAAGCATAGCATTCAGAACCAGACAATACTTCTGTTGACGCTGTTTTATGAAGTTCCATCTCAACTTCTTTGCTTTTGTAATCTGTGACTGGGATTTTCACCTCACACCACGTTTTCCACAGCAGAGGCAGCTTGCCACCGGCAGGGGGTAATGGTTTTGGTAGGATCATATGTTTATCTATATGGATCCCATATGCTTTCATTAACTGCTTTCTCAATCTTTCCTTCCACAATTTGTGCACATCATCCTCAAGTTGCTATTACTGCGATTCCTGGTCACTTTTTATTGCCTCTCTTTGTTGTTCCTACAAGATGAATCACCTCATACTTGCAGCATTAAATTTCAAGTGCCACTTGTCTGCCCATTCATGATTATCTATGGCAACATGAAGTTGATCACTATTCTTCTCACAATACTTCCAATTTTATGTAATCCGCACAAATCAAGATTGTACCTTCTACACCCATGTCAAAGTCATTAATATAAATCAAGAAAAACAGTTATCCTAGTGCAAATACCTATTGGAACACCACTATATAGCATCCTCCACTCCAAAAAGAAACTACTGTTCATTACTGCTCTCTATTACTCAGCTAATTTCATATTCCTGCTGCCAAAGTTCCCTTTTATTTATTGGACTTAGGGAAGTGGTGGCAGAGTGCTATTGTTGCTGGATCCAATTTAGAGACCCAGGGAACCTGGGTTTGAATCCCACCAGAGCAGATAGTGAAATTTAAGTTAAAAAAAATCTGGAATTAAAAGTCTAATGATGACTATGAAACCATTGTCCATTGTCATAAAAATTCATCTGGTTAAATAATGTCTTTTAGGAAAGGAGAAATATGCTGTCCTTACCCGGTCTGGCCTACACATGACTCCAGACCTATAGAAATGTGCTTTGCTCTTAAATGCCCTCAAAGGTGGTCAATAAATGCTGGCCCAGCCAGCAACACCCACAACACATGAATGAATTAAAAAACCCTTCAATTTTGCTAGCAAGTCTATTACGTGACACTCTATCCATGTGCCATTATCATCTCCATTACATCAATCAAGTTTGTTAAACATAATTTTCCCTTCATAAATCTGTGCTGGATTTCCTGAATACTCATTGTTCAATTGACTGTTAATTTTGTCCCAGGATACCATTTCTAACAGGCTCCCCACCACTATGGTTACTCTGATTGCCTCTAGTTAAAGTCTTATTCATACATTCTTTTTTGGAAAAAGGGTTTCAACATTTGCAACCTTTCATTTCTCTAGCACTGCTAACCAAAACTGACCACTTCATCATTTTTGTTTTCCAGCCCACTTAAATATTGAAACTAGAAGCAGAATAGGCCTTTTGGCCCTTCAGGTCTGCTCTGCCATTCCTTTTGAACATGGGTGCTCATCAAATTCAATATCCTGATCTCCTTTCAGCACCAAGAGCTATTGCTAATTTTGTCTTGAAATCAGACAGTGTTTGGGTTCAACTACATTCTACACATTCATCACCCACCACCCTTTGGATGAAGAAATTTCTCCTCACCTCAGTTCTAAAAGGTTTACCCCTTATCCTCAAACTATGACCCCTAGTTCTGGACTCCCCCCACCATTTACCATGTGAAGGAAAGGCAAATATTGTATTCATTTTTTCGTACCTACCAGCTTTTAACATGAAAATCTTTGTTCCCAGAGTGAAACAGGAGTAGAGATGTATTGTTGCAATTATACAGGACTTTGCCACAATTGGAATATTGCATGCAGTTTTTGTCACCTTATCTGAAGATTTATGTTTTTGCCCGAGAGGGAGTGCAAAGAAGGTCTACCAGACTGATTCCTGGGCTGGTGAGACTGACAGGAGGAGTGACTGAATCAGTTAGCATTGTATTCACTGCAGTTCAAAAGAATAGAGAGAGTGAATTTGATAGAAACTTGTAAAATTCTAACAGGACTGGACAAAATAAATGCAGGAAGGATGTTCCTGATGATGAGTATCCGGAACCAGGGTCACAGTCTGAAGGTACAGAGTGAACCTTTTAGGACTGAGATGAGGAAACATTTCTTCACCAGAGTGGTGAATCTGTGGAATTTATTAGTTGAGGCCAAAACATTGTAAGTTTTCAAGCAGTTAAATATAGCTTGGGATGACCGGGATCAAAGAAGGTGGGGAGGGGGGGAGGTGGGATTAGGCTATTGAGTTGAATGATCAGCTACGATCATAATTGTGAAGCAAGCTCAAAGGGCGCATGTTTCTATGAAAAGTATAAAAGGACCATTTCTGCAATTTATCCCACGTTAGAAGCAAAAGAACTCCCTCCCGAGCATGCTAATTTCATCTAAAGACCATGGGTTCCAGCCTGCCTTTACACAGCATGGAGCAGCAATGAGGAGAGAGAGAGCTTCCGAGCTGAGTATCGAAAGTGAAAGTTCAATGAGATTTTCTCTTTTCGTACTAATCCCCGAAAGTTCTCTCTCAGTTGAGATTTTAACCCCACATCCCATCTCTTAAACTCCAGAACTCACAGATTGTTCCATTCGCTTCAGTCTGGTTTTCGTCTTCCAGCTCCTTCAGCTTTGCAGCAGTTGCTGCCTGCTCGGGAATTTCCCTTTACAACAAGTTTAAAACCAACAAACCTCTGGTTCCCTACAAGCAGTAATCCCCGTGTTTCAGCAATGCTCATCTGAGACATCAGCCAAATGTTCCCACTACACTAACACTGACTGGCCTCAGACAATGCAACATTCAGCAGAACCCCGAGTCCGATCCCTTTCCTCTAAGAGGTTCTGACCTTTGTCCCGCTTCTTCACCAAATGTCTCTCCACGTCCCAGTTCCTCTCTAAAGGCCCCAGTTTTAATCACGCTGTCTAAACCCGTAAATATTCACAGAAATAAGCGGAACTAAACAGAGGATCCGCCTTCCCATAGATAGCCCATCAGCAAAACTTAGCAAGGACGGGGGGAGATCTGGTAGCAAATTCTCCCCACAAATGCTGTCAAACCTGCTAAGATTTTCCAGCATTTTTTGGTTTTGTAGCAAATTCTCCGCCCCAGCTGAGTTGGCGCGGTACTGAAGCTGGAAAGCTCATGTCCCATTGCTCAGGTTTAGGGAAAAGTTGTTGCTATCCTGGTCATAGGCCTATCTGGTGACACAAGGAGGCGCCGAAGACAGCGAGATTCGACTATGGAGTTCCTGCAGTTGAATATCATGCACACGCTGACAGATAAGGAAGGCAGTGGATATAGAACTGGTTATCCCTAGGTATTTAATTTATCAAGGTTCAATATCCTCGGGAGACAGAAAAGTGATTCAATCCGGGTGCTATCGAGTGCTTAACACAAAATGCTGTGAATATCCAATTAGTTCAATCTAGAATAAAAAGCTAGTTTCGTTAACGGTGACCATGAACCTACAGATTGTTGTAAAAATCCATCTGCTTCATTAATGAAAGAACTCTGTCATCTTTTACCCAGTAAGAAGTCTCACAACACCAGGTTAAAGTCCAAATGTTGGCCTTTACTGTGTCTACCCCCAGTCCAACGCAGGCAGCACCACATCAAGCTTTACCCTGTTTGACCTCCAACTGATTCAAAGCTCACAGCAATGTGTCTGACTCAGCTGCCTTCTGAGGTGATCTAGCAAATCACTCAGTTGTATCAAACCACGATCAAATACTTGAAAAAAAATGAATGCACCCTATATCAAGCGACACTTGAAACAACAAATGCACAGCCTGCCCAGTCGATCTTGCAAAGTATTCTCATTAACATCCAGGGAGTTCTGCTAAAAATTGGGTGAGATGTACCTCAGACTAATCAAGCCTGATATTGCAATACTCACCAAGTCAGACCTTACAGCCATCCCTGAATATGTCCCGTTTCACTGATGGGATAGACCTATCATAAATGGTGGCATGATGCTAGTCACAGTGAAGTGACTCTGGGAATCCTCAACATTGCAGTTGAAGTCTCATGGCATCGGGTCAAGTGGGTTCAAAATGTCATCCCTCAGCAGGTGAATTAGTATTCCTACATGTACCAACATGGGGCAATGTGGTGCAACAGTGGTTAGCGCTGCTGCCTCACAACGCCAGAGACCCGGATTCAATTCCTAACCTCTGGTCACTGTCTGTGTGAAGTTTGCACATTCCCCCTGTGTCTGTGTGGGTTTCCTCCAGGTGCTCCGGTTTCCTCTCACAGTCTGAAAGATGTGCTGGTTAGGTGCCGGAGTGTGGCAACTAGGGAAATTTCACAGTAACTTCATTGCACTGTTAATGTAAGCCTTATTTGTGATAAATAAGTAAACTTAACTTTACATGTTGAACACCATATGTTGAAGACGCACTGAGGGTGGCAAGAGCACAGACTTAATGGGTGCAATTCTCTCGCTGCTCTCAAAGCTGGAAATATCTGCTCAGTCATCAATGGCATTTCACATTCTCCGCAACCCAGCCACTAAAATTGGTGAGCGGGCTGGGAGAACTCCAGCCAATGTCTATCATCAAGGGTGGCTCTGTAGCACTACTACTGATAGAACTCGTAGCACCAAAGGAAATATCTGCCACACATGCCCTGTGGCAGATAGTAAGGGAGCTAACAAGAGGAAAAAATATACATGTCCTTACCCTCACAAAGTTACCTGTAGCAGATGCATTTATGCATGTGTTTATTGATAGGAATGATGCATGCACAGTCCTTGAGAAAATGTGGCCTGTAGCCTCTGTGGGCTGGTAACTTTTGGCAGATTGCCAATCTAGATTAATTTAGCCAGGTTGAAATTCCAAAACCCAGTTTCACCTGACCTTCCTCACTCAGGCTGGGTGAGACAGGAGCAGCAAAAAGTGCTCCTGGCTGCATTGATGCAGAGTAACTGGGGCGCATAGAAGAAAAACATGCCCCCTTTTTACCACACTGGCTGCTGTAAACTCACGCATGAAGCTTGGGGCAGCTGCCGCAAAGGCACAAATGAGGAAAGGCTTTTTAACGGAGGCAGACCGAGGACCCGGGAACTGTTGGATACCCTCAGCCTGTGTAACTGTGGGCCAATCTGAGAAAAAACGGCACACAGTGAAATTTGAGGAATGTATGTAGTTTTATGTTTTGAAATGTAATAACTGTAATTTTGTCAATGACTGTAAAAATGTTTTTTTCTACACTTTACAATTTTTAGACATTTAGATTTGCAATGGTTTCATTGAGAATTTTATGAATAAAGTATATTTTTGAAATAAAAAAAGTGTCTAAAGGGATAATTTAAAGGGGCAAGGTGAGTGGGGGGAGCAAAGTATCAGAATGGTGAGAGGGATTAGAATAATGGGAGGGGAGGGAGGTTGGACTTGAAGAAAGAGGAAGATCAGACTATTAGAGAGAGGGTCGGATTGGGATGGGGAGCAGGAGGTTATACTGGTGGGGAGGGGGTCTCAGGCTGGAATGTACGCTCTGTTAGAATGGTTTCCACTGGGATGAAGGTGGTGCGGGCTTCCCCTGAAAAGGTGGGGGGAGGGGAGTCAGGAAGGGGTCAGGTTTGTGGATGGGATGTGTTTTGTCTCATGCAGGTCCTTAAGGGCATTTTGAATAGTTACTCTGAGTGAGTAGTGGTTCTTTTCGGTGTTTTGTTTTTATACTGAGGATAGCATCCATCATATTGTGTGGCACCATCACAATGCAAACTGGATGCCAGGATTATTCTATGAGGAGAGATTGAGGAGATTCTCTCTAGAATTAAGAAGAATGAAAGGTGATCTCATTGAAGAATACAAAATTCTTTAAAAGCATAACCAAGTAGATGCAGGAAGAATGTTTCCCCTGATTGGAGGGTATAGTGTTGGTGGGTAGCTGAGGGATGGGTTGAAAAGGAGATACCAATTCAGAATAAGAGATGTGATATTTAGGACAGAAATGAAAGAGGAGTGTCTTCAGTGAATCTTTGGAATTCTCCACACCAGAGGCCCCTGAAGGCAGAGTTACTGAGTATGTTCACAGCAGCTGTCAATAGATTGTTATTAAGAAATAAAGGTAAAGTGTGGGAAAATTGTATTGAGACAGATGATCAGTAATGACAATGGTGGATAGCAAAGCATGCTTGGGAGGTAGAAGAGCCTACTCCTGCACCCACATTGCTACATAATGATAACTGTCATGAAAAACAATGAGGAGACCGAGGGGGTCAGTTAAAGCAGCAAGAACAGGATTTGGAATTCAGTTTTAAAGAACTAAGAGAGCCCGGGATTCACTTTAATCCCCTCGAGAAAATAGCCAGAGTTCAGTACAAAACACTGAGGAGAGAGGCGGGAATTCAGATTAAAACAACAAAGAGAAAGCTTGGGGATTCAGGCTGAAACAGTATGAAGTCTCACAGGACCAAATTAAAATCCAACAGGTTTATTTGTTATCACGAGATTTCATCGGCTTTTCCTTCAACAAATGAGTGGGTCTGTGTCAATATGCTCAATTTTCTTAGAGATCCTGCCCACTTTGAACTGGCAGTTTGCCCCTGTTGGTGGTCACCATGATTGGAGATGCCGACATTGGATTGAAACAGTGAGGAAAGAGTTGAGAATTCAGAGTGAAACAGTGAGGAGAGAGTCGGGAATTCAGAGTGAAACAGTGAGGAGAGAGTCGGGAATTCAGAGTGAAACAAGGAGGAGAGAGTCGGGAATTCAGAGTGAAACAGTGAGGAGAGTCGGGAATTCAGAGTGAAACAGTGAGGAGAGAGTCGGGAATTCAGAGTGAAACAGGGAGGAGAGAGTCCGGAATTCAGAGTGAAACAGTGAGGAGAGAGTCGGGAATTCGGAGCGAAAATGAGGAGAGAGTCCGGAATTCAGAGTGAAACAGTGAGGAGAGAGTCCGGAATTCAGAGTGAAACAGTGAGGAGAGAGTCGGAAACTCAGAGTGAAACAGTGAGGTGAGAGTTGGGAATTCAGAGTGAAACAGTGAGGAGAGAGTCGGGAATTCAGAGTGAAACAGTGAGGAGAGAGTCGGAAATTCAGAGTGAAACAGTGAGGAAGAGTTGGGAATTCAGAGTGAAACAGTGAGGAGAGAGTCGGATTCAGAGTGAAACAGTGAGGAGAGAGTCGGAATTCAGAATGAAACAGTGAGGAGAGAGTCGGGAATTCAGAGTGAAACAGTGAGGAGAGAGTCGGGAATTCAGAGTGAAACAGTGAGGAGAGAGTCGGGAATTCAGAGTGAAACAGTGAGGAGAGAGTCTGGAATTCAGACTGAAACAGTGAGCAGAGAGTCGGGAATTCAGAGTGAAACAGTGAGCAGAGAGTCCGGAATTCAGAGTGAAACAGTGAGGAGAGAGTCCGGAATTCAGAGTGAAACAGTGAGGAGAGAGTCGGGAATTCAGAGTGAAACAGTGAGGAGAGAGTCCGGAATTCAGAGTGAAACAGTGAGGAGAGAGTCGGGAATTCAGAGTGAAACAGTGAGGAGAGAGTCGGGAATTCAGAGTGAAACAGTGAGGAGAGAGTTGGGAATTCAGAGTGAAACAGTGAGGAGAGAGTCTGGAATTCAGACTGGAACAGTGGGCAGAGAGTCGGGAATTCAGAGTGAAACAGTGGGCAGAGAGTCCGGAATTCAGAGTGAAAATGAGAAGAGAGTCCGGAATTCAGAGTGAAACAGTGAGGAGAGAGTCGGGAATTCAGAGTGAAACAGTGAGGAGAGAGTCCGGAATTCAGAGTGAAACAGTGAGGAGAGAGTCGGGAATTCAGAGTGAAACAGTGAGGAGAGAGTCTGGAATTCAGACTGGAACAGTGGGCAGAGAGTCCGGAATTCAGAGTGAAAATGAGGAGAGAGTCGGAATCAGAGTGAAACAGTGAGGAGAGAGTCCGGAATTCAGAGTGAAACAGTGAGGAGAGTCTGGAATTCAGAGTGAAACAGTGAGGAGAGAGTCCGGAATTCAGAGTGAAACAGTGAGGAGAGAGTCCGGAATTCAGAGTGAAACAGTGAGGAGAGAGTCGGGAATTCAGAGTGAAACAGTGAGGAGAGAGTCTGGAATTCAGACTGGAACAGTGGGCAGAGAGTCCGGAATTCAGAGTGAAAATGAGGAGAGAGTCCGGAATTCAGAGTGAAACAGTGAGGAGAGAGTTGGGAATTCAGAGTGAAACAGTGAGGAGAGAGTTTGGAATTCAGACTGGAACAGTGGGCAAAGAGTCGGGAATTCAGAGTGAAACAGTGAGGAGAGAGTCCGGAATTCAGACTGGAACAGTGGGCAGAGAGTCCTGAGTCTCACCATCTTTTATAGATGCCCCATGGGAAGTATTCTTTCTGGTTGTGTCACAGCTTGGTATGGGAGATCCTACTCTGCCCAAGACTGCAAGGAACTACAAAAGTTCATGAATTTAGCCTAATCCATCACTCAATCCAGCCTCCCATCCCTTGACTCTGTCTACATTTCCCGCTGCCTCGGCAAAACAGCGAGCATAATTAACGACTCCACGCACCCTGGACATTCTCTTTCTCCTTCTTCCTTTCGGGAAAAACATACAAAAGTCTGAGGTCATGTCTTAATCAACTGAAGAACAGCTTCTTCCCTGTTGTTGTCAGAGTTTTGAATGGAGTTACCTTGCATTAAGTTGATCTTTCCCTACACCCTTGCTATAACTGTAACACTTCATTCTGCACTGTCTTGTTTCCTTCTCTATGAACGGTATGTTTTGTCTGTATAATGCACAAGAAACAATACTTTTCATTGTATCTTAATACATGTGACAATAATAAATCAAATTAAATCAATTCAGAATTAAATTGGGACCGTTCTCCTCGGGGGGAAAATTTGAGAGGAGATTTGTTCAAAGTATTCTAAATCATGAAGGGTCTGGGCAGAGCAGATGAAACTGTCCCCATTGATGTAAGGAGCATGAACCTGAGGTCTCATTTTGGGGTAGTTCGTATGAGGAAAATAGTTTTTTAGGCAGCTAGCGGAATACACTTCCTGACAGTGTGGTGCAAGCACGTCTAATCGAGGCATTCATGAGGGAAATAGAAGATTATTTGAAAAGAAATGATCTGCAGATTTACAGTGTGAAGACAGGAGAATAGCAAGAGGTGAAATGCTGATGTGAAGATCTGGTGCCTACACGGTGAGCCGAATGGATTCATACAGGGTAACGATTCTAGGCTCTCCTGGAAGATACTCATAGAACCACGCTTTATTTCCATAGCTCACGGAACCCAATTTTAACTCATCTGGCATTGGGAGCAGATAGCAACATACCTGTAAATATTTAAAGAACTGCCACTGATATATTTCCTGACTCGGAAAGTTATGGGATTATATATCAGTTCAGGAAGTTTCTGCAAGTTCACATTCCAATGCGGTACAGGGGGAGCGCAGCCTGGGTGAAAGAGCATTACAGAGCTGAGACTCCCAAACCTGCTGAGTGAGAATTTAACCCAAAATAAAGAACTGGAACCGCATCAAAGTGAACAGGAAACGGAAGTGGTGGTTTCTCAGCAACTGTCTGTTGCTTGTTGCTGGGGAGATTATAGCCTGGAAACTGAGTTAGATGGAGAAAGAGAGGAAGCAGAAAGCTGAGGGGGCCAGATAAGAGGTGACAGACGAAAGCAAGATAGATCGGGAGAAAGACAGATACAGAAGTAGAGAGATCGAATCTATAGCCAGAGAGAAACAGACCCCTCAGCAGTCAGACACGGAGACTGATCCCTCAATAGGCACTGGGCCGTTGATAGAACAGGGACCGACAAAGCAAAGACGAGCCGGAGAAGTCTATGACCATGCTGGGACCACTGCGAGTCCCTGTGCAGGAACTGATCTGGGATTTGCAGAAAAAAATCCAGTTGTTGGGTAAGTTTGGTTGGTTTAATGTATGCAGGAAATTAAATGAAAGATATCTGGACATGTCCCTTTTGACTAAATACCTCGACCCAGAGAATTATGTAAACTGTTCAGATATTTTAATCCAGGTGTGTGGGGAAAACTTTTCCTTTGTCTCTTCAGTTTACTTAGAATCAGAGAATCCCTACAGTGCAGAAGGAACCATTTCACACATCAATTCTATACCGACCACAATCCCACTCAAGTTCTACTCCTGTAACCCCTCATTTTTATCCTGCTTTTCCCGACACAAGAGTTAATTTAGCATATCTTTGGACTGTGGGAGAAAACTGGAACACTCAGAGGAAAGCCACACAGCCACTGGGAGAATATGCAAACTACACACACACAGTGACCCGAGGCCAGAATCGATCTCAGGTCCCTGTCGCTATGAGGCAGCAGTGCTAACTTCAGCGAGAGAATATAAACTGAAATAATGGTGGTGTGGTAGAGACAGAAAAGTATAAACAAAGGTGTTGTGAAATTATTAAAACAATGTAAAATGGTAAGAGGATAAAGCATTTCATGGTTCTGTAATATAAGGTATTTTTATGTTCTGAAGTGATGCAGGTATAAGCAGTATATAGACTGAAACATTGTACCACGAGGCTAAGCAGTAGTACTACCAGGACAACAGTTGTTTTTGAATTTTAACCAAGCACCTTAAACTAGAACATAGAACATTACAGCACAGAACAGGCCCTTCGGCCTTCGATGTTGTGCCAACCAATATAAAAAGCAATGCCCCTCCAAACTAAACCATTCCCTTCTCTTCCATATACTTATCAACTAACCTCTTAAACGCCACCAAACTTGGCGCATCTACAACTGCTGCAGGCAGGGCATTCCACTCCCGAACCACCCTTTGGGTAAAGAACCTGCCTCTGATATCCGTCCTATAACTATCACCCCTTAATTTAAAGCTGTGTCCCCTCGTGCTAGCTTTCTCCATCCTAGGAAAAAGGCTATCACTGTCCACCCTATCTAAACCTCTAATCATCTTATATGTTTCAATTAGGTCCCCTCTTAGCCGCCTCCTTTCTAACGAAAACAACCTCAAATCCCTCAGCCTCTCTTCATAAGACCTGCCCTCCATACCAGGCAACATCCTGGTAAACCTCCTCTGTACCCTCTCCAATGCCTCCACATCTTTCTTATAATGTGGGGACCAGAACTGCACACAATACTCCAAGTGCGGCCGCACTAGAGTTTTGTACAGTTGCAACATGACGTTGCGGCTCCGAAATTCAATCCCCCTACCAATAAAAGCTAAGACTCCATATGCCTTCTTAACAACCTTCTCGACTTGACTGCCTACTTTCAGGGATCTATGCACATACACACCAAGATCCCTCTGTTCATCTAGACTACTAAGAATCCTACCATTTGCCCTATACTCTACACATTTATTATTTCTGCCATAGTGCATTACCTCACACTTTTCCACATTAAACTCCATTTGCCACCTCTCGGCCCAGCTCTGCAACTTGTCCAAGTCTCTCTGCAAACTATAACACCCCTCTTCACTATCTACCACTCCACCGACTTTAGTGTCATCTGCAAATTTACTAATCCATCCTTCAATACCCTCATCCAGATCATTTATAAAAATTACAAACAGCAGGGGCCCCAAAACAGACCCCTGAGGTACACCACTTGTCACCGAACTCCAAGATGAATATCTCCCATCAACCACCACCCTCTGTCTTCTATCTGCTAGCCAATTCCTAACCCAATTAGCTAAATCACCCTCTATCCCATACATCTGCATTTTCTGCAGAAGTCTTCCATGGGCCACCTTATCAAACGCCTTACTAAAGTCCATATATACCACATCAACCGCCTTACCCCCATCCACCTCTTTGGTCACTTTTTCAAAAAACTCAATGAGGTTAGTAAGGCACGACCTACCCTTCACAAAACCATGCTGACTATCCCCAATCAATTCATTTCTCTCTAAATAACTATAAATCCTATCCCTAATAATTCTCTCCAATACTTTGCCCACAACAGAAGTAAGACTCACTGGCCTATAATTCCCTGGAAGGTCTCTCTTCCCCTTCTTGAACAATGGGACCACATTCGCTATCCTCCAGTCCTCCGGAACCACACCCGTAACCAACGACGACCTGAAGATCAGAGCCAGAGGCTCTGCAATCTCCTCTCTTGCCTCCCAGAGAATCCTAGGGTAAATCCCGTCCGGCCCAGGGGACTTATCCAACTTCAAACCCTCAAACTAGGCATTTGAATAACAGCAGCCCAACAAATTTGAATTTGATGCTTTGATAACCTGTAAGCCAATCCTACTGGGGGATTTTGATATGTCATCAGGAGTATAAGAGCCAGCTCCCAGTTCCAGGGGGCCAGATAGCAACTGCCACAACTCCCAGCTTCAGAGGCTAATGTCTCTGCCAGTGTAACAGCTACATTTATGTCTTAGAAGAAAGCCTCATCTTGAATGTGAAAGTAGAAGAAATCATCAAAGACAGAAGATTCTGAAAGATGAAATTTTGAGAATGATTAAAGATTCTGTTTTGCAGATCTGTAAACATAGACAAGGATCACAGATAGAGGTGGGAACATCGGGGTGGCAGCGTGGGCTCGTTGGGCCAAAGGACCTGTCTCCCGTGTTGTTTTGTTCTTTGTCCTTTGTAAAAACAAACCTCTCTGCGTTCTCTCCAATTTGCTGACTTGTTTTTGTTTTCCATATATTCCCAATACCTGGTGATACTGGATCCCTGGATACTGGAACATAGAACAATACAGCACAAACAGGCCCTTCGGCCCACGAGTAGATTGAGCTGAAATGGTGCACTAACCTTGCTGACTGGTTTATTTCAGAAGGTGATCGTAAGGCTTATTATGAAAGTTCACAATCAAAAATCAAGAAAAACAAAGAGAGCATTCAATACCTCAGACAGGATAATAAGCGCCTGCACAAAATGCTGGCTGCAGCACTGATGGTAAGATCAAATAAGCCACTCTGGAGTTTTGATCTCTGTCTTTCTGACAGACACAGGAATTCTCTTTCAATGTAACAACTTTTGATAATTTTTTTTTAATTGGCTTCATCACCGTGATGGAGAAACAACAAACTTGCATTTCTGTTGCACCTTTTTAATAGAAAATGCCCAAAGGCATTTCACAGAGAGAGAAAGACAAAGTCAGAATATTAAAAAGAATAAATGCTGCTCTATTGAAGAAGAAATGAGAAGGAATGAGCAAATACTCAGTTAAAACATGAGTTTTAAGAAATTGTAGTAAAAGAAGTGAGATAAGCATTTTGGTTCACACACAGAAGCTTGATTTAAAATGGTTACAGATGTAGAGAAAGTAGAAAAACAGAAGAGGCAAATCAGTGGAGGCATGAGTGAAGTATAGAAAGTGCAGGATGGAGCTTAAGAAAATAATTAGGAATGCAAAGAGGGAATATGAGACAGCTCTGGCTGGTAAAAGTAGAGAAAAACCCAACATATTCTATAAGTATATCAATGGGAAGAGGATAACCAGGGAAAGAGTAGGGCCCATTTGGGACTGAGAGAGCAATCTGTGGATGGAGCAGAGGACATTGATAGAGTATTGAATGAATACTTCACATCCGCCTTCACCCAAAAGAATGAGGACAATGGTATGGAATTCAGGGACAGAGACTGTAAAGGTCTTGAGCAAATTGACATAGGGAGGAACAAAGTATGGGGAGTGTTGGTAGCCTTAAAAATGAATAAATCTCCAGGTCCAACTGAATTGTACCCTTGGCTGCTGTGGAAGGCGAGGGTGGAGATTGAAGGGGCTCTGATCCAAATTTTCAATTCCTCTCTGGCCACAGGAGAGGTGCCAGATGACCGAAGAACAGCAAATGTGATTCTGCTATTTAAGGATTGTAGGAATAAGCCAGGGATTTCCATCTCATGTCAGTGGTAGGAAAACTATTAGAGAAACTTCTGAAGGAGAGCATCAATCTCCACTTGGAGAGGCAAAGCTTGATCAGGGACAGTCAGCATAGAACATAGAACATTACAGCGCAGAACAGGCCCTTCGGCCTTCAATGTTGCGCCAACCAATTAAGAAAAAAAAATCAGAGGAAGTCATGCCCAACAAATTTTCTTGAAGTTTTTGGGGAGCTGATCAAATGTGTAGATAAGGATAGTGCAGTCAATGTAGTTTATATGGATTTCAGCAAAGCTTTTGACAAGGTCCCACATGGGAGACATGTAAAGCACGTAAATTCACATGGGATACAGGGTAATTTGATAAATTGCATTCAAAATTGACTCAGTTGTAGGACACATAAGGCTGCTTTAGTGATCAGTATCCAGTGGTGTACTACAAGGATCTGTGTTGGGCCCCTATTATATGTCCCTATTATATAAATGACATGATGACTATGTTTGAACATAGAACATAGAACATTACAGCACAGAACAGGCCCTTCGGCCTTCGATGTTGCGCCGACCAATATAAAAAGCAATGCCCCTCCAAACTAAACCATTCCCTTCTCTTCCATATACTTATCAACTAACCTCTTAAACGCCACCAAACTTGGCGCATCTACAACTGCTGCAGGCAGGGCATTCCACTCCCGAACCACCCTTTGGGTAAAGAACCTACCTCTGATATCCGTCCTATAACTATCACCCCTTAATTTAAAGCTGTGTCCCCTCGTGCTAGCTTTCTCCATCCTAGGAAAAAGGCTATCACTGTCCACCCTATCTAAACCTCTAATCATCTTATATGTTTCGATCAGGTCCCCTCTTAGCCTCCTCCTTTCTAACGAAAACAACCTCAAATCCCTCAGCCTCTCCTCATAAGACTTGCCCTCCATACCAGGCAACATCCTGGTAAACCTCCTCTGTACCCTCTCCAATGCCTCCACATCTTTCTTATAATGTGGGGACCAGAACTGCACACAATACTCCAAGTGCGGCCGCACTAGAGTTTTGTACAGTTGCAACATGACGTTGCGGCTCCGAAATTCAATCCCCCTACCAATAAAAGCCAAGACTCCATATGCCTTCCTAACAACCTTCTCGACCTGACTGCCTACTTTCAGGGATCTATGCACATACACACCAAGATCCCTCTGTTCATCTAGACTACTAAGAATCCTACCATTTGCCCTATACTCTACACATTCTTTCGATATGTTAAGAATAGAAGATTGGTTAGGGCAAGATTAGGGCCAGTCATAGACAGCAGTGGGAAGTTGTGCGTGGAGCCTGAAGAGATTGGTGAGGCACTGAATAAATATTTCTCTTCGGTATTCACGCAGAGTGATGTAAATGTAGTTATGGAGAACACTGAGGTACAGGGTTGCAAACTGGAAAGTATTGAAGTAGATAGGGAGGATGTGCTAGATATTCTCGAGGGTTTGAAGTTGGATAAATCCCCTGGGCCGGACGGGATTTACCTTAGGA
Source organism: Sphyrna mokarran (assembly GCA_024679065.1). NCBI lineage: Eukaryota > Metazoa > Chordata > Chondrichthyes > Carcharhiniformes > Carcharhinidae > Sphyrna > Sphyrna mokarran. The sequence continues at coordinate 20,632,223 of JAGIQG010000035.1, read as the reverse complement.
TTCTCTGGGAGGCAAGAGAGGAGATTGCAGAGCCTCTGGCTCTGATCTTCAGGTCCACGTTGGTTACGGGTGTGGTTCCGGAGGACTGGAGGATAGCGAATGTGGTCCCATTGTTTAAGAAGGGGAAGAGAGAACTTCCAGGGAATTATAGGCCAGTGAGTCTTACTTCTGTTGTGGGCAAGGTATTGGAGAGAATTATTAGGGATAGGATTTATAGTTATTTAGAGAGAAATGAATTGGTTGGGGATAGTCAGCATGGTTTCGTGAAGGGTAGGTCATGCCTTACTAACCTCATTGAGTTTTTTGAGAAAGTGACCAAAGAGGTGGATGGGGGTAAGGCGGTTGATGTAGTATGTATGGACTTTAGTAAGGCGTTTGATAAGGTGCCCCATGGAAGACTTCTACAGAAAATGCAGATGTGTGGAATAGAGGGTGATTTAGCTAATTGGATTAGGAATTGGCTGGCAGATAGCAGACAGAGGGTGGTGGTTGATGGGAGATATTCATCGTGGAGTTCGGTGACGAGTGGTGTGCCTCAGGGGTCTGTTTTGGGGCCCCTGCTGTTTGTAATTTTTATAAATGAGCTGGATGAGGGTATTGAGGGATGGATCAGTAAATTTGCAGATGACACTAAAGTTGGTGGAGTGGTAGATAGTGAAGAGGGGTGTTTTAGTTTACAGAGTACTTGGACAAGTTGCAGAGCTGGGCCGAGAGGTGGCAAATGGAGTTTAATGTGGAAAAGTGTGAGGTAATGCACTTTGGCAGGAACAATAAATGTGTAGAGTATAGGGCTAATGGTATGGCTCTTAATAGTGTTGAGGAACAGAAGGATCTTGGTGTATGTGTCAATAGATCCCTGAAAGTAGGCAGTCAAGTGGATCAAGTTGTTAAGAAGGCATATGGAGTCTTAGCTTTTATTGGTAGGGGGATTGAATTTAGGAGCTGCAGCATCATGTTGCAACTGTACAAAACTCTAGTGCGGCTGCACTTGGAGTATTGTGTGCAGTTCTGGTCCCCACATTATAAGAAAGATGTGGAGCATTGGAGAGGGTACAGAGGAGGTTTACCAGGATGTTGCCTGGTATGGAGGGCAGGTCTTATGAAGAGAGGCTGAGGGATTTGAGGTTGTTTTTCGTTAGAAAGGAGGCGGCTAAGAGGGGACCTAATCGAAACATATAAGATGATTAGAGGTTTAGATAGGGTGGACAGTGATAGCCTTTTTCCTAGGATGGAGAAAGCTAGCACGAGGGAACACAGCTTTAAATTAAGGGGTATGAGTTATAGGACGGATATCAGAGGTAGGTTCTTTACTCAAAGAGTTATTAGGGAGTGGAATGCCCTGCCTGCAGCTGTTGTAGATGCGCCAAGTTTGGTGGCGTTTAAGAGGTTAATTGATAAGTATATGGAAGAGAAGTGAATGGTTTAGTTTGGAGGAGCATTGCTTTTTATTTTGGTCGGCACAACATCGAAGGCCGAAGGGCCTGTTCTGTGCTGTAATGTTCTATGTTCTATTTATTATTTCTGCCATAGTGCATTACCTCACACTTTTCCACATTAAACTCCATTTGCCACCTCTCAGCCCAGCTCTGCAACTTGTCCAAGTCCCTCTGCAAACTATAACACCCCTCTTCACTATCTACTACTCCACTGACTTTAGTGTCATTTGCAAATTTACTAATCCATCCTTCAATACCCTCATCCAGATCATTTATAAAAATTACAAACATGTTTGCATGTTTGGGGGTAGGATTAATAAGTTTGTGGGTGGCACAACAGTGAGGCGAAGTGTCTTGGGCTGCAAGGAGATGTGGATAGAATTGTCAAATGGACAGTTAAGTGGCAGATGGAATTTAACCCTGAGAAGTGTGAGGTGATACACTTTGGAAGGAATAATTTGACAAGAAAATACTCATTGAATGGCAGGACACTGGGAAGTTTTGTGGAACAAAGGGACTTGGTGTGTTTGTCCTCTGAAAGCAAAAGGGCATATTAATAAGGTAGTGAAAAAGGCATATGGGGGCACTTGCTTTTATCAATCAAGGTATAGCTTAGAAAAGCAGGGAAGTCATGTTGGAGTTGTGTAGAAGTTTGCTGAGGCCACAGACCAAAATACTGTGTGCAGTACTGGTCGAGACATTATTAGAAGGATGTGATTGCATTGGAAGGGATGCAGAGGAAATTGACTAGGATACTGCCTGGAATGGTACATTAAAGAGATGAAGAGAGGCTGGATAGGCTTGGGTTGTTTTGTTTGAGCAGAGAAGACTTAGGGACGATCTGATTGAGGTATACAAGATTATGAGGGACATGGACAGTGTGGATAGGGAGCAGCTGCTTCCCGTAGTTTAAGGGTCAGTCATGAGGAGACATAGATTCAAGGTGAGGGGCAGGAGGTTTGCAGGGATAGGAGGAAAAATCTTTTACCCTGAGGGGTAGTGACGGTCTGGAATGCACTGCCTGAGAGGGCACTGGAGGTGGGTTGCCTCAACCTTCAAAAACTATCTGGATGAGCACTTGGTACAATGTAACATTTGGAATTATGGGCCAAGTGTTGGCAGAGGGGATTAGGTGAGCGTTCAAGTGTTTCTAATGTGTCAGTGCTGACCAAAGGGCCTCTTCTGCGTTATATGACTCTACGATTCTAAATTTACAGATGACACCAAGATTGGTGGCATAGTGGACGGTGAAGAAGGTTATCCAGGATTGCAACGGGATCTTGATCAGTTATGCCAGTGGGCTGATGAATGGCAGATGGAGTTTAATTTAGATAAATGCAAGGTGATGCATTTTGATGGATCAAATTGAGGCAGGACCCTACTCAATTAATGGTAGGACATTGGGGAGAGTTATAAAACAAGATGATCTAGGGATACATGTTCATAGCTCCTTGAAAGTGGAGTCACAGGTGGACAAGGTGGTGAAGAAGACATTCGTCATGCTTGGTTTCATTGGTGAGAACATTGAATATTGGAGTTGGGACATGTTATTGAAGTTGTACAAGACACTTAGGATACTGTGTACACTTCTGGTCACCCTCTTATAGAAAGAATATTATTAACCTGGAAAGAGTGCAGAAAAGATTTACTAGGATGCTACCAAGACTTGATCATTTGCGTTATAAAGAGAGGCTGAATAGATGGGACTTTTTTCCCTGAATCGTAGGAGGCTTAGGGGTGACCTTATAGAGGTCTATAAAATAACGAGGGGCTTAGATAAAGTTGATAGATAGTCAACATCTTTTCCCAAATGTAGGTGAATCTAAAACTAGAAAGCAAAGGTTAAAGTGAGAAAGGAGAGATACAAAAGGGTCCAGAGGGGCAATTTTTACACACTGAGGGTGGTAAGTGTCCGGAATGAACTGCCAGAGGCAGTAGTAAAGGTGGATACAATTTTGTCTTTTGAAAAGCACTTAAACAGTTACATAGGTAAGATGGGTATAGAGGAATACAGGCCAAAGGCGGACAATTGGCACCAGCTTACTGGTAAGAACAGGGCAGCATGGACAAGTTGGGCTGAAGGGCATATTTCCATGATGTGAGCTCTATGATCTTGTGTTGCAATTTATTCACTTCATCCACACCTGCCCTGTGTCAGAGTGCATATCCACCTGCCCACCCCCCGTTCCTCCCCACGCCCTGTGCCAGGGTCATCCCCTGCACACACCTGAGATCACCAACCTGTCCTGCCTCAGAGACTACCTTTCCCCTATCCTGTGTCAGATCTTACCCCTGCCCTATATAAGTTCTTTTTATCTTGAAGATACTGGAATGACTGAAATGGATTTGAATTTTGTCTTTCAGAGTGATGAGAATCTTGTTAAAGATTCATTTCAAGACAGTCGTGAGAAAGCGGTGCTAAGGAATAAAAGTGGAAAGGTGATTATTTATTTTGGATTTCCTTGATGATTCTGGAGACATCAAGTGCAGTTTCCAAATCTCTTGTAAATGGTGAAAGGTGGGAAAGAGAAATCGAAATCAAAGTTCTCTGATTTTTAATTCCATGATCCAGGATACAGAATAGGGATTAGTGTTTTGTCCAATAGGGACAGGATTGACATTGTTACACCTTTTGAAGTAAAGTTGCTGATGTTGGATTAGGGTAAGCACAATAAGTAGTCTCACAATCAACAGGTTTATTTGGTAGCATGAGCTTCTGGAGCGTTATCTCTTCATCAGGTGAGTAAAGAATTTCGTTCACAAACAGGGCATATATAAACACAAACTCAATTACAAGATATTACTTGCAATGCAGGTTTAACAGGTAATCAAGTCTTTACAGATGCAGACAATGTGAGTAGAGAGAGAGTTAAGCACAGGTTAAAGAGGTGTGAATTGTCTCCAACCAAGATAGTTAGTGAGATTTTGCAAACTCAGGCAACCCAGGCACTTTTTGAAGCTTGCTTTGTTACTGGAGGTATTGAGAGAAAGAAATGTGTTTGAATAGTAGAAATTAACTGCCATGTAATTGGGGGTTACATATTGCCAGGGTAGCTATCCCATCTTTTTAACATTGTAGTTCAGAGATTTTTAAAATCAATATGATGACACACTCCCTGCCTGTCTGAACATCAGCTTACTTCCAGCATTACAGCCAAATTCTAATCATTGTTGGAGGCATTGCTCAGAACCTTTGCTGAGCCATTGGAATCCTACACAGTGGAAGTTAAAAGGAAGCAGACTGCTGATTTACAAGGCGATGGTGACATACTAGTAATCTCACTGGAAAATAATCAAGAGGCCCAGGCTAATACTCTGGGAACCCGGGTTCGAATGTTCCAAGGCAGCTCGGAATTTGAATTCCGTTAATAAATTTGGAATATGATTTGAGTAATAATGACTATAAAATTGTGATCAGTTGTTATAAAAAAACCATCTGGTTCATTAATCTTCTCTAGGGAAGGAAATTTGCTATCTTTCCTCGGTCTGGCCTATACATGACCCCAGACCCACAGCAATATTAGCTTACAGATGTTTCAGGTGGGATAGAGGGGAATGTAAAAGGGGTGGGGGAGTTGCACTACTGGTTAAGGAAACATTACAGCTGTACTGCAGGAAGATATCTCGGACAACTCATATAGCGAGACAATATGGGTAGAGTTCAGAAACAGGTAGGGTGTAGTCACAATATTGGGGGTTTCATTCAAGCATCCTAACTGCCAGCGGGAGATAGAGGAACAGATATGCACACAGATTTTAGAAATTTGCAAAAGCAGCAGGGTTGTTGTGGTGGGTAATTCTAACTTTCTTGATATTGCCTGGGACTGAGTGCTAGGGGTGCAGATGGGACAGAGTTTGTAAGGACAGCTTCTTTAAACAGTATGTATATAGGTAGTCCCACTAGGGAAGGAGTCGTACTGGATCTGATATTGGGGAATGAGCCCGGCCAGGTGGTCAACCTCTCAGTAGGGCAGCAGTTCTGGAACACCTCAACTACTACCTCTGGCAGCTTGTTCCAGACACTCACCACCCTCTGTGTGAAAAAGATTACCCCTCTGGACACTTTTGTACCTAGAACAAAGAAGAACAAAAACAGCACAGGAAACAGGCCCTTCAGTCCAACGAGCCCGCGCAGCCACCTCAATGTTCCCACTTCTACCTGTGATCCCTGTCTATGTTTATAGATCTGTGCATTAGAACCAAATTTGAGACAATTTAGGGAGAATTTGTTTTGCCAATTAGCCTAAGAGCACATCTTTGGGATGTGGGAGGAAACCGGAGCACCCGGAGAAAAACCCACACAAGCACGGGGAGAATGCGCAAACTCCCACAGACACAGGCCCAAATCCATGTATCTTCACAGCACAGCGATAGTCACTGAGCTGTTGTGTTGCCTATCAACTGGTCCAGGTCAAGCGTACACTAACGACGTGAAGCACTAGGCTACTCTCGAAAAATCCAAGTGCAGCCCTCTCACGACCCATCATGTGAGTGCCCCTTGTTAGATAAGGCAGACCGAAGTACCTGTAGGATAAAACAAATACATCAATGTCAACGACGATTTACACACTTCCCAGGGAACTCCCAAGGCTCATGATGCCTGTTTTAAATCAGTTTTCTACATACCTCCATTCCCATTCTGTTCATGTGCCCATCTAAGTATTTCTTAAATAACTCCTGAGTGCCTGCCTCCACCACTTTACTTGGCAGCGCATTCCATACCCCCACCACCCTCTGTGGTGCTTCTCGCCTTAAAAAACCTATGCCCTCTAGTTTTAGACTCCGCTACCTTTGAGAAAAGATATTGACTATCCAGCTGATCTATGTAACCACAATTCAGTAAGCTTTAAGGGGCTGATGATAAAGATAAGTGTAGTCATAGAGTTATAGAGGTTTACAGCATGGAAACAGGCCCTTCGGCCCAACTTGTCCAAGCCATTCTTTTTTTAAACCTCTAAGCTAATCCCAATTGCTGTCATTTGGCCCATATCCCTCTAAACCCATCTTATCCGTGTAACTATCTAAATGCTTTTTAAAAGACAAAATTGTACCCACCTGTACTTCTACCTCCGGCAGCTTGTTCCAGACACTCACCACCCTCTGTGTGAAAAACATTGCCCCTCTGGACACTTTTGTATCTCTCCCTTCTCACCTTAATTTTAAACTCCCCTATCTTTGGGAAAAGATATTGACTATCCAGCTGATCTACACCCCTCATTATTTTATAGACCTTTATAAGATCACCCCCTCAGTCTCCTATGCTCCAGAGAAAAAAAGTCCCAATCTGTCCAGCCTCTTATAACTCAAACTATCAAGTCCTAGTAGCATCTTAGTCCTCAAGTTAAGATACTAAATTGGGGGAAGGCTAATTATAATAATATTAGGTAGAAGCTGAAGAATGCAGATTGGGAGCAGATGTTTGAGGGCAAATCGACATCTGGCATGTGCGAGTCTTTCAAATGTAAGTTGAAAGGGATTCAGGACTGGCACATTCCTGTAAGGATAAAGGATAAGTATGGCAAGTTTTTGGAACCTTGGATAATGAGAGATATTGTGAGTTAGTCAAAGAAGAAAAGGAAGCATTTGTCAAAGCTAGGAGATTGAGAACACATGAAGCAAGTATGAATACAAGGAAAGTAGAAAGAAACTTAAGCAAAGAGTAAGGAGGCTAAAAGGGATTATGAAAAGTCATTGGTCAGCAGGATTAAGGAAAACCCCAAAACTTTTTATACATATATAAAGAGCAAGATCATAGCCAGGGAGAGAGTTCGCCCACTCAAGTTCAGGGGAGGTAATCAGTGCATGGAGCCAGAGGAAATGGATGAGATATTAAATGAGTACTTTGTGTCAGTATTCACCAAAGAGAAGGACTTGATCGATGATGAGTCTGGGAAAGGATGTGTAGATAGTTTGAGTCATGTTGAGATCAAAAAGGAGGAAGCGGTTTTTGAGAAACGTTAAAATAGACAAGTGCCGAGGTCCTAATGGGATATAGCCCAGAATACTGAGAGAAGTAAGGGAGGAAATTGCTGGGGCCTTGAGAGAAATCTTTGTATCCTCACTGGCTACAGGGGAGGTCCCAGTGGATTGGAGAATAGCCAATGTTGTTCCTTTGTTTAAGAAGAATAGCAAGAATAATCCAGGTAATTACAGGCCAGTGAGCCTTACATCAGTGGTAAGGAAATTTTGGAAAGGATTCTTCAAGAAAGGCTTTATTTGTCCTTGGAAATAAGTGGACGTATTAACGAGAGACAACATGGTTTTGGAAAGGGGAGGTCGTGCCTCAATAACTTGATTGATTTTTTAAGGAAGTGACAACGATGATCGATGAGGGTAGGGCATTGAATGTTGTTTACATGGATTTCAGTAAGGCCTTTGACAAGGTCCCTTATGGCAGACTGGTGCAGAAGGTGAAGTCACATGGGATTAGAGGTGAGCTGGCACGCTGGATACAAAACTTGCTTGGTCAAAGAAGACAGAGGGTAGCAGTGGAAGGATGCGGATCTGAATGGAGGACTGTGACAAGTGGTGTTCCTCAGGGATTAGTGCTGGGATCTTTGTTGTTTGTAATATATTTGATTTGAAGGAGAATGTAACTGGTTTGATTAGTAAGTTTGCGGACAACACAAATTTACGGATAGCAGTGAAGAACATCAGATTATACAGCAGGATATAAATCAGTTGGAGACTTGGGAGGAGATATGGCAGATGGAGTTTAATCTGGACAACTGTGAGATAGTGCATTTTGGAAAGTCTAGTACAGATAGGGAATATATAGTAAATGGCAGAACCCTTAAGAGTATTGATAGGCAAAAGGATCTGGGTGTACAGGTACAGGTACATAGTTCACTAAAAGTGGCAATGCAGGTAGAGAAGGGAATCAAGAAGGCATATAACATGCTTGTCTTAATCGGTCGAGGCATTAAGTTTAAAAATTGACAAATCGTTGCAGCTTTATAGAATCTTAGTTAGGCCGCACTTGGAATATAGTGTTCAATTGTGGTCGCCACACTACCAGAAGGATTTGGAGGCTTTGGAGAGAGTACAGAAAAGATTTACCAGAATGTTGCCTGGTATGGAGGGCATTAGCTATGAGGAGAAGTTGGAGAAGCTTGATTTCTTCTCATTGATATGATGGAGGTTGAGGGGAGACCTGATAGAAATCTACAAGATTATGAGGGACATGGACAGAATGGATAGTCAGAAACTTTTTCCCAGGATAGAAGAGTCAATTACTAGGGGGCAGACGTTTAAGGTGTGAGGGGCAAGGTTTAAAGGAGATGTACAAGGCAAGTTTTTTGTACAGTGGTGATGGGTGCCTGGAATTCATTGTTGGGGGAGGTAGTGGAAGCAGATATGATAGTGACTTTTAAAGGGCATCTTAATAAATCCATGAATAGGATGGGAATGGAGGGATATGGTCCCCAGAAGGGTAGGTGGTTTTAATTCAGTCAGGCAGCATGGTTGGTACAGGCTTGGAGTACCGAAGGGCCTGTTCCTGTGCTGTAATTTTCTTTGTTCTTTATATGATTGATCTTTAACTACCCTCTGCAATGGCCTAACAAGCCATTCAGTTCAAGGGCAATAAATGCTGGCTTTACAAATTCCATGAATAAATTTTTAAAATTTAGTGCGATTTTGCATAGGGGAACAGATTTGGCCCTTTGGGTTTCTGTGCAACTGGACTGAATGCGATTTTAGTATATTGGTTTATCAATCATTTGGAGCATTTATGAAATTCTTTTCAGTTTTTATATCTTCACATATTAAGTTTAAGATTCTTCTTATATTAAGATTCTTCTACCTATAATCAGATTGACTGTGCTCCTATTTTTACTTTTAATCTTGATGCATAAAATTTAAGTCACAGGGCATGACTTCACTAACTGAAATCTAGGAGAACGTGAGAGAACACCCTCCATTTCTAATAAGCAAGTTATAGTGACCCAGCTGTTTAATTCAATCCATATGGAGAAGTACATTTAATGCATGAGTAAAATTAGAATGTGGAGCAAGAAGTGGCTTTCAGTGTGAAGTAGAGTAAAAATATTCAGAGCTGTCTCAAAATTTTCAACGTGTAGTTTTCAGTGTAATTAAGGCTTTTTATCTAATATAACCATTTATTATAAAATATTAATTTAAATGCTTTCCTTAATCATTCATTGCTTAGGATGTCATTATGTTGATGGACCAGAAGGTTTGTGATAAGATAAAGCGTCTGAATGCTCTTAAGTATGTGACAGAGATGAAGAAGAAAAATCAGCTGAATCTGGAAATGCAGTACAACAAGAACATACAGGAGGATAAGACCCTACAGATGATTGTGGACAATATGTCTGAGGATTCACAGGTGAGGTTGTCGGTTCAGAAATTGTCCTAATGTTGGGAATTGGTGGAAAAATTGAATGGGAAATATCTATAAGACTAAGTATAAAGAAATTACTGACTCTTTATTTTTATCATTGCCATTAAACATTGTGCCCAATTATTAATAGAAAATTCTGTGTTTTTTAATGTCCTTGTATGGAGCAGTAAGTTGCTAAATAAATCCTTAAATTCTGTCTGATGTTGCTATATTTGTATGTTGCAGGCTTTGCGGTTACTGGAAAATCGTTTGGAGAAAACCCAGTTAAAATGCCGTGAGGCATTGCACGTGATGAAGGTGTATCAGAAACTCAAGGCTCATCTGCAGGTATGATCATCCTTATCTGCAACATAACCTTATTGCAACCTTGCAACTCTCAAGGTCACTATTCTGGAAACGAGGAAAAATTGATCACAGCGTCATCAGCACAAGTGAACATTGACAGTTTAAATAATTGCTTTCTTTACTCCATGGAAAGTATACTTTAACCATATTTATATCATTGTAATAAAAACAGAAAGTGTTGGATAAACTTAGCAGACCTAGCAGCATCTGTGGAGAAAGAAACAGAATTAACATTTAAGTCTAAATGACCTTTTCACAGGTCTGATTATGGCTGACCTACATCTCAGCCTTATTTTCCTGCCTTTGACTCTTACCATTTGAGGCCCTTTCCCAACAATAGCCTATTGATCTGAGTCTTTAAAGCTTCAGTTGAACCCCAGCATCTATAATCTTTCAGAGTGAGTCCAGCTTTACACTATCCAAAGATTGTTTGTGAACTAGTGCTTTCTGATTTTACTCCTAAATGGCCAAAACAGTCTTGAAAATGAAAACCTGCTTCATAATGTAACCTTATGAGTCACAATATTATTCCTGTGAGTTTTCATTGTATCCCTTACAAGGTCAATTTATTCTTCTTGAAGCAAAAGCTATGTGCAGTGCTGACCATTAGACTGACCACTATATTACCATCTACCATTTCAAAATGAAACGTCAAGATCCATCTCCTTACCAGTCCCATTGCTGAAGGTCTAGGGGTGTCTCAATGTCTTTATGCTCAAACAGACGGCCATGAAGGAATCTCTCTCAAAGAAATTCGAGAGTCACCTGCATACGATGAAAAGGGTCACTCACTGCATCGAGGATGATCTTCAGGGATAGGGTGTACTCCACTGCTCTAGATGCCCTTGTCCCTACCACTCATAAGGCATCAAGATTGGTTTGATGAAAATAGTGAGGTTCTCCAGAAACATTTGGAGACCATCTTCACTTCTATCTTCTTTAATTTGATGACAAGCCAAGCATGATGCCCAATGGAATGTCCACAGGTCTGCCCAATGCAAGACATTTGAATTAGAAAGCTGAATAAGAAAACAGCCAAACTACAGTCACATACAGACCACAAAGATTGGAAGAAATTCTACAGTGCTGTGAAATCTATTTATGAGCCGCACTCTAATAGGTATTACTAATTCTTGGTGACAGGACAGGTCAATACCAAATTCCTGAGAGTTTAACCATATCCTCAACTGGCCTTCATCCATCAATGAACAGGCTGCTCATCGGTTCCCATCAGCTGCTCTCTTGTTGACCTCCCATGCTGTTAGAAATAGCAAACGCAAACAACCCTGTCCAGGAGCTGATGCTTTTCCATGATGAGGGCTACAAGGCTGAAATTAATGCCTGATCAAAAAGCTGAATAAACTCTTTTCATCTTTGTGGGATCAAGGAGCCATTCATAGTCCACCTGTACAAATGAAAAAAAACTTGTCAATCTTGCAGCAGTCATAGAGAAATTTCACTGCATTGGGAATCTTTGCTAGAATTCTTCTGAACTGCTTAGTTCAACTTCTTGACCAGGATCTAGGACGGATAGGACAGATGTCAGAGGTAGGTTCTTTACCCAGAGGGTGGTAAGGATATGGAATGCCCTGCCTGCTGCAGTTGTAGATGCGCCAAGTTTGGTGGCATTTAAGAGGTTAGTAGATAGGTTTATGGACGAAAAGGGAATGGTTTAGGTTAAAGGGTCATTGCTTTTTCCTAATTGGTCGGCGCAACATCGAAGGCCGAAGGGCCTGTTCTGCGCTGTAATGTTCTATGTTCTATGATCTGCTGCCAATTAGTCAGTATGATTTCAGAAAGGGTCAAGAAACCACAGATTTGGAGTTTGTAGTTAGATAACTCCAAAATAAATGCTAAGCACAAAACATGGACCACTTCACTACATTTGTTGACCTGATCAAAGCCTTTGACATAGTCAGTCATGTGATCCTTTAAAAGGTAATGGAGAAATTCAGCTGTCTTGAGAAATTCATCACAACGGTTCGACAGTTCTGCAACAGTATGTTTATGAGTGTCCTTATGTTGCGAAGTCTTTTGACCCATTCCTAGTCTTTTATGGAGTTAAACAGTTGTATGTTAGTGTGAACTCTCTTCTGTATATTTTTTTCTGCCGCACTCTCTGATGCTTTCCGTGCTAGTGATCCTAGCATTGAAATCAGACATTACATGGACAGAAAGTGGCTCAACCTGAGATGATTCCATGAAAAGACCAAGGTCTCCAATGACATATTTTCTTGTTGCCAAATGCTACGTATTACTTGCTGGTTCAGAGCTGGACATAAATACAGCATCGATTTGTTGTCCAATCGTACAGATTCTTTGATCAGCACAAAGAAAATTAAAGTAATCGGCTAGTCCTCTCCACAAAGTCCTATGTTGAGCCCAAGGTTTCAGTACATGACCAGAACCCACATACTTGAACATTCTTTCTTCCACCTTTTTCCATCAGAAAAAAGATAGAAACGTCTTTCTCAACACCCGAGCTATGACTGTAAGACTACACTTTATACTCTCTCCTTCTCTATGAATGGTACGCTTTGTCTGTATAGTGTGTAAGAAACAATACTTTTCACTGTATAATATGTGACAATAATAATAAATCAAGTCAAATCAAAATTCATTCATTTTAGCAACATACTCTCTTGGCTTGTTAAAGCAAGTGTAGCCTTTGTTGGGCTTTGAACATCAGTTTAGAAACACACTGAAAATCTCCACAGCGATTTCCAAAATCGCTCCGCTTGACACAAGTAGATCTTGGACTGTATACCAACATCAAGCCAAGAAACTCAATCACTTTCATTTCAGCTGTCTTCAGAAGATTCTGAAAATCAGATGACTAATTTTGGCATATGGATGATATTGGAATAGTTTAGGTTAGAGGGTCCACTGGCCGGCGCCACATCGAGGGCCGAAGGGCCTGTACTGCACTGTAATGTTCTATGTTCTATGACTGGAGAAAATATCAGACACAGATACTCACTTGAGGTGGCATGCCAAGCATTTATACCACATTGAGGCAGTGACAACTATGTTATGCTGATTTTGTAGCCAGAAAGCAAATCAAGCATAGAAAGCTTAAGTCTGGGATGCAGTCTCATGGCATTCAAAGGAAGCACTAAAGAACACATTGAAGACTTAATTTGGAAGTTTTGATATCAACTTTGAATCTGGGAGAAACTCACTCAGAATTGTTATACCTGGCACATGCAAATAAAAAAAATGAAGGCAAGTACACATCTAAGACATAGAGAAAAATCATAAAACAAAGAAATCCTGAGCCAATAACTCACCCAAAATTCAATCATCTAAGGGCTGTTCTATTTGCAGCAGAACATTCCAGGTGCAGATTGGCCTTCACAGTCATCTCCAAACACACTTTTCAAAGCGAGTTAGCAAGTAGGCCTCCTCTCTCCGTAAGATCCATGTTTCCAAATCAACCTGCTTTGCGAATTGTTTATGCAGCTTCTGGTTAACAACTATCACTTCTTACAAATATGGGTTTTCCCTTTGCTATACTTGTTCATATTTCCTTCTGGGGGGGAGCATTTAGAAATATGATCTATTCTGGAATGAAGCACAATGTATTCCATAATTATGATATGTTTTCTGGATATTTTTACTTATCATGGTGCTAATTATAGGAAGAGAGGGTCACCTTTCAGAAACAACTGGATTTACTGGAATCTGAGATCTTGCAGCAACAACAGGAACTGAAGGAGCTGCAGGCTATGAACACTGATGCGCAACTATCTTGTGATGCTGCCAAGGTAGTAGTCTAATCACAGCACATTTATTTCATTATCTTATTTGGGATGTTGAATTGTTTGCTCATAGGTAGCGCTGGGCATTGATGGATCAGGAAGGTCTGGGCAGGATGTGAACTAACTGCCTGATTTGGTATCCTTCATGCAATGTGGATACTTGTTTGGAAGTGTGTCCAATATCCTGATATTTTCCCGTTTCTAAACCAACCTGAGTATTAATGTTGGGAGAGCAGGTATCCAATATTAGCCAATCAAAGAACATTGAGGCAGTGAGACATATTAAAACCAGGTGAAGCACTCAGGCCTAAAGTGGAAGCACCATTGAGATTAAAACAGTAAGAAAAGATCAGGTAAATCAAGAAGTAGCAATGAAGTATTGCTGCAATAAAAATATGTTGTTGAAGCTTCTTGTGTTGTACTCATCAGAACACGTTGTAAAAGAAATGTAAAGAGAACAATTCACACTTCATGAGAATGGAATGCTGATTGGTTGGCAAGTGGATTCTGATTGGTAGAGCTATTGCCAAAGTGAATGCACTAGCTAACTGATAACTGACAGTTAACTGCCAAGCTTTGTTCAAACCAAACAGGTTGACTGTGATTGGTCAAGGCATTGCCTGGAGAGTAACCAGAGGATAGCGGCCATCTTTTTTTTTTAGGTAAAATAAGCTCAATATGTGAACATATTCTTTCAAAAGTGGTTTGCAAAAGAGAACATGAAATCACAGACTGTCAATTTAGATCATTGGGCTACTTGAGGTGTAACATTTGGGTCAGGATCAATGGGCTACTTGAGGTGTAGTCAACCATGAAGCAAAATCAAAATAAACACAGATGGCTGGAAGATGATAGAAAGCCCTTGACCTGACAGCTAAATTTTTTGCAACAGATTATACATTGTTCTTGTTACAGATTAAAAGGTTCAGCTGCAATAGAGAGGGTTTCAATTATTTCTGCTTGCTGTGAAACCGTAGCAACTTCAAATCAAAGTCGTGTGCATTCATTGAAATAAAAACAAAATACTGTAGATCCTGGAATTTGAAATAAAAACAGAAAATGCTAGAAAATCAGGGCAGGTCTGACAATATTTATGGAGAGAGAATAGAGCCAATATTTTGAGTCTGGATGACCCTCCATCAGCTCTGATGAAGGATCATTCAGACTCAGAACATTAGAACATTTCACACAGCTGACAGGGAGGGATGCAGAAATTGATCACAGGGCTGCATGAAGTCACCATGCCAGTGCTGATCTTCAAGTCTGCCAGGGCTAGAAAGAGCAGTCCAGCCGTGATATCCCCATCCCAGTGGAGAATGGCAAGGCCAACTGCTTGCTCTCAGCAAACCCTCAAGACACTTGATGAATCTTTTCTTTTCAGGTTGGCAGCAATAGAGGGCAAATGGCCATTGGACCTACCTCCTCAAGGGCCCATGAATCCAAGGCACTAGGTAGGCTGTCAATGCCACGATGTCAGTGCCAAGATATCAGGGGGCAGTGTACTTTTAGCACTTCCAGTCTGCACGGCTTGATTGGAACCTGAGTCGGGGAACTGAGGGAGGAGGGGGCCTGAGTGGGAGGGGAAGGTTGCATAAACTTTGTGCCTGCATGGTGTAATGGGGAATTATATCTCTGATTACTGAGGGGTTGGTGGTGTTTCTTCAATCCTCAGGGTCCAACATGCCAAGTCCTTGCTTGTAGGGACTTGTATGAAAGCTTGCCAGCTGCAAATCCTCCTGCGGAAGTGGGTGAATGTTGAGAGCTATTTAACTGGGGCTGCAAGCCCGCTAATTATATTTAAATGTATGGTTTTGAAGACGCATCGGCGGGCAGAACCTGATTGGGGCTGGCTTCACAGCCTGGGAGAGCTACAGCTGGATTGGCTACTGGCATGAAACCTGCTTTCCCACCAAATCCTGATTCTCCAGGCCATCTTGATTTGTGATTGGAGCTAGCGGGCTCACGGAATTCCCTCCAGAATCTTTGAATTCTTGGGAAACTGTCAGGAACTTTTTGCAAAAATTGACTATCCATCAGAGGTTTAAGTTTCCAAACGAGTCTGCTAACCTAGAAAAACTGTTATTGCTGACACTGTTCTTTGTTTCTGCAATTATAAACTAAAAAGAAGCAAATAGCACGACAAGAAATGCAGGAATCTGATGATCTTAGAATTTGAAAAGCCTGAAACAGATGGTTAGGATTTTGACATAATGAGGATGCAGCAAAGAATGACCAATGATAGATCACACAAAACCCACCCCCCCCCTTGCCCCCCGCAACCACCTTCTCCATTGTCCAATTATTGTTAGATTACCATCAGTTGGTACGTGACCTCAGAATTTTGTATTTTTTTCCTGATGTAAGAAGTGGAAGAGAAAATATCCGGAGTGCATGGGGTCCTTAATTATGCTGGCTTCTTTGCTGAGGTAGCAGGAAGTGTAGACAGAGTCAGTGGATGGGAGGCTGGTTTGCATGATGGATTCACAATCTTTTGTATATCCTTGTGGTCTTGGGCAGAGCAGGAGCCATACCAAGCTGTGATTCAACCAGAAAAAATGCTTTCTATGGTTCATCTGTAAAGATTGGTGAGAGTCATAGCTGACGTGCCAAATTTCCTTAGTCTTCTGAGAAAATAGAGACATTAGTGAGCTTTCTTAACTGTAGTCTTGGCATAGGGGATCAGGACAGGTTGTTGGCAATCTGAACACCTAAAAACCTGAAGCTCTCGACCTTTCTACTTTGTCCCTATTGATGTAGACAGGGGCATATTCTCCTTTACACTTCATGAAGTTGATGACAATCTCCTTTGTTTTGTTGACATCGAGGTAGAGATTATTGTGCTGCACCAATTCACCAGATTCTCTATCTCATTCCTGTACTCTGGTTTGTCATTGTTTGAGATCCGACCCACCACTATAGTGCAGTCAGCAAACATGAAAATCAGATTGAAGGGGAATTTGGCTGTACAGTCGTAGGTATATAAGGAGTATAGTAGGAGACTAAAAACATAGCCTTGGACCAGGATTTTGAAATTTCCCAATTCCCAGGTCCATTGAGGAAGGAAGCAGAGCTAGATCTATGCTGAGGAGTAAAATGGAGCAAGTATTGCATGTTTAAGCAGGAAAACATTTAGGGAACAATGATTATATTATCATCAGTTTTAGAATAGTTATGGAAAAGGACAAGGTACAATCAAATGTAAAACAACATATCTGGAAGGGAGCTAAACTCAGTGAATTGAAAAGGGATTTGATCCAGAAGGATTGGAATCAAAAATTGTTTGCAATTGAATAATGGGAGATCTTCAAAGAGGAAATGGTTTGGGTTCAGAGTAGAGACATTCTGGGAAAGGAATGGCATTCGAAGATATTGCTAACTGGATGTGGAAGTTAAATTGAAACAAATAAAAGAGGTCTATGATAACTGCATGGTTAATAATAATGAGAACCATGCTGAATGTAGAAAATATAGAGGCAATATAAAAAAGTGATTGAGGAGCAAACAGATAGCATAAGAATAGAATAGTTTTTCATATAATAGGAGATCCAGTGGTGCAATGAATGCTGTCCCTTCCTCAGAGCAAGAAGCCCTAGGTTCAAGTCTCACTCCACATGATCTGTTGGCCATAGAACATACATTTGTAACATAGTCAAATAGGTTAATTATCAACCTGTATATCCTTTTAACAGGCTCATAGCAAGTGATCAGAGCAGAAGAAACACCTGGTACATCTGCTTGGAGCAAAGTCACATTATTCAAGCTGTAGCTTCTGGTTCAGGTTTTCTGTTCCAGGAAAAACGAGCTCTAGAAAAGGAGATGTAAGCATCTGCTTTGTCTGCTTCATGCACCTCCAGACATGAGAAATCTTATAAATCTAACGTAAACAAGAACGCAGAAGTGGGCTATATAGTATTTTTATAATGACACTGGAATCTGAGCACCTCAGCCATTGCGCTGCAGATTCACCTCTGTATTGTGATGGTTAATAGTATCTGTATGATTTCACTAAACAGACAGAGCTGCAGAAGTATGAGGAAGTTATGCATAAGGAGCGGAGGGAGCGAGAAAGGATACTCACAGAGTACAAGAAGCTAGCTGAAGAGAAAAGAACACAGGCAGAACGTGCAGAGAGACGGGTAAGAAACATGTCAAAAAGACTTCTGATTACTGCATATATACTACATATAAAGATATGAAAGGTCAAGTCTCTATAATCCCCCCAGATGACCATAGGCTGCTCTTCCCTTTGAGGCAGAGGGTTGACTGGTGGTGATGCAACCTGAAGATCACGACACCTCAGGCAAAGGGCAAGGTTGAGAAGGCGGGGCTTAGAGTCACAGAGGTTTACAGCATGGAAACAGGCCCTTCAGCCCAGTTTGTCCATCTGCACCCTTTTTTCAACCCCTAAACTAGTCCCAGTTGCCCACATTTGGCCCATATCCCTCTATGCCCATCTTACCCATGTAACTATCTAAATGCTTTTTAGAAGAGAAAATTGTACCAGCTCTACTACTACCTCTGGCAGCTTGTTTCAGACACTATGAGCCTCCACGTGAAAACAATGCCCCCTGGACCCTTTTGTATCTCTCCACTCTCACCTTAAACCTATGCCCTCTAGTTTTAGATACCTGACCTTTGGGAAAAGATACTGACTGTCTAATTAATCTAAGCCCTTCATTATTTTATAGACCTCTATAAGATCACCCCTAAGCCTCCTACGCTCCAGAGAAAAATCCCAGTCTATCCAGTCTCTCCTTATAATTCAAACCATCAAATAGCATCCTATCTTTTCTGCATTCTTTCTAGTTTAATAATATCCTTTTTATAATAGGGTGACCAAAACGGTACAAGTAATCCAAATGTGGCCTTACTAATGTCTTATACAACTTCAACAAGATGCCCCAATTCCTGCATTCAGTGTTATGACCAATGAAACTAAGCCTGCCGAATGCCTTCTTCACCACCTTGTCCACCTGTGACTTCACTTTCAAGGACTTATGAATATGTACCCCTAGATTTCTTTGTTCTATAATTCTCTCAATGCCCTACCATTAACTGAGTAAGTCCTGCCCCGATTTGATCTACCAAAATGTATCACCTCACATTTTTTCTGAATTAAACTCCATCTGCCATTTATCGACCACTGGCCCAATTGACCTAGATCCCATTGCAATCCTAGATAATCTTCTACACTGTCCACCAATCTTCATGTCATCTGCAAACTTAGTAACCATGCTTCCTAAATTCTTATCCTTATCTTTAATATAAATAATTATAACAGTGGACCCAGCACTGATTCCTGAGGCACACCGCTGGTCACAGGCCTCCAGTTTGAAAAACAACCCAAGCCAATTTTGTATCCAATTGGCTACCTCACCCTGGATCTCATGAGATTTAACAGTATGCAACAACCTACCATGTGGTACCTTGTCAAAGGCCTTGCTAAAGTTCACGTAGACATCGACGATTGTACTGCCATCCTCTATGTTCTTGGTTACCCCTTCAAAAAACTCAATAAAATTCATGAGACGTGATTTTCCACTCACAAAGCCATGCTGACTGTTCCTAATCAATCCTTGCATCTCTAAATGCCTGTAGATCCTTCTCTCAAAATACCTTCTAACAACTTATCCACTACAGATGTGAGGATCACCGATCTGTAGTTCCCTATAGCCCTTCTTAGACAAAGGCACAACATTTGCTATCTCCCAATCTTCAGACATCTCACCTGTGGTTGTCGCTGACTCAGATTTCTCTGCTAGGGGACCTGTAATTTCCTCCCTAGCCTCCCACAATGTCATGGGGATATTTCATCAAATCCTGAGGATTTATTTACTTTGATGCGCTTAGAGACTTCCAGCACCTCCTTCTCTATAATATGTACACTCCTGTAATATATATGTTACTATTTATTTCCCCAAGTTCCCTAATATCCATGCCTTTCTCGACAGTAAATCATGATGAGAAATATTCATTTAGGATCTCACCTATCAATAGGGCAACTGCCACATTGCTAGATTCCACAGGCAGTTCCTCAGTAGTCTGTATCTCTGTGCTGCCATTTACGCATTCTGATCACATAATGGACACATTTAGTGCCTTTCTCAGCATATTTCATAATCATTTATATTCCCTTTGTCCAGTTCTAGGCCAACAAGGCATAATAAATGCTGGCCAGCCAGTGACAACCATATCCCACGAACGAATGAAAAAAAGCTTAAGCCCTCACTCCCTCCCTCTTCTGATTTTCTTTGCTCTTAGCACTGACAAAGGGCCATCCAGACATGAAATGTTGGCTCCATTCTCTTTTCACAGATGTTGTCTGACCTGCTGAGATTTTCTGGCATTTTCTATTTTTATTTCAGATTCGAGCAGCCATAGTATTTTGCTTTTATCACAATAGGTGGGAATGTGAAGAAATGCCATCTCAGAATCTAAAGATCTCACCCTGAGAAATACTGACTGTAATTGTAGCTCAAGTGGAATAGCTACACCTAATCCCTCTCTTACAAAACACCAGCAGTAGTTTTAAACACTGGAAAACTGGTCAGATGTCTGTGAATGATAATACACTGTTTTGTGGTGACTTTTCCAGGCAATGCGAGCTGCTGCTCATTCTGATGACCTGCACTTTGAACGACCAGCAAATCAAGAAACTGGGACTGAGGAAAAGGCCATCACCACTTTTGAGGAATCCTTCCTATGGATGAAAACTGTGACCGGTGTTAGTGATGTACAGGTGAGGTGTGCCTGATACAGCTGTGGTTCCCATGTAGACATTGAGCTCCAGCCTCTGTACAAGGCTCTATTGACTTGTTCAGGGTAGTCAGGAAAAAGCTCGCCTGGAATTCTTTGGTATTCCAGCTGGCCAGCTCCTGTATTCTGTGAGAAAATTAATGGAACATCAAATAAAGGAAACTATTTCTCCTTGTTCATTGCAGATGTTTCTATCTTGGCTTATTGCTATTTGTTCTATTACTGTTAAATTTGAGTGCTAGTTCAAGTCCAATCTATTAATGACAATAATATCATATTATTCTGCCATTTTCTCAGGTGGCGGATGAAAGCAATAATTGTGATGAATGAATATGCTTCTCTGTTCGACTTTCAGACAGAACTCAGAATAATTGTAATTATCTGCTCAGGATAAAATATTTTTGCAAACATGGGAAGCTCAGGCTCCCCTACCAGCTGAACCATGGAATCAGAGTAAAGGAACCCAAAACAGAAAATAGAAATCTGTTACAATGGATTGTGATACTGAGTGGTAGCTGTGTCTCAGTTCTAAATGTACAGAATATTGAGTTTGTCTGGCTTCAGCCCATGTCCTGCTCTTGGTTGCAGGATGTTGTGAAACGTTTTGTGATGCAGGGGGAGACCTTAAAGCATTTGGAAGAGTTGGAACTGGAAAATGAAAAACAAATAGTGCAGCTGAGGGAGGAGAAGGAGAGATTACAGGCAGAGTATAATCACTTGAAATATTCAGGTGAAACCAAACTCTCCAGGTATGAAAAATATATCTGTATCATGTCCATGCATGTAGATGATAGTTTTGTTTTTATCACCCCAAATGATCTTGTTTTTTGTACTATATGTTCTTTGCAACTGACACATCCTACACAGCTGGACAAATTCCATACATGTGTGCCTCCCATACAGTCCCTCCTGTTATATGTGACCTCCCACGGGAGTTCACAACAGGAAGCAAACCCAGCCAATTCAGTTTACAATTGAACATATTCAGAATTTGAGAAAAACTGGGTCAGCTGCAAATTTGGAGATAGTATTTTGAATAGAATGAGTACTGTAGATGTAGGAAAGTCACTAATGTATCTATTATGAAACTTTGCTGCATCAAGTGTTAACCAATGGATATTTGGCTTGGTTGCTAGTGCTTACACTTCAGGTACTAAAGTGTGTGCATAAGTATAGACACTCAGTAGTGCAAACGAAGAAGAACAAAGAACCATATAGCACAGGGAAGGACCATTCGGTCCTCCAAGCCTACGCTGATCATGATGCCCTAACTAAATTTTAAAAAACCTACTGCCCTTACTTGAATTGTATCCCTCTATTCTCTCCCTACTCATGTATCCATGTGGATGCCTCTTAAATGTTGCTAATGTGCCTGCTTCCACCACCTCCTCTGGCAGTGCGTTCCAGGCAACCTTCACTCTCTGCATGAAAAACTCCCCTCCCCCCACATCTCCCTTAAACTTTCTGCCTCTCAATCTGAACCAGTGCTGTCTTGTAATTGACACTTCCACCCCGGGAAAAAGCCTCTGGTTATCCACCCTGGCTATTTCTTTCGTAGTTTCCTAGACTTCTATCAGGTCTCTCCTCAGCCTCTGCCTTTTCAGTGAAAACAATCCTAGTTTATTCAACCTCTTCTCATAATCAACACCCTTGAGACCAAGCAACATCCTGGTGACCTTCTTTGCATTCTCTCCAAAGCTTCTACATCCTTCTGCTAGTGTGGTGACCAGTACCGCACACAATACTCTGAATGTAGCCTAGCCAAGATTTTATATATAGCTGCAACATGATTTCTCAACTCCTGTACTCAATGCCTTGCCAATGAAGGAAGCGTGCCCTATGCCTTTTTAATTACCTTGGCCACCTGTTACCACTTTTGGGGAACTATGGGAAATTTAAAATAAATCAAGGCCTGTGGAGTAGTGCAGGGTAGTGGAATTAATTTAGGATTGATGCAGGACTATGGGGAGAGAGTGGGACAGTGCAATTAGATTGGGCTAGATGCAGAACTATGTGGCGAGAATGGGACAGTAGGATCATATTGAGATTGATTGCAGTCCTATTCTTGTAGTATGAAGCCATGCCATTGTGTGTGTCTACCTGTATGTATTTTAGAATTCATATTGGGTTTAGGTCTGCCATTCATTTTGAGCTCACTAGTCGTTCATTATTGCTTTAAATCAATGTTTCTGCTTTTCTTGTGAGCACAGTGAGCAGAAATTGTTAACAGAGCTGCAGACTCACCTCAACAACGAGCAGAGCCAACGAGATAAGATGATGGAGCACCTTGAATATGTCAGCCATATCACTATGTCCATTAAAGCAGGCGTGGAACATATCTATGAGAAATTGCAACATGTACAAATTGTAAGTGATGGCCAGACACAAAAAGATCAATTTCAGGGTATCTGTACTAATGGATCATCTGATTAGTTCCAGAATTGTTTTTTTTAATTCATTTGTGGGACACAGACATCACTGGCTGGTAGGCATTTATTGAAAGGTGGGGGTGAGCTGCCTTCTCGAATCACTGCAGTGCACATGCTGTGGGTTGACCCACAATGCCATTAGGGAGGGAATTCCAGGATTTTGATCCAGCGACTGTGAAGGAACAGCCAATATAGTTCCAAGTCAGAGTGGTGAGTGGCTTGGACAGGAACTTGTAGGCGGGGGTGTATCTACTGCTTTTGTCCTTCTAGATGGAAGTGGTCGTGGGTTTGGAAGGAGCTATCTAAGGACCTTTAGAGAATTGCTGCAGTGCATTTTATAGAAGTACACACTGCTGCTACTGAGCATCAGTGGTGGAGGGAGTGGGTATTTGTAGCTGTATTGTAGAAAATGTTTCCATTGCTCAATTTCAGAGTTTTGATAGGTTTTTTAGAATGCAGTTTCCTATTACTGATATCCAATTAGTGTTAAATATTTTTCTGTGACTGTTTGAATGTTTACAATGTTTTAGTTGTGAAGATATTCAAATGAAGTTTTTCATATGATGTCATTTGTAAAATAGGAATTGTATATGCGATTTAATAATGTATCCATGTTAAAAGGTGCTACCTTAATGCAGGGTTTGTGAAGTTTTTATATAGCTAGCTTAAGTCTCAATTTTACAGTCAAAGGGTAATGTTCCAGCTGTGGTATTGAGCCCTGCGTCAAATGAGTATGTGTTGGACTTGCTATTACTAACAGAAGACAAACTCGTTAAACTATATGGAGATCTGGAGGGAATCGACATGAGGAAGACACTGCAACTGATTGAGGATGATGAGGTGAGATGACTTATTGTGCAGCTTCTTTGTGCTCTCGTTAATTGTTTTTCATAAGGCTTGAGTCACCAACAATACCAGTTCGTGGAATGAGTCCCTTCCATTTCCTGTAGTGGGAAAATTCCATGAATTGGGTCCCAATAAACAGTGAGGGTTATGGACAGGAGAGGAACAGTTCAAACTTCACTGAATGGCACAGTGATGAGCACTGCCACCTCACAGCGCCAGGGTCCCGGGTTCAATTTCAGACTTGGATGACTGTCTATGTGGAGTTTGCATGTTCTCCCTATGTCTGCATGGGTTTCCTCTGGGTGCTGTAGTTTCATCTCACAGTCCAAAGATGAGCAGGTTAAGTTGATTGACTATGGTAAATTGCCCCTTATGGTCAGAAGGATTAGTAGGACGAATACATAGGGTTATGGGAATAGGCCTGGATGGATTATTGTTGGTGCAGGTTTGAAGGGCCAAATAGCACTGTAGGGATTCTATGATTCCTCTTCACCATGTTAGAAAGCAGAAGGTGTTTGAATTAGTTTTAAAAGAATAGACAGTGATGTATTTTACTCTTTTTTGTGATCTAATTTTGCTAATAATCCACAGCAAACTTGAGTTAGAATTAAGTCAGAATGTTAATTTATTTCATATATCCAATTCTGGGAAAAAGGAGAGTCCACATGATCCACTCCATACATGTACACAGTAAAGGGGAAATAGAGGAAAGGAGTTTTATAATACAAGCACCAAGAAAAGTTAATATTATTTCACATGAATTCCACAGTCCAAAGTCAGAATCTAGAAGGTGTTTCTTTCATGGTGGCATTCTGTTATATATTTCTGACTGGCTAAACAATACAAAAATCCTTTAAATGAGTTATGTTGTTGCATGATGGGTTTTTCTGTGGTTAGACCACTTGGCAGGCATTATTCAGGGATTTTTAGGTTTATTGTTTTAGGCTTTATGGAGTTGATTGATTACATTTCAACCCCTCTTCAGCTCTACAAGAGTCACAGGGACTCAAAAGATTAGGTAGATTGGCCGTGCTAAGTGGTTACGGCAGTAGGGTGGAGGAGAGGACCTGGATGTTATGCTGTTTTGGTTAAGACTTGATGACTGGATGGCCTCTTCGTGCACACAAGTATTTTATGAAAATGTTGAAAGGATTTTCTGGCCTTCCCACGACATGTTTCTCACAGCAGGAGGCAGTGTGCCATTCGCCAGTGGCAGATCTTCTGGGAATTCCCATTGGATCCACCCATGCCACCAGGAAACTCATGGCATCTGTGGGACCAGCAATTCCTGCTGGTGTTCCTGTTCACTCTGTTTGTCACAGATGCTGCCAGACCCTCCGAATCTTTCTAGCATTTTCTGTTTTTATTCCAGATTCCAGCATCTGCAGTATTTTGCCTTTTCTCTTATCTAATCCAGCTCCTAGAGGTCTGTCCAGTTGATATTTAAACAGCATCTGACTATGAAGCTCAGAGATGTCATATTAAACTGTCCAAAAGGCTGGAGTTGTGGGTCACATGATGTCCTTTCTCTACAATGATTTCAAAAGTGATGTTTATATCCAGCATCTGGAATTAGCTTTATTTTGAAGGCTGATAATGTCTCAGTCATTAGTTGTTGAAAGGGTCTGGCATTTGGAAAACTATTGTCTGAGCAGATGCAATTGGCTTACCAAATGCAAATGATATCTTTGAAATTGGTCTAAACAGTTCCAGGTGTGATTGTACTCTCTCAAGTATAATGAGGTTTAATATTCCAGTTACTCTTGGTAGCGTTAACGAGCAGAGAGATCTCAGTGCATAGATTCCTGAAAGTTAGCACCCAGATTGATAAGGTTGTTAAGAAGACGTACAGTGTGTTAGCTTTTATTGATAGAGGGATTGAATTTCGGAGCCGTGAGGTCATGTTGCAACTGTACAAAACTCTGGTGTGGCCGCACTTGAAGTATTGCATACAGTTCTGGTCACTGCATTATAAGAAAGATACAGAAGCATTGGAAAGGGTGCTGAGGAGGTTTACCAGGATGTTGCCTGGTATGGTGGGAAGGTCTTTTGAGGAAAGGCTGAAGGACTTGAGGTTGTTTTCGTTAGAGACAAGAAGGTTAAGAGGTAACCTAATTGAGGCATACAAGATGATCAAAGGATTAGATAGGGTGGACAGTGAGAGCCTTTTTCCTCGGATGGTGATGGCTAACATGAGGGGACATAGCTTTAAATTGAGGGGTGATAAATATAGGATGGATGTCAGAGGTAGGTTCTTTACTCAGAGGGTAGTAAGGACATGGAATGCCCTGCCTGCAGCAGTTGTGGACTTGCCAACTTTAAGGGCATTCAGACGGTCAGTGGATAGGCATATGGATAATATTGGAATAGTTTAGGTTAGACAGTCATTAGATTCATTCCACTGGTTGGCACAACATCGAGGGCCAAAGGGCCTCCACTGCGCTGTAATGTTCTATTAGAAACAGAGAATCATTCTTTTGTCCATGAAACACCTGGGGGATAGCTTCCAGGGAAGTGATCCATATTGGGAGGATTAACAAGGCAAGGGAATACACTTTTAACAGCGGGATGCCAGGAAATACTAAGGACTAGGAGGATCTTGGGGTGCATATCCGAATATCCTGAAAACAGCAGGACAGGTAGACAAGGTGTTAAAAGGCATATGGGATACTTGCCTTTGTTAGCTGAGGCATTGAATCTAAGAGCAGGGAAGTTATGATGGAGCTGTATAAAATGGTCATAAGGCCACAGTTAGAGTACTGTGTGCAGTTCTAGTTTCCTTACTATAGGAAGGATGTGACCACATCGGAGAGAAGGTGCAGAGGAGATTCACCACAATGTTGCCTGGGCTGTACTGTTTCAGCTATGAAGACAGGCTGGTTAGGCTGGACATTTTTATATTAGAGCAGAAAAGGCTGAGGGGATCTGATTGAGGTGTACACAATTATAAGAGACATAGATAGGGTATATAGGGAGAAAATTTTCCTCTTAGTAGAGGGGTCAGTAATCAGGGGACATAGATTTAAGGTAAGGAGCAGGAAATTTAAATGGGAACTGAGGAAAAGAAAATCATTCAGAGGGTAGTGGGAATCTGGAACTCCCTGTTTGAAAGGATAGTAGAGGTGGGAATCTTCATAACATCTAAGAGGCATTCAGATGAGCATCTCTAAGGCCATTGTATTGTATGCTATGGATCAAGTGCTGGAAAATGGGGTGAGAATAGATAGGAGGTTGATGGCTGGCACAGACCCAATAGGCTGAAGGGCCTCTCTCTGTACTGTAAAGCTCTATGATTCAATGACAGAGAATTTGACCCCACAATCAGGTGACCTGTAGTAATCATTATAATTTTTTTTATCCAGCAGAAAAAGATCAATTTAAAAAATAAATAGCAATAGGTTAAATGTTTAAATATATAGTATGTGTGTGTGTATATATATATAATAAAATTTATATTTTCCATGTTGTAGAGACCCAGCAGTAAGTACACATTGAAATGTCCCATTCTCCTGTGATGATACACATATTAACTATCTTTTCGCTTGTCTTCCAGTTCCATGCCAGTGTGGAAGGCAAACTTCCATCTTACAACATGAGGGTAAAACTTCCCACAACCCAAAAGCTCGATACGTATGATGGTGAGAAACTGAATTTAATTCTCCTTCATCACAAAAGTTAGCATTACATTACACTGTTCTAAGAGGAACAGTTCCAACTTCTCCTATCTTTCCACATAACTTTCTTTCCTGGTACCCTCACCAAGGTATGATAACTGATATCTTCATAAAATATAGAGTCCAGAGATGCACACAATACTGTTAGTTTTATACAGGTGTGGTTCTAGTTACCATCTATTGTTTCAATAACCAACTGTGTTCTTAATATAATGTCCATAATTAATGACAGTGTAGTAGGAAATGAATGTACAGAATCTAGGACTCCCATGTTGGATGTTGATATTGCTGGCAATGGCTGGTTCTCTCTCCTGATTCATGTCAGCTGTTTGCTGAACAAGTGTCACAGCAAAACTTGGTGCAATTTCCTCACCTTCGATCTGTATTATGACTCTACAATGTGAGTAGTGGACCAACATCCTGCTGCAACAGTGCCTCCCACTTCTTAACCTTGGAACTGCTGCTACATCATTCAATAATAACCATGGTCGAGTGCTGAAATTTTTGTGTAGGAGGCAGAACTCACAAATCAGGAGCATTTCCAGATCACAAACCGCCTAGCCCTTCATCGCTGCTACTCATTGGAAACTGAATTAATGTACAATATTCATTGAGATAGAACTGGGGTTACCATCCATTTAGAAATCCATGGAGTAGGAATAGAGGTGGAACTATTAAAATGTGGGCCTGATTTTAAACCAATCACAGCAGCCATTATTAAGGCTGCTGTTTAATTGAAGCGGCCTCCATTGCTAAGATATTCCATGAATATAGAACATAGAAAAACTACAGCACAAACAGGCCCTTCAACCCACAAGTTACGCCGATCATACCATACCTACTAGGCCATAGAACCATCTGTAACTCCCAATTTCACTTAATCCCATGTACTCATCCAGAAGTCTTTTAAAAGACCCCAGCGAGTTGGCCTCCACCGTGACTGCTGGCAGCCTTTTCCACTCACTAATCACCCTCTGAGTGAAAAACTTACCCCTGACATCTCCTCTGTACCTACTCCTCAGTACCCTAAACCTGTGTCCTCTTGTGGCAACCATTTCAGTTCTACGAAAAAGCCTCTGAGAATCCATCCAATCTATACCTCTCAACATCTTATATCAGATCAGGTCACTTCTCATCCTTTGTCTCTCCAAGAAGAAAAGACAGAGCTCTCTTAATCTATCTTCATAAGGCATGCCTCCCAATCCAGGCAACATCCTTGTAAATATCCTCTGCACCCTCTCAGTAGTTTCCACATCCTTCCTACAGTGAGGCAACCAGAACTGCACACAGTACTCCAAGTGGGGTCTGACAAGGATCTTATAAAGTTGCAGCATTACCTCCCGATTCCTAAACTCAATCCCTCGATTAATGAACGCCAATACACCGTATGCCTTCTTGACCACATCCTCCACCTGCTAGGCCGATTTAAGAGTCCTATGAACTCAGATCCCAAGATCTTTCTGCTCCTCAACACTGCTTAGACTGCTACCCTTGATATTGTATTCCTTCATCCCATTGTTCCTGCCAAAATAGACCACTATACACTTATCTGCATTGAAGTCCATCTGCTACTTCTCCACCCATTCTTGCATCCTATCTATGTCTTGCTGCAACTTCTGACATCCCTCCAGATTATCCACAACACCACCAACCTCCGTATCGTTGGCAAACTTACTAACCCATCCTTCTACCTCCTCATCTAGGTCATTTATGAAAATAACAAACAGCAAGGGTCCTAGAACATATGCCTAGGGTACTCCACTGGTGACCGATCTCCATGCAGAAAAAGACCCATCCACAACCACTTTCTGTCTTCTGCGAGCAAGCCAGTTCTGGATCCATAAGGCCAAAGCCCCTCGGATCCCATGTCCTCTCACCTTCTCAAGAAGTCTTGCATGGGGGACCTTATCAAACACCTTGCTGAAATCCATGTAAACCACATCCAGCACTCTTCCTTTGTCAATGTGTTCAGTCACATTTTCGAAGGCACAACTGGCCCTTGACAAAGCCATGTTGACTATTTTTGATCAAGCTAAACTTCTCTAAATGCTCATAAATCCTGTCCTTCAGGATCCTCTCCATCAACTTACTAACCACTGAGGTTAAACTCACCAGCCGGTAATTTTCCAGGCTATCCCTGTTCCCTTTCTTGAAAATAGGAATTACATCCGCAATCCTCCAGTCCTCCGGAACCTCTCCCATCTCCATTGATGATGCAAAGATTATCACCAAGGGTTCTGTAATCACTTCCCTCACCTCCCAGAGGAACCTGGGATACATCCCATCCGGTTTCGTTGACTTATCTATCTGGATAGAATTTAAAAGTTCCAACACATCCTCTTTCTTAATATCCACATACTCAATCTTTTCAGTTTCTGCAAACTTTTAGTATGATTTCCCAGATCACTTTCCACTGTGAATACCGAGGCAAAGTACTCATTAAGCACCTCTACCATTTCTTCCGGTTCCACACAAACTTTTCTCCCTTCACCTTTTAAAGGTCCAATCCCTTCACTTCTCGTCCTTTTACCCTTCACATATTTATAGAATGCCTTGGAATTCTTCTTAATCTTACCCACCAAGGCCTTCTCATGACCCCTTCTAGCTCTCCTAATTTGCTTTTGAAGCTCCTTTCTACAAGCCTTAGACTCCTCTAGATCCTTAACATCCTCTACCTCTCTGAACCTTTTGTACACCTTTCTTTTCATCCTGACTAGATTCATCATAACCTTTGTGCAGTACGGTTCCCGTGACTTACCAAAACTTCCTTGTTTCACCGGAACGTTGTTGTGCGGAGCGCCAGACAAACATTCCTTGAAAATCCGCCACTTTTCTTCAGTACTTTTCCTCAAGAGTATCTCCTTCCAGTTTACTTGTCCAGTTTTCTGCCTAATGATTTCATATTTCCCCCCACTCCAGATAAACACCTTCCTATCCTGCCTGATCCTATCTCTTTCCAATGCTATCATGAAGGAGATAGAATTATGATCACCATCCCCGAGATGATCTCCCACCGAGAGATCCGACACCTGTCTTGGTTCATTAGCCAGCACCAGGTCAAGTACAGCCCCTCCTCTCGTAGGCTTATCCACGTGCTGTGTCAGGAAACCTTCCTGAACACACCTAACAAACTCCTCCCCATCCAAACCCCTTACCCTAGGGACATTCCAGTCGATGTCTGACATGCCTCCAAACTATCCACAACACCTTCAACCTTTGTGTCATCGGCAAACTAACCGACCCATTCCTTCACTTCCTCATCCAGATCATTTATAAAAATCACAAAGAAGTCCCAGAACAGATCCCTGGGGCACTCCACTAGTGACCGATCTCCATGCAGAATATAACCCATTTACAACCACTCTTTGCTTTCTGTGGGCAAGCCAGTTCTGGATTCATAAAGCAATGTTTGCTTGGATTCCATGCCCCCTCACTTTCTCAATAAGCCTTGCATGAGAGCTGGAGGCTTCAAAACTTGTTTCACTGATACAGATTTGAGACTATTTAGAGGCCATGAAGGGGAGGAGAAAAGTTATTTTCAAAGAACAAAGAACAAAACAGCACGGGAAACAGGCCCTTCAGCCCAACGAGCCCACGCCACCACCCCGATGTTCCCACCTCTATCTGTGATCCCTGTCTATGTTTATAGATCTATGCATTGGAACCAAATTTAGGGAGAATTTGTTCTGCCAATCAGCCTAAGAGCACATCTTTGGGATGTGGGAGGAACCTGGAGCACCCGGAGAAAACCCACGCAAGCACTGGGAAAATGTGCAATCTCCGACAGACAAGCCCAAATCCATGTATCTGCACAGCACACCAATAGTCACTGAGCTGTCGTGTTGCCCATCAAATGGTCCAGGTCAAGCGTACATTAATGACGTGAAGCACTAGGATACTCTCAAAATCCAAGAACAGCCCTCTCATGACCCATCGCGTGTGTGCCCCTTGTTAGACAACAAGGCAGACCGAAGTACCTGTAGAATAAAAACAAGTACATCAATATCATCGACAATTTACACACTTCCCAGGGAACTCCCAAGGCTCATGATCTCTATTTTAAATCAAATAGTCCAAATGAGTCTGGGAGGGCATCCTGTGATTGTGAATAGCAGACAAATCATCCAGAGAATCAGGAATTAGTGCCAGAAATGATTCAATGACATCATACGCTCTAGAAAGGTGAATGCTATGCTAAGCCTCAGGACAGGTCCCTGGTTGTTTACCTGACAGCAAAAGCACCTGTTGCAAATTCCCACAGTACATATTGCCCCTGAAAATGGGGGAGAGGAGGGTGGTTCCAGGAGTCTTAAGAACACAGCAGATTGGTATACAGCAATAGTGCTGCTGAGGACATGTCTCCACTGAGGCATACAGCTATTGATCAATAGAAACAGGACGCCAATGCCTCATTTGATCTCTTTTGTCCTTCTGGAAAAAATGGGCTCACAGATTCAGGAGAGGGCACAAGTAGGAGGAAGTGTCTCCTATATTCTGATAATGATGCTGATGGACAATCAATGGCAATAGCCAAAATGTGGACCAGGATTGAGTTGGCTCTGGTGAAATGGATACTGTGGAGATGGTGATTGCAGACAGCAATGCACTCACAAGGAGTGTATTGCATTCCACCATATTCTACAGCATGCTGACCACTGCAAAGGCTTCTTCTCTCCAAAGCTAGCTATCTAGATTTTTCTTGAATTTTGTGCAGGTGCAGACATCCATCCATGAAGACTGTCTCACTTCCAGCCAGCAGCCCAAGACCAGCAGAAAACTGAAGTAGCACCATCACATCTTACAAGTCACCATTCATCAATGCCGATAATCTCACCTTGGTGGATTCTCCTATACTATCAGAGATAATCTCACTGGGTGAATAATATGGTATTAGTGAATAGAAGGAAGAACCAGAGACATGAGACACTGTGAACAGTCCCACAAGTCAAAATTCCCTGATGCAGTGCATGCTCAGGGGCAGAGAATGGAGGATTCCATCCAACATTTATGCATCATCAAGGCTCAGGGCAATCAGCACATCAGTCTCCGTTGAGAGAGTGGCCATTTTCATGGAAGGCCAAATGTGGCAACATTCAGAATGGATACAGAAGCCATGTAATGATTTGTGCAGAATGTATACACATTCTGTAGCACTAACCTGTTTGTAGCACTGATGATGCAGTGATATTTGGAAAGCTTGCAAGTTTTGCCTCAACTGTTGATAAGATCATAAGTCATAGGTGTGAATAGGCTATTCAGTCCTTTGAGCCAGCTCTGCTGTTCAATAAGATCATGACTGATCTGATTGTGGCATTAACTCCACTTTCCTAACTATCCTAATCCCTAACTCCCTTGTTGATCAAAACACTTTCAAATTCAGCAACCCTTCAAGTATCTGGTATGACTACCAAAAAATTGAAAACGAAGGCATGCTTGCTTTCATTGGCCAGTCCATTGAGTTTAAAAATTGGCAAGTCATGTTGCAGCTTAGTTAGGCTGCACTTGGAATATAACGTTCAGTTCTGCTCGCCACACTACCAGAAGGATGTGGAGGCTTTGAAAAGGGTACAGAAAAGATTTCCGAGGATGTTGCCTGGTATGGAGGGCATTAGCTATGAGGAAAGGTTGGAGAAACTTGGTTTGTTCTCACTGGAGTGACGGAGGTTGAGGGGAGAACTGATAGAAGTCTACAAGATTATGAGAGGCATAGACAGAGTGGATAGTCAGCTTTTTTCCAGGGTGGAAGAGTCAATTACTAGGGGACACAGGTTTAAGGTGTGAGGGACAAGGTTTAAAAGAGATGTACGAGGCAGATTTTTTTACACAGAGCAGTGGGTGCCTAGATGGGTATACAGGAATATGGTCCCCAGGAGGTTACGGGGTTTTAGTTCAGTCAGGCAGTATGGTCGATGCAGGCTTGGAGGGCCTGTTTCTGTGCTGTAATTTTCTTTGTTCTTTGTCATAGAGGAGGATACAGGTACTACTCTTTATTTTTTATAAAATTTGATTTGAATTATCACATGTATACGTATACAGTGAAAAGTATTGTTTCTTGTGTGCTATTCAGACAAACACATACTATACATAGCAAAGGAAAGGAGACAGTGCAGAATATAGTATTTCAGTCATAGCTAGGATGCAGAGAAAAATCAACTTAATGGCTCCTCTGACAGTAAAAGCCTCTGTGCCGTAGGGCCAAGCAACAGAAACTGTTTCTGCAATGGTTCACGTTCAGAATGAAGACAATTGCCACTTGCATTTCAGCTGAAGCAGTCTGCCCCCACTTCCTCTAAGGCCACAGGGACTGTTTCACAGCATTGGAGTAGATGAGCCTGGAGGGCACTGTATCTTATAGAGCCCTGAGTAGGTCACTATGATGTCTCTGTACTGAATCTATGCAATATTTTGCTTTCTTAGCGCTCTGTTAGTAATGACACTTTAAGTCACATATTTGAAGTTCCTTTTATTGCTGGCATCAGAAGGAAACAGACATGAGGTAGTGAATGAGGTTAAGGATCCTTAACAATGAGGGTAAAGCCTTTGGGCAGATGTGCACACTTCATTGGCAGTAAGAATTTAAATGTTTCAGTCATAAATATGTGAGAGCACATGTAGCTCAAACTAACTTCCCTACCTCACCTTTCATTCTGGGTCAGGGGAACTCAGCTGAAACCTTCTTCAATCAAATGATCCTGGACATTAATAGCATCCTGATCAGATGTGATCTGACCATCGTTGGTCAATGGGTCCAATCAAGAACGCACTGCACCCAGGATGGTGGTGAAATTCTGTACTTCTTTTGTTGTGAACTGAATGGGGGAGGAATTTTCCTGTCCCGCCCATCATGGGAATTGTAACGAGTGGGGGGGGGGGGGGGGGGGGGGGGGGTGCGCGCGCGCGACCATGCAAAGATCTGTTGACCTTGAGCAGGATTTTCCGATTTTGGGGATGAGAGAGGCAGGAAAATCCCAGCCAATGTGTTTTCCAGTTCTGACACAATAAGGCATCAGGAACCCACAAGATGCAATGGTTTGCAGTTGTTTGCATGAGACCACCAAGGTTCACAGATCCATGGAAGGAACCAGAAGCGAAAATTTCAATATTGTTATGGATTTGTAGTGTTGTGTTGGAGGGTGAAGTTTGGATGGATTTTTTTTGTTTGATTATTATTTTTAATTATTAATGCCTGCAAGCCTATGTATTTATCCCAGTGTCACCTGCCCCAGCTACTGGTTTAGCCTGGTCACCCCCCCCACCACCACCACCCTGTGCCAGCCAAAAATTCTGCCTGCAGCCAGCTGTTTCTAAAGGTCAAATCACTTGACTCTGCGCTCCTGACCCAGAGCTGAAAATCTGGGCCATGTCTCTGTAACAGCGATTAGATCTAAATCATTTACCTCCATTTATGTCACTAATTCATCTATTTTATTGCAGATGCTTTGCACATTTTAATAAAAAGCTTTTTTTTAAAAACGGCTATTGCTTGTATGAATCCTCGTGAATGATGCGCAATCATTCCTTCTGCCTGTCTTTCTCCACGTATCCCTTTGCATTATTTAAAACTTTACATTTCCAGCATAATTCCCTGGCATTGTCATGACAGACTCCCTACTGTGTGCCCACCTTCCTTGATTTTGGCCACATGAAACCCATGCACCCTCTCCCACTCCCCCCATGAAACTATCAAGCTGGTCAATGCCAATATTTTCTGGCCCATCCATCTCCACTCCATTCAAGAATTCAGCAGGAATGACTTCCTATATAAATTACTGAAAGCAAGAGTAACAAAAAAATCATGCAAATCTGCGATTCTGTGAATCAAATTGGGACAAGGAGTGAATTCAAGCAGGAATTAATGGGAATCAGACTAAGAGTGTACGTGTGTGTATCTCCCTATATCTATCTCTGTCTTGTCTGTGCCTCTATCCTGCATTCTTTCTTCACCTAACTTTCCTCCTGACCAATGGTGGGAATTTGAATTTTCTGATTGCAGATGACGATGATGATGATGATGTTGATGAAGATGATGACAGTAGTGATGACAATGGTGACATCGTCACAAGAGCAGTGCTAAAGCGACAATCACAGCAGATTGTTGACTGGAAAACTAAGAGGAAGTCTCGACCAAAGAGAAAGAAGGTGAAACACTGATCAATTCAGGATGGAAGCCCATTTGCTCTCCCCAACTTTACCATGTTGTGACTCTGGGCTCTCAGGTTTTATAACCATTAGCTGGTAAAAAATAAATAAGTAAAGGGGAGTGAGTAAGGGAACTATTTAAATCCATTGATTTTTTGAGCAATAAGTTGCTACCTGATTGCAATCTGTGATTGAAATAAGCAATAGATTAGAATCTTTCTCCAAAATAATGGAATTTCACCTAGAAGATTTCTGTCGTCCAGCTGGCCCAGATAACACATTGAAACATACCAGATTCAGATAATAGTTAATTCAAGAAATTCAAAGCAGGTTGTCGGGATCTAACTAAGAACTTTGGCAGTGACTAATGAACTTGCTGCGCATTTGGCGCAAAGTCTTGGATCCTGTAAGAACATTAAAAGATGGATAGATCAAGTACTATTTTTGTGTGTGTGTGTTTTGGGAGGATGGCGAGATGATATTTGTAATTATGATTAGCTTTAACTCCCCTATGACATTTAAGTAAAAGCTGTGCCAGATGCGGTACAGAAACTAACAGAAAATCCTAGGCCTGTGCTAAGTTAATTGATTTCACCTCGGGCTGCAAGACTATCATACATTGAGCTCAGCATCTCTGAGTGTGTGAGGAGTAATTCAGCAGGCAGCCTTTTTGCTCATCGTTATGAGGTGATGTCCAGAGACTGGATAAATATAATCTTAGGTTAGATTGTGATGTTATCAGTGGCCAAGTAAGCTGCTGATCTGATGTGAGGCACGCACATAATGCTGATGTCCACAGAACTAATCACAGCAACTGTCAACACTTGAGTAGTGAAGAAAACTGAATAACCATCGGTTCTAATTTTACTGAAACCTTTCTTCACTGTTTATCTTAGGAGCCTGATCAGCTCAACCAAAAGTTGGCCTTGACACACAAAGATATTGGCCAATGGTACTCATCACAAGACTTAGTGAGTTTAGCAAAGAATCAGCAACATCATAAAACCCTACAGTGCAGAAGGGCCATTCAGCCCATCAAGTCTGCACCGACAATAATCCCATCCAGACCCTATCCCCATGCATTTACCCTAGATAGTCCCCCTGATACTAAAGATCGATTTAGCATGACCAACCCACCTAATCCGCACATCTTTGGACTGCGGGAGGAAACCTATGCAGACATGGGGAGAACGTGCAAGCTCCACACAGATAGCAACCTAATCCAGGAATCGAATACAGGTCTCTGGTGTTGTGGAGCAGCAATACTAACCACTGTGCTACCACATTGCTGCATCCTACGTCTGGCACATCGAACTCCAAGACTCCAGCTTAATTGAGAAAACTGTAGTGGATGCATTTATGGCCACAGTGTTCCTGGAAATAGGGGAAGGTGGTAAAAGTAGTGTAATGAAGATGCCCAGTCCTGACCCACACCCCAGTACTACCTGCAGAGAAATCTCATAATAAAGTATTTAAATATTTGATGTTGCTCATGCTGTACTGAATTAACATCACAAGAGACTCTTCAGCCCTTTATTTTTACCTTGTGCATGATCCCTTGGCTCAGCTATTAGATACAAGTAGAAACATTATCCCAATTTTCTTGGTGAACTGTCTGTGCAGGAGCTTTGTTTATCATTTTTAATTGTATTCTCCATGTTTGTTAAGATTAAATTGGACCCAAAGCTAAACAGTGATGATTTGTTCTTTGAGTCCATTGCAATAAGTCCATCTCATGGTGACACTAATACACCTGCTATTTCAAATGAATTAAATCCAAGTAATTGACAATCACCAATCCTAAGGGAACCTTTTAACTCTGCTAATTTATATTTAATGGGATACTATTCCTGGGATTCCAACTCATTTTATTCATTAATAGAGACATTATTTGTAAACTCATCAAGACAGATAGCTACTGTATCACCAGCTTTCTCATCAGTGTCAACTATGGCTCAGTGTGTACTTCCTTTGAGTCATAAGGTTGTGTATTCATTGACGCACTCCCAAGGCTTGAGCATAAATTTACACACCTGCTGTAGGAGCAAATAAGTGTTGCACTGTAACAAGAGTCACTTTTGGATCAAATGAAATGTTAGACTGTCTCATTTGCCTTCTCGGGAAAATAGAAGAGTCCAAGCCACTTTTTGATAAGAGCAGGATAGTTTCCGCGTTCTGACCAATATTTATTACTTGAACAATATTACTAAAAGGAATTATTCGGCTGTTACTATATTACTGTTTGTAGGAGCTTGCTGTTTGGAAATTTACTGCCACAAAACAAAATAGTTAAACTTCAATAAAGCAATTACACTGATTTAAAAAACAGAAACAGGAGTGAGAGTAAAATCATATAGCCCCTCAAACCTGCTCCAACATTTAATATTGTTATGGCTAATCTACCTCACTCCACTTCCCTGCCAACTCCCCATATCCTTTGAGTGACCAAAAAATATATTTAATGTAGCTTCTGCAAATAATTATCTCACTGTGAATGTGGTGTAACGGTATCTGAATTATTATTCAGATTGCAGGCTGGTCACTTTACACACATAACCAATGGGCAGAGGTTTATTGGGTTTACTATTTAGAATGATACAGCCAAAAGGAGGCCATTTGATTCATCTTGCCTATTCCAACTCTTTAAAAGAGCATGCAATTCATCCCATACTCCTGCATTTTCCCCACCACCCTTTATCCAATAATAGCCAATTCCATGTTGAAAATTCTTGCTGAATCTGCTTGTGCATTCTTTCTGTATTCATAAAATCCTACATAAAATATTCTTCTCCTTTCTCATTAATACGAAGAAAATATTTCAGATGGTGGAAATCTGAAATTAAAAATAAAAAGTACTGGAAATTTGCAGTTCAGGCAACATTTGTAGAGAGAGAAACAGAGTTAATATTACAGGTTAATGACCTTTCCT
The DNA here is from genome assembly GCA_024679065.1 of Sphyrna mokarran. Lineage (NCBI taxonomy): Eukaryota > Metazoa > Chordata > Chondrichthyes > Carcharhiniformes > Carcharhinidae > Sphyrna > Sphyrna mokarran. The sequence continues at coordinate 20,593,543 of JAGIQG010000035.1, read as the reverse complement.
CAGAAGTGAGAAAATTTAGAAATACATTAGTTTTTAATGAGGCAAAATGGGAGAGCATAGCAAAAGAATAGAATGCAATGTCTTTGACAGATGGGATTACAGTGGCATTCAATGATAAAAAGATGTTGGTACAGAGCAAAGAATCCAAAGAACCAGGAGCAGAAGCAGGCCATTCAGGCCCTCGAGCCTGCTCGGCCATTCACCATTTTCCTGCCTATTCACCCAGTTACTAAGCCCTTCAAACTCTTTTAATTAAAAATCTATCTACTTCTTCCTCAACGTCCCGGCATGCAGCACATTCTGGGGAATGAATTCCACAGACTCAGGATCCTTTGGGAAGAGTAATTGCTCCTCATTTTGGTTTTAAATCTGAATCTCTTATCCTAAAATGATGACCTCTTGTTCTAGATTGTCCAGGAGGAAACATTCTCTCCATGTTTCCTTTGTCAATCCTCCTCATTATTGTGTACATCTAATTAGATTTTCTCTCATTCTTCTGAACACCAGGGAGTATAGGCCTAAATTGCCCAATTGCTCTTTATGAAACAATTCCCTCATCTCTGGAATCAATCTAGTGAACCTTTTCTGAACCGCCTACAATGCAACCACATTCCTCCTCAAGTAAGGGACCCAAAGCTATACAATATTTTAACAGTCTAACTAATGCTTTGTACAACAGCAGCAGCACTTTACAACTTTTATACTCTATTTGAGTAATAAATTCCAAGATTCCATTTGCCTTCCTTATTACCTGTTGTATCTGCATTTTATTTGTGTGATTCCTGAAAGAGAACACCCAGATTTATCTACATTGAAGCATTCTGAAGTTTGCGTAGAAACAAAAAAAAAGCATAATTAGGCTATTCGACCCTTCAAACCTGCTCTGCCATTATGATTGTGGCAGATCGTCAAATTCAATATCCTGATTCCCTCTTCCCCCCACCCTGCTGTCCTTTGACCCCTTTAGCCTCAAGAGCTATTTTTAATTTCTTCTTGAAATCACACAACATTTTGGCCTCAACTACTTTCTGTGTTGTGAATTCCACATATTCACCACTCTCTGGGTGAAGAAATTTCAGTTGCACTTGGAATATTGCATACAGTTCTGATCACTGCATTATAAGAAAGATGTGGAAACAAAGAACAAAGAACAAAACAGCACGGGAAACAGGCCCTTCAGCCCAATGAGCCTGCGCCGCCACCCAGATGTTCCCACCTCTACCTGCGATCCCTGTCTATGTTTATAGATCTATGGATTAAAAACCAAATTTGAGACAATTTAGGGAGAATTTGTTTTGCCAATTAGCTTAAGAGCACATCTTTGGGATGTGGGAGGAAACCGCAGCACCTGGAGAAAACCCACACAAGCATGGGGAGAATGCACAAACTCCCACAGACACAGGCCCAAATCATGTATCTGCACAGCACAACGATAGTCACTGAAATGTCGTGTTGCCCATCAAATGGTCCAGGTCAAGCATACACTAACGACGTGAAGCACTAGGATACTCTCGAAAAAAAAATCCAAGAAACACTGGAAAGGGTGCACAGGATGTTACCAGAATGTTGCCTGGTATGGTGGGAAGGTCTTATAAGGAAAGGCTGAGGGACTTGAGGTTATTTTCATTAGAGAGAAGATTAAGAGGTGACCTAATTGAGGCATCCAAGATGATCAGAGGGTTAGATAGGGTGGACAGTGAGAGTCTTTTTCCTCAGATGGTGATGGCTAACATGAGGGAGCATAGCTTTAAATTAAGGGGTGGTAGTTATAGGACAGATATCAAAGATGGATTCTTTACTCAGAGGGTAGTAAGAACATGGAATGCCTACTTGCAGCAGTTGTGGACTCGCCAACTTTCAGGGTGTTCAAATGGTCAGTGGATAGGCACATGGATAACATTGGAATAGTTTAGAGGGTCATTAGATTCGCTCCACTGGTCAGCACAACATGAAGGGCCGAAGGGCCTGTAATGTTCTATGTTCTAGGTTAGGAAGATGAGTGGCTTGGACAGGAATTTGCAGGTGTTGGTGTTCCCATGTATCTACTACTCTAGTTCTTCTAAATGGAAGTGGTCATGGATTTGGAAGGTGCTACTGAAGGATCTTTGGTGAATTGTTGCAGTACATCTTGTTGATATTGCATATTGCTGCTACTGAGTATCAGTGGAATGCATGTTTATAGATTTCGTGCCAATCTAACAGGCTGATTTGTCATGGATGGTGTCTTGCTTCCTGTCATTGAAGCTGTACTCATCCAGTGAGTGGCTTAGAGGGGAACTTACAAGTGGTAGTGTTCCCTTGTATTTGTAACAGAACCAATTTTGAATCCACTTTATCAAATTACCCTGTATCCCGTGTGCATTTACCTTCTTTACAATTCTCCCATGTGGAACCTTGTTAAAGGCTTTGCTGAAATCCATATAAACTATATCAGCTGCATTACTCTTGTCTACACATCTGGTCACCTCCTCAAAAAATTCAATCAATTTGTTAGGCATGACTTCCCTCTGATGAAGCCATGCTGACTGTCCTTGATCAAGCTTTGCCCCTCCAAGTAGAGACGGATGCTTTCCTTCAGAAGTTTGTCCAATAATTTTCCTGCCACTGACTTGAGATTCAGTGATCTGTAGTTTCTTGGTTTATCTTGAGCCCTTCTTAAATACAGTAAGAAGTCCTACACAGATTAAAAAGCAGAACCACATTAGCTGTTCTCCAGTCATCTGGCACCTCCCCCGTGGTAGAGAAAATTGAAAATTTGGATCAGAGCCATAATAAAATTTAAATCAAAACTCAAAGAAAAGGAAACAAAATAGGTGCCAAGATTATAATTTGAACTTTTGAACAGTCTGGAAAGCTGCAAAAATGCCAAATTGATAAAGTGTTGTTTTTCCTTAATGTCTTGGGATTACATCCTCTCTTTCCAGTACTGTAATATTGTCCTTAATCAACATTGCAACTCTTTCTTTCTTTCCCTCGCTTCCCTGAATGTCTTGTATCCAGGAATAGTTAGGTAGCCATTCACTCTCTCTGCCCCTCCCCACTCTCTCTCTCCCCCCTCCCCCACTTTCTCTTCCTCCCCAACTCTCCCTTTCTTACTCCCTCAGTCTCCCTCTCTCCTCCTTTCCCCCTTCTCTCTCTTTTCTCCCCCATTCTGTCTCTTACCCTCCCACTCTCTCTCTTACCCCTTCCCATTCTCCTTACCCCTTTCTATTCTTTCAACCCCCTCCCACTGTCTCTCCCTCTCCCACTTTTGCCCCTTCCCACTCTCTTCCTCCATACATTCTCTCTCCATCTCGCATGCTCTCATTCCCCTTTCCACTCTCCCCCTACATTCCCTCCCTCTTCCCTTTACACTCTCTTTTTAAGTATTAGGTCCCTGTGACCCCAGTCCTCCTTCCCAGCTCCCTGGACATCAGGCCCTGCTCCTTGGCTTCAGGGCCCTTAGCCCGTAGTCTAAACTCACTGCCGCTGGTGTGCACTGTTCCTTCAAAAACAGATTGTTTCTATCCCACAGTTTCTGCTGATAGGCTCATTAATGAGCCTTTGAGCAGCAAAATGGGAAAGAAATGACCTGTGATTAGAGGAGCAGTTCCGTGCAGATTCTTACATTCAAGCATTTTGAAAACTGCTGCCATGGGCCACAGACAGGGGCTTCAAGAGAGCCTTTGGCTCTCAGGCCCATATTGGACAAACTTAGTTTAGTCACAAGAAAGAGATGTGTCCTTAGAAAATTATCATAAGGTGGGAAACAGTTAAATTAAAAGTGTGCTGCACAAAGCTGGGAAATGACAAGATGAAGAAGTGAAAGTAAAATGTCTACAATACTTGAAGCATGAGTGAGTTCCAACAATTCGTATGACATTACTGAAACCCACAACTGGAAAATCACCAGCGCAATTGCTGAAAAAAACATACAAGTGACTGGAACCTTTCTGTCTCATTTAAGTACAGAAAAATCTATTCAAACACTTACATTTAAACTTTGACTAGTCATTACTTCAGGAGTCAAGATGTGATTATGACACTCATCTTGAATGGCAGTTAGGGATCACATTGTCTGTTCTATTAACATAAGGATCTTGAGAAATTTTTGCAAAATCAGTAGGTCAGCTTGATTCTGTTCTCCGATCACTAACAGAATTAATTAATAAAGACAGTCTGCAGCAGTGTTAGGAGAGCCTGGGTTCCATCTCTGACCCATGCAGTTAGCTAATATCAGACCAGATGCTATCATTCGATGTGCTATAGTTAATCCAGGGAGATACAGGGTACAATTCTAAATGGGATTCAGGAATAGAGGGCCCTGGCTGTGCATGTGAACAAATTGCTGAAGGTGGCAGGGCAGATTGAGAAAGCAGTTAATTGGACATATGGAATCCTGGGCTTTAATACATAGAGGCAAAACAAACAAGAAGTTATGACGATTCTTTATAAAACACTGACTTGGCCTCAACAGGAGTTGAGCACCACATTTTGGGAAGATGTGAAGGATGAGTAAAGGAAAAATTTCCAATAATGGTTCCAGGAATGAGGGACTTCAATTATATGAATAGATTTGAGAAGCTGGGATTGTTCTCCTCTGAGAAATGAAAGTGGAGAAGAAATTTGATGGAAGTGTCAAGGTTCTGCACAGAGTAGGTTGAAAGAAACTGCTCCTTTTTGCAGAAGGGTCAAGAACCCATGCATAGAAATTTAAAATAATTGGCAAAATAACCAAAATGGGCATAAGTTAAAAACTTTTTTTTTTTTACACAGTAGGTGGCTTCCAATCTGGGATACATTGGCCTGAGAGGGTGGCGAAGGCAAACTCATGGCTTTCAAAAGAAACTTGGTTAAACACTTAATGGGAAAACTTTTCAGGCCTTTGGGGAAAAGGGAAGATAGGGTGGAACTTGCTAATTTATTCTTGCAGAGAGCTGGCATGGATTCGACAAGTCAAATAGCCTTTTCTCTGCTATAACCATTTTACAATTCAATAATTCAAAGAAAAATCAGCTACAGTTTCGCATCCTACACTGACCACTTTCCATTTGCTACTCTCTTTATTGAAAGTGGATAAGATTAGGCACAGATTTTGCTGCTTAAGCATGAATAAGCTGTGACACATTCAGAAGGACCTTGGTGAGGTGGCATTGTGTTATCATGAAGCAAAATCCTAACCTATCAGATGAGGAAGAGAAAACATTGGGATTAGTGATCACCTTCCGATTGGCCAGCAGCTCTCAGGGACCTGACTGCCGTTCTTCAAGAGTTGGCAAGACCAGAGCTAGCCAATTAAATGCTTGCATTTCTCCACATAGAAGCAATGCAGGGATTTCCACAGGTTCTCCAACTGGTGAGAAAGGTTTTCCCATCAGAAAAATTAAATTCCAGTCAATGTACAGGCTGTCTTATATGAGTTTTATATCTTTAGCATAAAGTTCCTTCAAATGTGATCAGCTTGTGAAAAAGATGTCCTTTTCAGCTTTTGCATAGGATGTATAGTACAGCCCATTTGGCTCTACCAGTTCATGCAGCATTTAAGGTCAATTCCAGCCTCCTCTCAGCTTTCATCCTAATCTATAAATCCCATTCTCACACATATGTGTCCAGCTCTCCTTCACTTCAGCCATTCCCTCTGGCAGTGCTTTTCTCACTCTCACCACTTTTTTGAGTGAAGAACTTTCTTCTGAATTCCCTATTGGATTTATTAGTGATTATCTTATACTGATGGCCTTTAGCACTCAGTCTCCATCACTGCATCCACTTCTCAATGACACCATTCACTAATTGTTCTGTTGCCTCAATTTACCTCTTTGGATTTCTAAATTTTCCTTCACCTGAACCTCCCACTACACCTCATGTTAGTTTAAGGCTCTGTCCATAGCCTAGCTATATGATTGGCCAGGACACTGGTCCCAGCCTAGTTTCATTGGATAGCTCCCTCTTATCTAAGTACAGATGCCAGTGCCACATGAATTGAAACCCCTTCCTCCCAACTCACTCTTTGAGCCACGTGTTTAATTTTCTAATCTGTGTGATGCTAAGTGGAGTGTGGCTCAGAGAAGAGAGCCTGTTCTGTAGTTAAATTTCATTTCAAATTATCATGGCACAACATAATTTCTCTTTTACTTATGTTATTAATCCCCACATGGACCATAACAATCACTGTCTTCTGCTCCAAGTTTTTCTCCAGTCATAAGTAGATGTCTTTAATCAGGCAGGCAACACAACTTTTAGAGCTCCCAGTTGTGGCTGCAGAGAACAGTACCTTTCCAGCTAACTGTACTTTCTCCTATCACAACCACATTTCCCCCAACTTGAGCAACTTTTTTAGCATGATGTCATGGTTAGTGCACTCAGCCACCCTGCAGTCATTCTTCTTCCCAATACAAATAGCAAACACCTCATATCAGTTGGACAAACTGTTGGACACCAGTTGGGCGGTACAATGGCACAGTAGTTAGCTCTGCTGCCTCAGAGTGTCAGGAACCCAGGTTCAATTTCTGACCTGGGTCGCTGTCTTTGTGGAGTCTGCATATTCTCCCCATGTCCACATCAGTTTCGTCAGGTTGCTCTAGTTTTCTCCCACAATCCAAGAAACATGCTGGTTAGGTGCATTGGCAATGCTAAATGTTTCCTCATTGTACCTGAACAGGTGCTGAAATATGACAACTCGGGATTTTCACATTAATTTCATTGCAGTGTTAATGTAAATCTACTGGTGAACACTTAATAAGTGTTACTTTGCTTTAAAGTCACTCTTCAGTCACTACATGCTGGGTCCCCTTACCAATCTGACTCAGTCACATCCTCCTGTCTGTGACCATTGACCAAGTCTGCCTCTTGAAATAAATGGTCGTAATAACTCTCACCTTCCCTGGTGCTCTGAAATGTCTGAAATTCAAAATTCAGTTCAGTAACTCAAAGACAAACTTGCACAAGCTCAGGCTTACTGGAGAGACATTTGTGTGGTTGCGTTGCATTCCATAGATTCCCACATGCTACAGCATAGTACCACATCAGTTAGTTAATAATTTGCTCAGCTGAAGTAATATAAAATTGCACTCTCCTAGCTTGAAGAAAAAGGGTGAAGGCTCACCAGCTGCTGGAGATTGAAACAAGATAGGAAAAGGGGAACCTCTTTTCCCCTCCTGCACCAAATGTGCATGTTAATGAAATTTCTGACTTTGCATTTGTCCTTGTGACACTCAGATGCAGTCTCCTCCCCTCACTTCCTCATCACTGCACTCACCCTCCAATCACTATCACTTACTCTCCATCATTGCATTCACTCTCTAATGACCATCACTCATCCTCCATCACAGAATCATACAGTGCAGAAGAGGCTCTTTGGCACATCAAGTTGCAACAGAAACACCTTACCTCCCACTTAATCCCATTTACCAGCACTTGGCCCATAGCTCTGAATGTTATGGTGTGCCAAGTACTTATCCAGATATTTTTTAAAGGATGTGAGGCAACCCACCTCCATCACTCTCCCAGGCAGTGCATAAGCGCTTTCCTGTCACCACCCTATGGAACCCTATGTCCTGCCCCTCATCTTGAACTTATGTCACCTTGCGACTGACCCTGTCCTTATACACCCCATTATTGCCCCTCATAATCTTGAACACTTCAATCAGGTTCCCCCTCAGTTTTTCTGCTCTAATATCCATCATTGTACTTATTCCCCAATGACCAGTACACACCACACATACTCAGGGATTCATACACAGATATTTATATTAATTTGGGGTAGGATATTAGCAAGTCCTACAGTAAGGTACAGGTAGAATCTGTGAGTGTCAGGGAGCAGGATTGTACCGCCGGTTTGTTTGGAAGATATGACAACATATTGAACGCTTAAACCTGTTGGATTTTAACCTGGTGTTGTGAGATTTCTTACTGTGTTTACCTTAGTCCAATCCCAGCAATGCCACATTCTGTCTCTCAGCATTGAAGGGCGCAGTTCCTCCCGAGTACAGTGAGGTTTGCCAATGATGCTGGTTATTTTCAGAAATGTTCGCACATGGTGAATGGCTCTCCCTTTCATGTTTAGAGTTTCCCAGTTTCTGGTAGGCGGCGGGGGATCGCCGCTAGAGGAAGGTTCAAGAAGCTCCGCAATCCTCCCAACTTTCCCACCTCGCCGCTAAGTGAAACTCCCCGAGTTCCAGCATGTGACTCAAGCCAGCAACGTGGAATTTTTACAGTAGCGCCAAATTTGCATCTGGCAACTCATGAAATGACGGTTTTTGTGATCCATTTATGTATTTTGTGGGTTAATCATCTATGTATATCAAATATAACAAATAAATGTAAATCTACTGTTCATAATTTACATGTTAGCAAGACTTTAGGGGAACATCCTAGCCTTAGTGAGAGATCGAAGATTATTGTTCTTATTCCTTTATAGGATACAGGTATGTGGCAATAATCCATCCTTAACTGCCCTTGAGAATGTGGTTATGAGCTGCTCTGTTAAGCCATTGTACACGTGAAACTCGGTTACTATTGAAGGAATAACAAGTATTTCCAAGTTAAACTGCTCTAAGACTTAACAGGAACTTGTGGGTGGTGGTATTCCCCAGTTTCTGCTATGCTTGTGGTAGGTCACTGATTTGGGAAGTGATGTGGAAGGAGCCTTGGGAAATTAGACCAGCCTAGGAGCAGAAGTAGGCCATTCAGCCTATCTAGTCAGCTCCATCATTCAATGAGATCATGACTGATCTGACATGATAATCCTCAACTCCACTTTCCCTCCTTATCATTTTAACTCTTGATTCCTTTACTGATTAAAAATCAGCCTTGAGGCAGTCTTAACCACCCAGCCTCTACAGCCCTCAGCGATAAAGAATTTCACAATTCACTACATTCTGAGAGAAGAAATTCCTCCTTAACACTTCTATTTTCTCAGAAGAGTAAGGAAATTTGGCATGAGCACTACAACTCTCACCAACATTTACAGATGTACCACAGAAAGCATTTTTTTGGTTGTATCACAGCTTGGTATAGCTCCTGCTCTAAGACTGCAAGAAACTACAAACGGGTTGTGAATGTAGCCCAGTTCATCATGCAAATGAGTCCTCCATCTTGATTTTGTCTGTACTTCTTGCTGCCTCAGAAAAGCAGCCAGCATAATCAAGGACCACACATACCCCAGGCATACTCTTTTTCACCTTCATCCAACAGGACAAAGATACAAATGTCTGAGGCCATGTATCAGCTGATTCAAAAGCAGCTTCTTCTCTGTTGCCGTCAGACTTTTGAATGGAGTATCTCACACTGAGTTGATCTTTCTCTATACCTTAGCTATGACTGTAACACTACATTCTGCACTCTCCTTTGCTTCTCCATGATCAGTACGCTTTGTCTGTTCAGCATGAAAGCAACAATATTTTTCACTCTATACCAATAAACATGACAATAATAAATTAAATCAAATCAAAATCAAAGTCTTAAATGGGTGACTCCTTATTCTGAAATCATGCCATTTGGTCCTAGTCTCTCCCACTGCAGGGGGTGGAGGGGGGTGGGGGAACAACCTCTTAGTATCAACCCTATCAATCCCCCTAAGAATTTGACATGTCTTAGTTAAGCTGTCTCTAATTCTTCTGAACTGCAATGAATGCAGGCCCAACCTACTTAACCTCTCCTCATAACAAAATCCCTCCATATCCAGATCAACTTAGTGAGTCTTCTCTGGGCAGCTTTTAATGCCAATATATTGTTCCTTAGATTTGGGACTCAAACTGTTCACGTTATTCCCAGATGTGATCTAACCAGATGTAGTTTTAATAAGATTTCCTTATTTTTATACTCTATTCACTTGGAAATAAAGTCCAACATTTCAAAGAACAAAGAACAAAACAGCACGGGAAACAGGCCCATCAGCCCAATGAGCCCGCACCGCCACCCCGATGTTCCCACCTCTACCCGTGATCCCCGTCTATGTTTATAGATCTATGGATTAAAAACCAAATTTGAGACAATTTAGGGAGAATTTGTTTTGCCAATTAGCCTAAGAGCACATCTTTGGGATGTGGGAGGAAACCGGAGCACCCGGAGAAAACCCACGCAAGCACGGGGAGAATGCGCAAACTCCCACAGACACAGGCCCAAATCCATGTATCTGCACAGCACAGTGATAATCACTGAGCTGTCGTGTTGCCCATCAAATGGTCCAGGTCAAGCGTACACTAACGACGTGAAACACTAGGATACTCTCGAAAAAAATCCAAGAGCAGCCCTCTCACGACCCATCGCGTGTATGCCCCTTGTTAGACAACAAGGTGGACCAAAGCACCTGTAGGATAAAAACAAGTACATCAATATCATTATCTATTTACACACTTCCCAGGGACTCCCAAGGCTCATGATCCCTATTTTAAATCAGTTTTCTATACCCCTCCATTCCCATTCTGTTCATGTGCCCATCTAAGTCTTTCTTAAATAACTCCAGAGTGTCTGCTTCCACCACTTTACTTGGCAGCGCATTCCATACCCCCACCCACTCTGTGTGAAAAAACTCCCTCTAGCATCCAAATTATACCTTACCCACCTCACCCTAAGTCCGTGACCCCTCGTGCTATTTGAGTCCATCCTAGGAAAAAGCTTAACCCTGTTTACTCTATCTATACCCCTCATAATCTTGTACACCTCTATTTGATCTCCTCTAAGTCTACGTCTTTCTAAGGAAAACAGTCCCAATTTGCCTAACCTCTCCTCGTAACTCAGACCTTCCATAGCAGGCAGCATCCTGGTAAACCTCCTCTGCACTCTCTCCAGAGTCTCCACGTCCTTCTGGTAGTAAGGCGACCAGAACTGGTATTCCAAATGAGGTCTAACTAACGTTTTATACAACTGCAACATTAAAGGCTAGCTCTTTTACTCTATACCCCTTCCTATAAAGGCTAGCATACTATATGCTTTCTTCACAACCTTCTCCATCTGCTCTGCCACCTTCAGACTTGTGTACCTGCATCCCCAGGTCCCTCTGCGTTTCTATACTCTTAATAGGTCTACCCTTTATCATATACCTCCCCACTACATTCTTTCTCCCAAAATGCATCACTTCACATTTATCAGGATTGAATTCCATCTGCCATCCATCTGTCCAAGCTACCAGCCTATCTATGTCCTGCTGCATTGCCTGACAATGCTCCTCACTTTCTGCAAGTCCAGCCATCTTTGTATCATCTGCAAACTTACTGATCACTCCCCTTACTCCCTCTTCCAAGTCATTTATACATATTACAAATAGAAGAGGTCCCAGTACTGAGCCCTGCAGCACACCAGTAGTGACCGACCTCCAGCTAGAAAAACACCTTTCCACTATTACTCTGTCTCCTATTACTAATGATGTAGAGATCCTATTACTAAGCCAGTTACTTATCCATCTAGCTACCTGTCCTTGTAACCCATGAGCCTTGACATTTTCAACTAACCTCCCATGAGGGACTTTGTCAAACGCCTTACTAAAATCCATATAGACGACATCAACTGCTTGTCTTTCGTCGACCGTTTTCGTCACCTCCTCAAAAAATTCTACCAGATTTGTAAGCTTTTTGTGATTTATGTATAAGGAGCCCCAAATCTCTCTGTGCTGCAACTTTCTGCAGTCTTTCTCTGTATAAATAATATTCAGCTCGTTTATTCTTCTTACCAAAGTGCAGAACTTCACATTCTCTACATTATATTCCATCTACCAAGTTTTTGCTCACTTACTTAATCTAACTATGTCCCTCGTTGGGCCCTATTTTACCATTTCAATTCTAAATGTTGGGCAGACTTGAAACTGGATGTGTTTTCAATTTGACGTTTAGACCCATTGTCAGGTGCCCCTATATGCACTTTACCTGCAAAAATATCAATGATTCCATAATGCACTCAAAACCCTGCCTCCAACTGGGCAGAAAATAAACTTAGAATGTGGCTCCCCGCCACATCACATCCAGGCCGAATAATGCCTCCCCCGGCCCCATAATCATTGTTCCTTATCCTCTCCACCTCCTCGACCACTTGGACCGATCACAAGCCACGCCCCCTTTCCCCTCACTGATCTCACGCAGAATGACATTGGACCCCCTTTTCCCCCCTCATTGATCTGAGGCAGAGTGGCAGCGGAATGCAAATGGAGTGCATTTAAATGGCTGTCACCCTCATTTTAGGCGTGGTCCCAATTGCAGCCATTTTCAGGCCTTGGTAAAGGGGGAACCAGGGCAGAGGCAGGTGCGGATTGCGTTCTTGCCTCAAATCTGACTTTACTAAGTTTTCGTGACCGAAAACAGACCCCTAATGTCATCCACACTACTTGCCTGCCCCCCAATGTTTATGTCATCCGCAAACTTGGCAATAGTACATTCACTTCCCTTGTCCAAATCATTAATATGCAGTTAAAGTTGCTGCATTGTATCTTGTAAGGGACATTGTACTGCTACTCTACACTGGTTGTGGAGGCAGTGAATGTTGCAGGTGGTGGATAAGGGGGTTGTTCTAGTTGGCTGCTTTTTCCTGGATGGCATTGAATGGCTTGTGGTTTTGAGGGGCCACGAGGTGACTTTTGCCAAATTTCCAACCTCTGATCTGCTCTTACAGCTACAAATTTTATGTAACTCATCCAGTTAATTTTCTGGTCAATAGTAACCCTTAAGGATGTTGGAGATTCGGATAATAATACTGATGATGGTTAGATTTTCTCTTCTTTGAAATAGATGTGGAGATGTTGGCATTGGACTGGGGTAAGCACAATAAGAAGTCTCAAAACACTAGGTTAAAGTCCAACAGGTTTATTTGACAGCACTAGCTTTCGGAGTCTCAAGCTCCTTCATCAGGTGTGAGTCTTATTATCTTATTACAAGATAATAAGCCTCACATTCCAACTGTTATCTTGTAAATTGAGTTTGTGTCTTTGTATGCCTTGTTTGTGAACACAAGTCCTCACTCACCTGATGAAGGAGTTTGAGATTCCGAAAGCTAGTGCTGCCAACTAAACCTGTTGGACTGGTGTTGTGAGACTTCTTACTTTGAAATAGAGTCATAGAGGTTTACAGCATGGAAAAGGCCCTTCGGCCCAACTTGTTCATGCTGCTTCTTTTTTTAACCCCTAAGATATTCCCAGTTGCCTGCATTTGGCCCATATCCTTTTATACCCACCTTACTCATGTAACTAAATGCTCTTTAAAAGGCAAAATTGTACCCGTCTGTAGTGTTACGTCTGGCAGCTTGTTCCAGACACTTACCACCCTCTGTGAAAATAATTACCCCTCTGGAGCCTTTTGTATCTTCCCCTCTCACCTTAAACCTATGCTATTGAGTTTTAGATTCCCTACTTTTGGGAAAAGATATTGACTATCTAACCGATCTATGCCCTTCATTTTATAGATCTCTATAAGATGACTCCTAACCCTGCTATGCTTCAGAGAAAAAAGTCCCAGTCTATCCAGTCACTCCTTGTAACTCAAACCATCAAGTTCTGTTAGCATCCTAATAAATCTTTTCTGCACTCTTTCTAGTTTAATAATATCCTTTCTATAAGAGAGTGACCAGAACTGCACACAGTATTCCAAGTGTAGCCTTATCAATGTCTTGTTCAACTTCAACAAGACATTCCAACTCTTGTATTCAATGTTCTGATTAATGAAACCAAACCAAATGCCTTCTTCACCACTCTGTCCATCTGTGACTCCACTTTCAAGGAACTTTGAACCTGTACTGCTAGATCTCTTTTTCCTATAACACTCCCCAACACCCTACCAGTAACTGAGTAGGTCGTGCCCTGGTTTGATCTACCAAAATTCATCAACTTGCATTTTTCTAAATTAGACTCCATCTGCTATTCGTCAGTCCACTGGCCCAATTGATCAAGATCCTGTTGCAATCCTAGATAACCTTCTTCACTGTCTACTACGCTACAAATCTTAGTATCATCTGCAAACTTACTAACCATGTCTACTAAATTCTCATCCAAATCATTAATATAAATGACAAATAACAGTGGACCCAGTATCGATCCCCGAGGCACACCGCTGGTCACAGGTCTTTAGTTTGGTAAAAAAAACCCTCTATAACCACCCTTTGTCTTCTGTCATCAAGCCAATTTTTTATCCATTTGGCTATCTCACCCTGGATCCTGTGAGATTTAACCTGATGCAACAACCTACCATGTCTAACCTTGTCAAAGGCCTTGCTAAAGTTCATGTAGGCAACATCAACTGCACTGCCCTCATCTACCTTCTTGGTTAGCCCTTCAAAAAACTCAATCAAATTTGTGAGACATGATTTTCCACTCACAAAGCTATGCTGACTGTCCCTAATCAGTCCTTCCCTCACAAAATACTTTCTAACAACTTAACCACCACAGATGTGAGGTTAACCACCCTGCAGTTCCTAGGCTTTTTCCTGCAGCCCTTCTTAAACAAAGGCACAACTTTTGCCACCCTCTAATCTTCAGGCACCTCGCTTGTGATTATTGATGATTTAAATATCTCTGCTAGAGGACCCACAATATCCTTCCTTGCCTCCCACAATGTCGTGGGAGACATTTCATCAGGACCTGGGGATTTACCTACTTTAATGTGCTTTCAGACTTCAAACACCACTTTCTTTTGTATGTACACTCCTCACTGTCCACTCTCTGAAACATGTGGCTTAAATATTACTTATTAACTTAGCTTGAATGTTGTTCAGGTCTTGCTTCATGAAGGCAAGAACTGTTTTGCTTATTCAGAAGTTGGGAACGGTGCTGAACATTGTGTAATCTCAGCAAACATCCATACTTCTGACCTTATGATGGAGGGAATATCATTGAAGAAGCTGGAAATGGTTGGGTTGAAGACATTGTGCTGAAGAATTCCAGCAGTCTTGAGGCTGAGGACAACTGCACAACCATCTTCCTTTGTGTTAGATATGACTCCAGCCTGCGAAGAGCTTTCCCTCTGATCCCAATTGACTTTAACTTTGTTAGGGTTCCTTAATTCTATACTCAGTCAAAAGGTGTTTTGATATCAAGAATAATAGTTTTCTGCTCACCTCTGGAATTCCGCTCAATTGTTCATGTTTGGATTAAGACGTAAGTGTTGAGCCTATTATCATTTCTGACATTCCAATGCAGTACTGATTGACATGTGACCTTTTGGATGAAACATTAAACCAAAGTCCCATCTTCACTCTTGGGTGGGTGTAGATGATCCCTTGACACTATTCTAAAGAAAAGCATTGAAAGATCGCCCTGGTGTCCTGGTCATTATTTATTCTTCAAGCAATATTACTAAAATATATTTTTTGCTCATTATTACATGCTGCTTGTGGAGCTTTCTACCATGGCTGCCATGTTTCCTATATTACAATAGTGACTACATGACTATTAGCCATAAAATGCTTTGAAATGAGCTGAGAAAGACACTAATTTTTTTCTTTAGCTGAATTATGTAAGATGCCATATGTATATGTAATTATTGTGTTGTTCTCTGCATAGTTTCTGTATCATAAATAACAGTCTTAATGTTTCTATACACAGTTGATATATTATTACAGTTTATAGGGTATTTATTATATTCCAAAATATCATTGGCTCACTAGTAGTGCTGTCACCTTTGAGTTAGAAGATTGAGACTGTGGTGTCAAGACTCAAGTACCAATTCCAGGCTGATACTCCAGTGTAGTAAGAGTGCTGACTTTCAGATATAGTGTTAAACTGAGGCCTACCTACTCTTACAAATGAAAATAAAAGTTTATGTAGAACTATCTGAAGAAGACAGGGATTTCTTCTATTATTCTGGTTAATATTTACCCCCCAGCTAATGAGACTGGAATAGTTTTCCAACCACAATTCTTTGCTGTTTATGGGGCCACAGATTGCCTGTGTGTGCAAACTGGATGCTGTGTCCCACATCATAATAGGGACTACACTCCAAAAATACTTTATTTGCTGTGAAGTTTTTTGAGATGTTTGACAGTATGCTACATACATGCAATTTCATCATATATATGCAATATTGATACTATGAATAGTTTCTGAGTTATGCATGTAATCTTTATGAAGTATCTATAAATATAGAGTATTGCTTTGTTTGTATAACATGCAAGAAACAATACTTTTCAATATGCTAATACATGTTACAATAATAAATCAAATCAAAAACTTGATATTTGCACCTATGGTATCCAAATTATTCTCAGTATCTATCTCCTCATTTTTAGCATTTAATGTTTAGTTCTTGTGCTAATGGTCTCCATTTTGAGTCTCATTAGTCTTTCACCCTTGCCTGACCCGCTCCCTCCAGTATTCTCTCTCTACCATTCTAGCCTGTAACTTCCCACCTCTGCAGTGACGTATTTGGGGGGTAGACGAAATATATCCTGGGGAATCCCTCATGGAAGTGTCCAGGTAAGAGCTTACCTGGAAATTATCCACAAGCATTAATTTCCCCTGGGCCATTGCACTGTACTCGGAATCATCCTGCAAAATGATTTCAATTGTTAACCTTGTTCTGCCAGTGCTATACTCTAACCTCCCCACAACCCTCCCAGGCACCAAACCTCTAATGCTCAACACACTCCCATTCCTCCGAAGTCCAACCCAACCTCTGAAGTATGACCCCTGCAGTCCAACCTCCATCCCAAAGTCCGACTCCCTCAATGTCAGTCCCTCCCTGCTCATGTCTGTCTCCCACCCATCACATCTCTTCCACTTATCTTTTCTCTAGGCTGTAATTTCCAATGGTACATTTAAACTCACCTGCTTAACGGCAGCTAATGCCACAAACAAGGGCACACGTCCTCCACTTCTTTTTCGCTTCCACTGGATCTGGGGACCTGCTGTGCTGCATGAATCTTACCTAGCATACGTCAGGAAGGTTAGGTGAGACAGGCACTTAAGAACTTTAGGCCCGATAAGTCAGCACAGAGTGACAATCCAATGCTGATTGCCACTCCAAGGAAGTTATAGCCGTACTGACTCCATTTCCAACAGAGGTATCTCTTTTCAGAACTTTTGAAACATAGATGATGGTAAATGCACCTGACTTTCCATTGGTCAATTACAGATTGTATTATTGCAGTATATGCAGAGAATTGACATAGACTCAATATGAAAGCATTGTATGAACATGGTAATGCAACAAATGTCATGGTGACCTCACACAGATTGAAAAAGCACTTATATTTATAAAGTCCCAGGAAGATATTTAGAATGTCAGACTATCAAGAGTTATTCTTTAAACATTCCATTTATTTCTAAGGTAAAATTGAGCTGCCTGTCAGGATCCAGGAAAGAGAGAGAGCATTCAGAAAGGCTCTACAGTTCATCATGCAGGAATGTGGGTGGGAGCTTGTGCTTGGCTTGAAAAGACCAAATTCATGAGGATTTGAAATGAGGCTGGAAGATTTGTTTAGCTTGAGCTTGAGGGAGAAACTCCAGGAAAAAAACTTCTCACCATGAAAGAGTTAAAAGTTACCAGATTTCACAGCTAAGAATCACTTTGGACTGGGACTGAAAATAAATGACTACTGGAGAGAATGTGTACAATATACCTGTCAAGTAGAGTTTTTGGCTGTGTTAAAGCAAAAGTAAAAAGTTCTTTTTTATAGTTTAAAGTGTAAGTTGCCTACAACAAGTGTTTAGTCAATAATGCTTGTTTTTAACACTAAAAGTCTTAAAACATTAAACCTTAAAAGTGTCAGCTTTTCAGCGATCAATTGGAAGTTTGATTTTTTAACAAGTTAATGGTCTACAGAGATCAGGATGGTCTTATCTAAATTAGAGGAGGTAAAGCTTACATTCTATTTGTCTCTACTCCTTTTTAACAACAACTTGAACTATATACTACCTATAACATAATAAAATGGCCCAAAATATTTCACAGCAATGTTATAAAGTAAAATTTGCACTGAACCACATAAGATGATTCTAGGAGAGATGGTCAAGGCTTGGGCAAAAAGGTAGGTTTTGAGGAACATCTTAAAGTAGTTCAGAGAGATTTAGCAAGACTTCAGAGAGATTTAGCAAGAAAAATCAAGAGCAGCTTAAAACACTGCCACCAGGGGTGAAAAGATTAAACTTGAGGTGCAAGAAAGGTAGACTTGGAGGAGCTGAGAGATTTTGGAAGACTGAATTGAAAACTTGGATCTGAATTTTAAAATCAAGGTGTTGCTTAACTGAGAGCCAATATATGACAGCAAATAAGAGGTATTATGTGAAGGAGCCTGATGTGAGTTAGGACATGCATGGCAGGGTTTTGGGTGAGCTCAAGTTTACGTTCTCTTCCAATAACTCTGTTTGTCCTTTCCACTTCTACCTCAATTCTTTCGTTCTCTATTTGTCTTCTGTCTTTTCCTCTCACTGTTTTCTTACTTCTTTGCTTCTTTTGGTCCCCTCTCCTTCATTCTGTCACATTTCTTTATTGTCTCTCTGTCTCCTCACTATCTCCCTTTCCTTTCAAATTCTTGGTTTCTCCACTTCTCACTTCCTCACACTGTCGTTTACCCCTTGCTTTTTCCGATTTTCACACATACTATTTGCCTCTGTTCTCTTTTCCGTTTTTGTTTTCTTGCACTCTGTTGGTCTCCAGTCTGTAGCTGTATTATGGTGATTCATACCAATGGAAAGACTTGTAAAAGTTTTGGTGAAGGATCTCTATTTGAAATATTAACCATTTTTTTCCTTTTTGTGTATTGCATTCTGTTCTATTAATAATGAAACTTCTCTACCAGCCAGACCAAAATGTTGCTAAAATTAAACAAAACTTCCATTTAAACAGTTGAGCTGAGCTATGACATAATTCTGATTTTTATCTAAAAATAAACAACTTTGACTGTTCCTTTGGGGCTTCCCAAGATCTCCTTTCTGTGAGATATTCAGGAATTTTCTGATTTCCAGAAACTAACTGAGCTGATTCTCTGTGTGATTACACAGACAGCAACATACATGTAAGGAACTATTGAGACTGAAATTTGGAGAGGGGAAAAGTGATTCATGAGGGAATCAGAAAATGTAGCAATTAAAACAAAGGAAAGATGATAACAGAGAGAGGAAAAATACAAATAGGGTGAGAAAGGAAGTTTAACCTCCTGATTTCGACCCATTAATTTTCACATAATGTGAAACTCTGTAACTGAATGTCAGAAAAAGACAGCTAGAGAGATAAGCAAATACATAAATAGAGTAAAAAATTCAGACAGAAAATTAGATCAAGAAAACAAGAGAAACTAACAGAAGGAAATGGGGAGAAATTCAAAGAATGATAAACAAAAGAAGAGAAACAAGGCAGTCTGGGAGACAGATATGCAGACGTGACAGCAAAACAGAGTGGGGAAAGTTAGGAAGGAAAAAGGATCATACAAAAGTAGACATCAACAGGGGAATAATAGGAAGACATAGATGACAATAAAAATACCAAAAATGAACAGAAAGCTGAATAGTTGCTAAGTAACAGCTTTGGTGAGTTTCTGCCACTGTGTGTCGGTGGTGACAAGAATATCAATCTGTCCTGGATGGTTTCGAGCTTCTTGAGTGTTGTTGGAACTGCATTCACGCAGGCAAGGGAAGAATATTCCATTACACACCTGACTTATGCCTTGTAGGTTGTAAAAGGATTTGGTGAGTCAAAAGGCGAATTACTTGCGACAGGATTCCTAGCCTCTGATTTTGTAGCTGCAGTATTTATACGGCTAGCCCAGTTAGATTTCCAGTCAATGCAACCCCCAGGATGTTAACAGTGGGGGATTCAGCTTAGATCCTCTCTTTATTGGAGATGGTCATTGCTCGGCATGTGTGTGGCACAAATGTTACTTGCCACTTGCCAGCCCAAAACCTGGATATTATCCAGGTCTTATTGCATTTAAAAATGTCTGCTTCAGTATCTGAAGACTCGCAAATGGTGCTGAACATTGTGTAATCATCAGCAAACACCTGCACTTCTGACTTTATGATGGAAGGCCTACACAGCAATAACAATGGCAGGTTATTGTTAGCAGTTTGCTCATTTATACAATGTTTGTGTTCCACCAGGGCCACCTAAGACCATAAGAAATAAAGTAAGAATGGGCCATTCTGTCTTTCGAGCCTGCTCCGGCTTATCTAACATTCATTAAGTCTACCTTCTTGCCTCGTTTCCTTAACCCTTAATCTCCCTACTGATTAAAAAGCTATATACATCAGCATTGAAAATGTTTGAGGACTTGGCCTCCACAGCTTCCTGGAGTAAAGAATTCCAAAGATTCCCCTCTCCACCCCAAGGTGGACTATAAGAACATAAGAACTAGGCACAGGGGTAGGCCATCTGGCCTCTTGAGTCTGTTCTTATTGAATTGTCATTCAATAAGATCATGGCTGATCTTTTTGGGAACTCAGCTCCACTTATCCAACTGCTCACCATAACTCTTAATTCCTTTACTGTTCAAAAATTTATCTATCCTTGCCTTAAAAACAGTCAATGAGATAGCCTTAACTGCTTCACTGGGCAGGAAATTCCACAGATTCACAAACTTTTGCATGAAGAAGTTCCTTCTCAACTCAGTCCTAAATCTATTCCCCCTTATTTTGAAGCCATGCCTCCTAGTTCTAGTTTCACCTGCCTGTGGAAACAACTTCCCTGCTTCTATCTTATCTATTTCTTCATAATCTTATATGTTTCTATAAGATCTCCTCTCATTCTTCTGAATTCCAATGCATATAGCTCCAGTCTATTCAGTCTCTCCTTATAAGCCAACCTTCTCAACTCTGTAATCAACCTAGTGAATCTCCTCTGCACTTACTTCAGTGCCAGTATATCCTTTCTCAAGAAAGGAGACCAAAACTACATAGTACTCCAGTGTGCTCTCACCAGCACCTTATACAGCTACAACATAACCTTGCTGTTTTTAAACTCCATTCCTCTCACAATGAAGGACAAAATTCCATTTGCCTTCTTAATTACCTGCTGCACCTGCAGACCAATTCCTTGACATTCCTGCACAAGGACACCCAGGTCCCTCTGCATAGCAGCACGCCGCAATTTTTTTACCATTTAAATAATAGTCCGTTTTACTGTTATTCCTACCAAAATGGATGTCCTCACAGTTACCAACATTGTAGTTCATCTGCCAGCCTCTCACCCACTCACTTAGATGATCTATATTCCTTTGCAGACTTTCAGTGTCTTTTGCACACTTTGCTCTTCCACCCATCCTAGTGTCATCTGTGAATTTTGACACACTACACCTGGTCTCCAACTCCAAATTATCTATGTAAATTGTGAACAATTGTGGTCTCAACATTCATCCAAGAGGCACACCACTGGTCTCTGATCGCCAACCAGAAAAACAGCCATTTAACCCCACTCTTTGCTTTCTGTAAATTAACCAATCCTCTATCCATTACCTGTAACAGTGTGCACCTTTATCTTATGTAGCAGTCTTTGGTGTGGCACTTTGTCAAATGCCTTCTGGAAATCCAGATACATCACATCCAGAGGCTCCTCATTGCTCATTGCACATGTAATATTCTCAACAATTCCACCAAATTAGTTAAACATGACCTGCCCTTCATGAACCCATGCTGCATCTTACCAATGGGACAACTTATATCCAGATGTCTTGCTATTTCTTTCTTGATGATAGATTCAAGCATTTTCCCTATGACAAAAGTTAAGCTAACCTGCCTTTTGTCTACCTTCTTTTTTAAACAGTGGCATCACATTTGCTGTTTTCTAATCTGCGGGAACCACCCTCGTGTCCAGCAAATTTTGGTAAATTACCACTAGTGCATTTGCTATTTCTCTTGCCATCTCTTTTAGTACCCTGGGATGCATTCCATTAGAACCAGGAGACTTGTCTACCTTTAGCCCCATTAACTTGCCCAACACTATCTCTTTCGTGATAATGATAGTTTCTAGGTTCTCACCTGCCATAGCCCTCCTGTCATCAATTTTTGGCATTTTTGTGCCTTCCACTGTGAAGACCGACACAAAACACTGGTTCAATGCCTCAGCTATTTTCTCATTTCCAATTATTACATCCCCCTTCTTGCCTTCTAAAGAACCAATGTTTACTTTTGTCGCTCTTTTTCAGTTAATATATTTGTAGAAATGATACTTATTGCATTTGTATAGGGAGGCATAAATTTAAAATGATTGATGAAGGATTAGAGAGGTGATAAGGAAAGATGTTTTTTCATCGGGGGGGGAAGGCACGATGTAAGACTCTATCTGGGAGAGTAGTAGAGCAGAAATCTTCAATTTACAAGGTGTTTGGATATACACCTCAAATGCTGTAACGTGCAAGATACAGACCAAATTCTGGAAAGTGGGATTGGGTTGGGTGGCTCATTTTTTGGCAAGCATAGTCAGTATAGGCTTAATGGCTTCTTTCTATGTCATAAAGTTTCTATAATTTTATAAGTTCAGAAGTGCGGGTGTTTGCTGATATACAATGTTCAGTACTATACTCAATTCCTCAGACATTGAAGCAGACTTTATCCAAATACAGCAAGACTTGGCTAGATAACATTCAGGCTTGGGCTGACAGCTGGAGAATAAATTCACACTGCTCAAGTGCCAGGCCATGGTGATTGCCAAAAACAGAGAATCTCATCATTCCCCCTTGACATTCAATAGCATTACCATCACTGAATTCCCCCACTATCTGGGAGTTGCCTTGGGAGAAAGTGAACCGACCAGCCGAATAAATACTGCAGCTGCAAGAGTAGTTCAGTGATTGGGAATTCTGTGTTGAGGAACACACCATTTGACTCCCCAAAGCCTATCCACTATTTTTAAGATACAGGTTAGGAGTGTGAAGAAATATTCTCAACAAACTCGAGGTGCCTTGCAGATCTGTAACTTATGCAATCTAGAAAGACAGGGAAAACAAACATTTGATATTGCACTACCTGCAAAGTCCCCTCACAGCCACAAAGCATCCTGACTTTAATTACATTGCTGTTCTTTCAGTCTTACTGGATCAAAATCCTGGAATTCCCTTCCTGTGGTTGTACCTACACATGCTGTTCAAGAAAGTGACTGAACAGATGTGGATGGGTTATACTTGACGAGGTACCACAGTGGTTTGTTTTCTGCAGCTTCTCATTCCCACTCTTATTGTTTGCCATAGAATCTGTACAATGCAGAACAGGCCATTGAGTTTGCATCAACTCTCTGAATGAGTATTTACACAGGCCTTCTCTCCATAACTCTACACACTTCCCACAGCTATTCCAGCTGACCCTATACATCTTGAGACACCAAGGGGCAATTTATCATGGCCAGTCCACCAAAACTGCACATCTTTTGACTGTGGGAGGAAACTGGAGCATCCTAAGGAAACCCAGACATGAGGAGAATGTGCAAATTCCACAAAGACATTCACCAAAGCCGGAATTGAACCCAGGTCTCTGGAGCTCGTTGATAACTAACCTGAGCTCTGATAAAAGGTTCATCCAGACTCAAACATTGGTTCTATTCTCTCTCCATAGATGCTGTCAAAGCTGCTGAGATTTTCCAGCATTTTCAGAATCCAGCATCCACTGCAATTTGCTATACATTAAAAATAGTGGACAGGCTTTGGGGAGTCAGATGGTGTGTTCCTCACCACAGAATTCCCAGTCACTGACCACTCTTGCAGTCACAGTATTTATTTGGCTGGTCAGTTCACTTTCTCCCAAGACAACTCCCAGATAGTGGGGGAATTCAGAGATGGTAATGCTATTGAATGTCAAGGGGGAATAGGCCAATGTGTTTGCGCACATTATGAACACATTTTACTTGACTATCAAATCCTGGAATGGAATTTAAGCCTGAACCTTGTGGCTCAGATGCAGGGACACTATCATCACAAGACCTTCATATCTAGTCCATGGCCTAGTGGTATTATTACTAGACTATTAATCCAGAAACTCAACTGATGTTCTGGAGACCCCCGGGGTTCAAATCACACCAATTTGAATGTCGTTTGTTGTAAAAACCCACCAGGTTCGCTAATGTCCTTAGGGAAGGAAATCTGCCATCCTTACTTGGTTTGGCCTACATGTGACTCCAGAGCACAGCAATATGATTGATTCTCAACTGCCCTCCAAGGACAACTAGGGATGGGCAATAAATGCTGGCCCAGCCAGCAACACCCATCTGTCTAGGATGAATAAAAACAAATAAAGATCTACAGCAAAGAAAAGATCCTTTGATCCATCTGCACTGGTCAAAGACAAATGACCCAAATATTCTAATCCCATTTTCTAGCAGTTATCTGGAAGTCTTGCATGCTTTGGCATCGCAAGTGCACATCTAAATATTTTTTAATGTAATGAAGGTCTCTCCCTTCACCACCTTTCGAGAGTGAGTTCCAGACTCCCACCTTTTTTCTTCACATCCCCTCTAAACCTCCTGCTCCTTATCTTAAATCTCTGCCTCCTAATTATTGATTCCTTCACCAAAGGGATGTTTCTCCCAGTCTATCCAATCTCTTTTCATAACTAAAATTCTCCAGTCAGGCAACATTTCCAGTGCTATCACACCCCTCCGATAATGTCAATTTCTTTTTTAATGTCAATCAGAACGGTAAACAATTTTCTAGCTGTGGCCTAAGAAATGTTTCGTTCCAGCATGACTTCCTTGCCCTGCTCTTAAACTCTACGCCTGAGTTAATAAAGGCAAATTTACCATATATAGTCCTTATCACACGTGGAATTTTCAAAGCACTTTACAGCCAATGAAGGATTTGTGAAATAAGTACTGTTGTAATGTTTTATTTTGTGACACTAATCTCATTTGTCTACTCTTTCTCAAATTCTCCTCGGTTTCTGAAGTTTCCGTCTCTCACTGTCGTTTTCTGTTCCTATTTCGTTTAATGTTTCCTTTTCTGTAATCTCATTATTCTTTCTCTATCCATTTAAACTCTCGTCTCGTTCCACTGACAGGTCCCTTTCCTCCGCCCCCGTTTCCTCTCTCCGTTGGTGAATCCTGAACAATTTCGGTGAGTGAACCGTACATCCTCCCCGGGGAAATCCAGCTCATGGGTTCCGTCATCACGGAAACTTCCCCTTCAAAAGAAACAAAAAGGGATAGAGGAACAAAGCGGCTGCAGAACAGACATATGCCTATCTGGGGAGCGGATTGAGCTGAAGTCATGTCACAGAAAGAGGATTTGAGCGAAGTGACTGTGAGTCAGACACTGAGCAGCTGGGAGCTGGACCGCGGCAAGGGAGCGACTCAGTGTGAGCGCCGCTTGCTCTTAGCTCTACTACTCTCGGTGCTGCTACTCTTCTTCACCATCGCCTCCCTTGTCTGCATCTTTTGGCTCTTCATCTACCCGCAGTTGACTACAGAGGCGAGGGGCACTGGAAACAAAGTAAGAATATGTCAACCTCTGTCTGTCTGTACAAGGTTTCCGCCACATTCGTCGGCAATTTTTTTTAAATTAGAACTTGGCGCTTTCTTCACGGTGAATTAGAGCTGGTCTTTGTTCTGTTTCTTTATTCTACCCTTTTTGTGTGGTTATTGTCTGACTTGATGTTTCCAACACATTTATTTTCAATTCATGAGAAGTGTTGTTCTGTTGAATATACTATAATAGAACCAAAGGTACTAAAACTTTGCCTTTTTCACACTCCCAAGTCTTGCATTTGTTTCGTTCCATCAGGATGATTGGTTATTGAGCAAAGTACAAAGAGTAGCAATAAGCAGGGCACTTTCAAGTTGTCAGGCTGTGACTGATGGAGTCAGGCAAGGATCAAGGATCAGCCTGTGTTAGTGCCTTAAAAGAATCAAAGAGTAATGTAGCTAAATTTGTTCACCATACAAATGTCAGTTGTGAGGCCAGACAGAGGTATAAACAGGGTGAAGTGAGTGACTAACAAGGCTGCAACATAAAGTACAATGTGTGCAAGTGTGAGTTTAATCGCTTTGATTGCAGAAAATGAGGTCATTACATGAAGTAAGAGAGAATGTGACTGCAGTGTGTACCAACTACAAGATTTGGCAAGAGTCCTTGATAACACTGTCCAAAATCACTATCTCTACCACTTAGAAGGGCAGCAGATATATAATACCATGATCTTCATATTGCCCTCCAACTCTGATTTGGGACTATTTGGAACTAAATCACCATTCCTTCACTGTCACCAGGTCAAAATAATGGAATCCCTTCCTAACAGCACATTGGATGAGCCTAAATGAGATAGAGTGCAGCAGTTCAAGAAGGCAACTCACCGCCACCTTGTCAAGGACAATTAGGATGGGCAGTAAATGCCAGCAACATACAAATACTGTGTCCAAATAAACAAACCTGAAACAAATGACACAGTCCAGCTCCCAGCCGCTCAGTATCTGACTCACGGTCACTTTATGAAACAAAACCTGAAGCAAAACAAATAAAAGTTGTATAGTACTTTGGTGAGACTAGACCTGGAATACTGAGTACTGTGTGCAGTTTTGGTGTCATTACAGTGAAAGTTCACCAGTTCATTTTGTAGGATGACAGGTTGAGTAAATTGGGCCTATACTTAGGAATTTAGAAGAACAAGAGGTGATGTTATTGAAGCGTAAGATAAGGTGCAACGTCTTTTCTAGTCAGTTTAGATGTTGTGTGTCTTCTCTTGTGAAACCATGAATTGGATGCAATTTGAATTGTTTTCTGGAGCAAAAAAGAGATGAACTCAGATTGCCTGACTACTCTGTGCATTGGTTTTGTAACTGTAAGAATGGAGTCAAATTTTTAAGAAAGAATGTGTAAACTCAAAGACTGAAGAGTTTTTTAATATAACAAATGCTTCCATCCCAGCATTTAATTTGATTGTTCTGTTTATATTGCAGTTTGCTGTGCACCTTAGCTCCAAAATTGGTAAGTGTGCCTTTAATTATCCTTAAATTACAAATAAACTAAAGTACAGCACGGGAACAGGCTGTTTAGGCTTTCCAAGTCCGCGCTGATTATGATGCCCTGACTAAAGTAAAAATAACCTTCTGTCTTTACTCAGGCTCTGTTACCTCACTATTCATGTACCCATCCAAATGCTCCTTAATAGTTGCCAATGTGCCTGTTTCTACCACCTCCTCTGGCAGTGCATTCCAGGCACCCATCATTCTCGGCATAAAAAAAACTTACCTTGCACATCTCCCTTAAACTTCCCCTTGAACATGTGCCCCCTCATAATTTCCACCCTGGGGAAAAAAATCTGACTATCCAGTTTGTCCATACCTCTTATAATTTTATAGACGTCTTTCAGGTCTCCCTCAGCCTCTGTCTTTCCAATGAAAATAATCCTATGATATTTAACTTCCTCTCACAGTCAACATCCTTGAGACCTCAAAATGTGTTGTTAAAGATTTGAAATTTTATCAATTGTTTACTTGGCAGCATCTTCAGCATGAAAAACATGTTATTTGCATTTGATAACTCTGCTAGCACTAATATGCTTGCTTCCAAAGCCACAAGGAACGCTTTTGCAATGTTCACACCTTAAGATGTGAAACAGGGCAGAATAGCTCCAGTTTAAGAGAGGTGTAAAACAAGTAGCAATATAAGGGTTGCAGGGCACACAAACTGGGGTTCTCAGTTTTTTTCCTCAGTTTTCTCTTATCTTCCACTGAAAGTGAGTTTCACTGCTCCTGGGTTCTTCATGTGGAATTTTGGGCAGTGAGTGTCAGTAAGCTATTCAATTATTGTAGGCATCATAACTCAGCCAAAGTCTACACAAGTAGCAAAGTTTAAAGCTGGAAATAACTATCTGCAGCAAATCCATTTATTCTGATATTTCAATTCTTTCTCTAGATGATGACGGAACAATAAAATGGTTAGCCACACAGGCGTTGGGTTGGAACTATCTGGGTAATGGCTTCCGCTTTGAAAATCAGGAGCTGCAAACCACCAGGGGTGGGATCTATTATGTTTATGCAAAGCTGAGCGTGTTCTGCGCTGTTGTAAACCAATGCAACGATTCACTGGTCAAATTAGACATTACTCATTGCCGTGAATCTACTGACTGTTCCCCCATATTGAGCTTGAAGGCGCAAGTAACCCAGGGGAAGCAACAACAGCAGACTGGCTTCGAATATTTAGGTACATTAGTCGAACTCTCGAACGAGGGTGTGATACGAGCTACACTTGAAGATTTGCGGAAGGATGACAATCTTATGCCGGATACTAATGACATATATTTTGGAGCTTTTCTGATCGAAAGTTAGACTATTTCCAAACTATACCACTAACAGCACTTTACCAAACATAATCATTGTGGATTCTAGAGAAACAATTTGTATACAGCTCAGGGATTGTTCCAATTCTACGGGTTATTTATAGTTACCTCACTCTCTTCTTGTTAAGAGACCTGTTTGTTTTTTTTTGGGAGAAGGGACTCAATGCTTATACCTCACTACGTTTATTATTTATATAACAGCATTTAGTCCCTGAGATGTAGTGCTTCAATCGGCAGAGGCGATTTATTGGGTATGTTCTATGTCCTCTTTATCTGATATTCAGATTATGGTTTTCCAAAATTTGGAATTCAGTAACTAAACCTCTTTTTGTAAGACTTGAAATACTTATGTAAAACATATTACTTTGTACTGTTTGAAGACGCAGTACCCTTTCAATCTGTTACAATGTCCAGAAGCAGAAGAAAGTATCTTAAATTCCTAGACTTCCCACAAACAGAGATCATTATTTCAAATCCATTATGGAGTTGAGAAATACAGCCAATACTTTGTAGTCTTATTCTCAAGGGGTACAGACTATTAGCTAATCATAAGGCAAATAACCACCACTCAGTGCTATGAATGAGAGGCAGTCTGATAGCAGGGGGGAGGAGAGGTGGGGGCAACATGTGTCAGGAATGTGCAATCAGAAGGCCAGAGTTGTAGCAGACTTCATGTTAAGTTTGTAGAAAGTTACAGTCAAAGCATCTTGTGCATCCTGGAATCTTCCTATTTCTAGTTCTAACAGATAATTCCCCATCAATAGCTTCCTTGTTCATCCTCTTGAAGATTTGCAAAAGCATAATAAGATGATTTCATTTTGTGTGGAAAATAAGATTCAAGGAATCTACACTAGATTCACAGATACTGCAGAAGAGTCCTTCTGGCATGTATAGGTAGCTGTTGTGGTCTCTGGATTGATTTATATTTGAAAATCCCCTTTTGATTAAGGGGAGATAGTGGCATAGTGATATTGTTGCTGGAAAATAAACCCAGGTTATGCTGTAGGGATCTGGACCACAGCAGATGGCGAAATTCAATAAAAATCTGGAATTAAAAGCCTAATGATAACCATGAAACCATTGTTGATTGGTTTTTAGGACAATCTGTCAGCCTTACCCGATCTGTTGTCCTGGTCTGATTTTGCCTACATGTAACTCCAGATCCACAGCAAGGTGGTTAACTTACTTGCCCCAGCAATGAACAATAAATGTTGGCCCAGCAATGCTCTCATTCCATGAACGAATAAAAAAATTACATTGTTACAATACTATAACCCTTCTGTCTTCAACAAAGATTATTCCACCTCTGTAACAACAGTGTTCTTGCTTTGACAAGAACTAAGTAAGTTCATTTGGAGTACAGTAGTACCACACAACTGAGACTCAAAGTCTAATGCTTACATTACAGGGCTATCCCCAGTCATGTGTGTTTCTGGTGGAAAGTAGCAGAGGACATTGTTACTACATATTTCCATAAAAGTTACTAAATATATTCTCATCTGAATGTAACTTGTTTGCACTAATTTACTGTGTACAAATTAGCTACCCTTTGTAATATTTATATTATTTATAAAGCCAAACTGTTGCTAGATTTACTAGTAATGTGTTTTCCCATGCAATAATAACTATGATACATATTTCTGTGAAAGACAAAACAATAAAAATGTATTTCTACCCTTTCTTGTCCTAATGCTAATTTACAAATGATCACTATAAAATCTTTTTTTCCAGTTTTCCTTTTAAGTCCTGAATTATGTTGACTTCTTCTTAGTTTCTGATTCCCATTAAATTTAATGTTTCAAATATAACTCTAAAATGTGTTGTCTAAAGGCATCAATTCCAAGCTGATTCTATCTTTATTCAACATTTACAAGTATATATTTTCCTTCACCATCATCAGAAAGAAATTAGTAACGAGAACACTGCTTGAATTTCTCCTTCCTAGTTCATTGATGCCAAGATCAGTTCCTTTTGATACTGTTATGATCCCAGCTGATGTTACTACTGGATGGGAAGTGCTCAGATGGAACCTTGGCTTGAAAGACCTTAAGTTTTACTTGTTTTAGAAAATACAGATGAACAGATTCAGAGGGTTATAACTTAGCTTTTAACAACAAAAATAACAATTATTAAACATGAAAAGTTTGCCTATAGTACAATATTCTTTCTCTCCCACTTTTTTCACATATGTATATGGATTTTGTGGATAATGCAGATTACAAAATATATTCTATGCTATAATGGTTTCATTGAACATAGCACATTACAGCACAGTACAGGCCCTTCGGCCCTCGATGTTGTGCCGACCAATGTAACCAATTTTATGACCCTCTATCCTAAACTATTCCAATGCTATCCATATACATCAGTTGTAGATGCGTCAAGTTTGGTGGCGTTTAAGAGGTTAGTAGATAAGTTTATGGATGAAAAGGGAATGGCTTAGGTTAGAGGGTCATTGCTTTTTCTTAATTGGTCAGCGCAATATCGAAGGCCGAAGGGCCTGTTCTGCGCTGTAATGTTCTATGTTCTATATGCCTATCCACTGACCATTTGAACGCCCTTAAACTTGACGAGTCCACAACTGCTGTAGGCAGGGCATTTCACGCCCTTACTACCCTCTGAGTAAAGAACCCACCTCTAGCATCTGTCCTATAACTACCACCCCTTAGTTTAAAGCTATGTCCCCTCGTGTTATCCATCTCCATCTGAGGAAAAAGGCTCTCACTATCCACCCTATCTAACCATCTTATATGTCTGAATTAAATCACCTTTTAGCCTTCTTCTCTAATGAAAATAACTTCAAGTCCCTTAGCCTTTCCTCATAAGACCTACCCATCGTACCAGGCAACATCCTGGTAAACCTCCTCTGCACCCTTTCCAATGCCTCCACATCTTTCTTATAATGTGGCAACCAAAACTGTACACAATACTCCAAGTGCGGCCGCACCAGAGTTTTGTACAGTTGCAACATAACATCTCGGCTCCGAAATTCAATCCCTCTACCAATAAAAGCTAACACACTATACGCCTTCTTAACTACTTTATCAACTTGAGTACCAACTTTCAGGGATCTATGCAACTGTACACCGAGATCTCTCTGCTCATCTACACTACTAAGAGTCCTACCATTAGCCCTATATTCTGCACACATATTAATCTTCCCAAAGTGAATCACCTCACACTTTTGCACATTAAACTCCATTTGCCACTTCTTAGCCCAGCTCTGCAACTTTTCTATGTCCCTCTGCAAACTGTAACATCCATCCTCACTGTCTACAACTCCTCTGGCTCTGGTATCGTCAGCAAATTTACTAACCCATCCCTCTACACCCTCATCCAGGTCATTTATAAAAACAACAAACAACAGTGGCCCGAAAACAGATCCCTGAGGTACACCATTAGTAACTAAACTCCAGGTTGAATATATCCCATCAACCACCACCTTCTGTCTTCTATCAGCTAGCCAATTCCTAATCTAAATTGCTAAATCACTCTCAATCCCATGCATCTGCATTTTCTGCAGTAGTCGTCCATGGGGAACCTTATCAAACGCCTTGCTAAAATCTATATACACCACATCAATTGCCTTACCCTTATCCATCTCTTTAGTCACTTTTTCAAAAAACTCAATAAGATTTGTGAGGCACGACTTTCCCTTCACAAATCCATGCTGACTATCCCTAATCAATTCATTTCTTTCTAAATGACTATAAATCCTATCCCTTATAATTCTTTCCAAAACTTTCCTCACTACAGATGTAAGGCTCACTGGTCTATGATTTGCAGGAAGGCCTCTGCTCCCCTTCTTAAACAAGGAGACAACGTTTGCCATCCTCCAGTCTTCCGGCACCACACCTGTAGCCAAAGACGACATGAAGATCAAAGCCAAAGGCTCTGCAATCTCCTCTCTAGCCTCCTATATAATCCTATAAATCCCATCCAGCCCAGGGGATTTGTCTATTTTCATATTCTCAAGAATAGCTAACACCTCCTCCTTATGTACCTCTATCCTGTCTAGTTTACAACACAGTATCAGTATTCTCCCCAACTCCGTTGACATTTTCCCGTGTGAAGACCGACAAAAAATATTCATTCAGTGCCTCAGCCTCACCAATCTCTACAGGCTCCACGCACAACTTTCCACTACTATCTTTGACTGGCCCTAATCTTGACCTAACCAATCTTTTATTCTTAACATATCTATAAAAAGCTTTACGATTCTCCTTTATCCTATTCGCCAAAACATTAATTATCCGATTCTCCTTTATCCTATGTTTCAGTAACATACAGACCCTCATTTCCACATCAGGTTCCACAAGCAGGATGGCAAATTGTGATGAGTACCCTTTTGGACAACTGCCTTCCATCATGGGTCAGAATACACACCAACATTGCTATTTCTCTCATTTCACCGATACACTTCAAAATGAGAGTGAATATTTGCACTTTATGTTCTCATTGTCCTAATCCTTTGAGAGTGAGGAAGCCCCAAAGACATATGTCTTTGATGAATTGAGATGCTAACTGGTGAAGAGGTGCTTGGCAGCAGGTGAACACACAAGAAATAGTAGCAGGAGTAGGCCATCAGGACCTTCAAGCCTGCTTCACCATTCAATACAAATATGGTTGATCTATGCCGGCCTCAACTCCTTTTCTGTGCCATTTCCCCATAGCGCTCTATTGCTCAATCAATCAAATATTTATCCACCTCCATTTTAAATACTCCTAATGATCCAGTCTCCATCACCCTTTGAGGCAGGGAATTCCAGAGATTCATCACTTTCTGTGAGAAGAAATTTCTACACATCTCAGTTTTAAAAGACCGGCTCTTTATCTTATAGCTGTATCCCTTGTTTGAGACTCTCCCACTAATAAAAACATCTCACCATCTACCCTGTCAAGCCTCTTTAGAATTTTATATGATTGAATAAAGTCACCCCTCACTCTTTTAAACTCCAAGGAATACAGACCCAGACTACTTAGTCTCTCTTGATAGGACAACCCTATCATCCCAAGAATTAGCCTGATGAATCTCCTTTGGACTGTCTCCAATATCACTATATTATTTTTTAGGTAAGGGGATCAATGTTGTATGCAGCATTCTGGGTGAGGCCTCATCAATACCCTGTACAATTGCAACAAAACCTCCCTATTTTTAAACTCCAACCCCTTTATAATAAAGGCCAAATGGGTGCCTGGAGCTCACTGCTGGGGAAGTAGTAGAAGCAGATCTTTTAAGGGGCGTCTTGACAAATACACGAATCGGATGGGAATAGAGGAATATGGTCCCCCGAAGGGTAGGAAGTGTTAGTTCAGTCGGATAGCATGGTCAGTGCAGGTTTGGAGGACCAAAGGGCCTGTTCCTGTGCTGTAATTTTCCTTGTGCTTTGTTCTAAAATGCTATTTGCCTTCTTAATTATTTGTTGGATCTGCCTGCTAGCTTTTTGTGATTCATGCACTAGAGCACCTCTGCAAATACTTGTCCAGCATCCCAATCACAATGGTACTCTACTAGATGCCTGGGAGGGTGGTAGAAATGGGTTGCCTCACATTCTTTAAAAAATATCTGGATGAGCACTTGACACATCATAATATTCAGCATATGGACCAAGTGCTGGCAGAAAGGATTAAGTGGGATTTCAGGTATTTCTGATGTGTCAGTATGAACTCAAAGAGTCTCTTCTACACTGTATGATTCTATGATTCAATAAAGATGTAGGAGCAAATGGATGATTCTCAGCTGCGATCTGATAAGGCTCCCGAAGGAGATTTGTCTGAAGCAATGGAACAACTCTGTATCACATTGATGTTGAATTAGATAATTCACATGTGAGACAAAGCAGCAAATGACATTCCACTGCTGTGAATCCATTGAGTGATGCCTCAGTCATCTGCAGTGCAATCTTCCAAATCACACTGACATTCGGCATTTCTGGACTGCATTTTTCCTCAGCTTAAAATAAATGCAGTCTACCCAAGGATGCCAACTTGTCAACCATTTGTCTGCCAGATATCAAAATGCATCTTCTTAATTAAAAACATTGCAGCCTCATGGCTATGCCTGGTGCTTAAGGTAAGCCTACTCACTTTGGGGTGCAGTGGTTAACACTGCTACCTTACAGCACCAGGGACCTAAGTTCAATACCTCAAGCCACTGTCTGTCTGGAGTTTACATTTTTTTCCCTGTGTCTGCGTAGATTTCCTTCAGGTTCTCCAGTTTCCTCATATGGCTTAAAGATGTATGGGTTAGATTGATTGGCCATGCTTTATTGACCCTCCTGTCAGGGGAAGAAGCAGGATAAACGTGTGACATTACAGGGATACAGCCTGAATGGGATTGTGGTCAGTACAGACTCGATGGGCCAAATGGCCCCCTTCGGTACTGTAGGAATCCTATTCTATTCTTATGAAGTTCAAAATGCTCAGATAACATGAAACCCCCAAAGGTATGTCATTGAAAATAAAGAGCACATTTCAGCTTCGGTACATCCCTGTTTCTATTCCATTGCTCCCTCCACATTATCTAAAATAATGATGTGCACCTCCAGAACATACTCAAAGATTCTATTGCCTGTCAGAAATCACCATTTGGAATTAGCTCGAATGACTTTGATGAATACTAAGTTGAGGGAACATACAGCTTTGTTATAAGAGCGTTATCCCCGCAATGGATAACCACATTCATAAAGATGTGCAGTGGCATTCAGTATAAGGAAGTGGTGAGTTCAGAGTGGGCAAATCAGAAGCTGCCAGTAATCCAGCTTGTTTCCTGTGCATACATAATTAATGAAGTGGGAAGCCAATGATATTGCATGAAAACCTGGCGTTGCAGTCAGCAACCAGCAGGTGAGACATCTTTTTTCATGTCCATTCCTGCAACTGGGGGGCCGGGGGCCGGGGAGGGGGGAGGGAATCCTGGCCTAGACATTACGGTAGTTGTTGCATGATATTGGGAATGGAGAACAGAGTCAGGCCCAGTAAGAATTATTATTATGTCATTACTAGTACTTTGCTGCTTTCAGCAACATAAATGATGAAATCAGGGCTTTACAGTTTGATTAACAGCTCAATGAGGTTATTAAAGAATTAGCTGCTTTTGAAATGTGATTCTGAATACAAGTCTGTTTATTTTTATAAGAGATTATGTACTTGAGCAGATTTGGAAGTTTTGAATCAGCTTTCATTAATGGGACTGTTTTCTTTTAAAAAGTGAAGGCTGTAATAGATGTTTGAAACTTCATTTTTGTTCACCTCAATATGGCTCTAGATGTCTGCCCATAGTGTATACTGATTGAGTTTGCAAGGAGAGTTCAGGGAAAAGGGTGATGGGTGAGTTGATATTAGTGATAATAATGGATCATACAAGTAGCTGGGAAAGCACTTCTTTGCATAGAGGGTATGAGGACTCATAGGGAATGGTGGATGTTTCAGCTGGCATGGATGGGTATAGAGAGTAGGTGAGGGGGTATGAAAAGTGAGGGCTTGATAGCCTAACGTATATGAACAAACAAGTGGAATGAAACTTGCAGAACGAAGGCAAGCCTTTTAAACAATGATCCAATCTACATCTGGGGCAATGGGCCTGACTCTGTTCTCCATTCCCAATCTCCCTCCTCCCCCATCCCCCAAGGGAATGAAAATCCTGACAATCAAGAAAATTTCTTCCAAGATGGTTGCAGTGAGGCAGAAAATTTCTCAACTGACACTATCCACCTGAAGAACAAAAATCCAAACCTAGGAAAGTCCTAATAAAAATTTTGAATGATGCATACATTAATATTTCAGTATTACAATGCCAAGTTAATGCATCACTCTGGATTACAGCTACTATTTTCTATTTTGAATACAATTTTCTATTCTAACAGTCATTTTTCGTACAGAATTTGAATAATGATGAATACAGAGAC
This sequence comes from Sphyrna mokarran, assembly GCA_024679065.1. Classification (NCBI taxonomy): domain Eukaryota; kingdom Metazoa; phylum Chordata; class Chondrichthyes; order Carcharhiniformes; family Carcharhinidae; genus Sphyrna; species Sphyrna mokarran. The sequence goes on along the minus strand of JAGIQG010000035.1, from coordinate 20,557,495 downwards.
ATGTTGTGAAAGCTTTTCATCTTGCTCGCTTTAAGGCAACACAATGCCAAATTTCAAATGTTCACAATGATTTATATGATAGGAGAAAAGAGTGCTTCTCTGGTTTTTTGGCAAATTGACTCTGATTGCTGTGGCCTTGGAGATAGCAATCAGGAAATATAGGGTAGAAATCACTAGGCCCACCAGCCCCTCATAGGAATCATGATGCCCGATTCACCAGGCAATCAGGTCTAAAACAAGACTCTCACCAGGCAGAAAACCTGCCATGAAACTCCCGGCTCACCAACTCTAATTAGGTCCTGCCCAGAGTGGATGAATACACAATAACTATGTAAAACTCTTAATCTGCAGGTGATTTGCGGGATGAAAAGAATATTCCCTAACCTTCCATAATGCACCTGCCTCCCCAGCCAGACATCATGTGGGTGTGATTTGCTGGATGGTCCTGAAAGGCAGGAATCTGGCATCTTGGACCTTGAGGCAGCATGGAGGTAAGTGCCCTTCTCAACTTTGTTCTGGGCTGCAGTTGTGCTAATCACTTGGGGGTAAAGGGGTTCATGCTGAAGGTTCATGCTGATGGGTGATCTCAGAGGGAGAGGTTTCCTCGGGATGAGGTGCCTTGGCTGAAATTTTACATGGTGCAGTTAAATACTAACAAAACATTCAATCCATTATGTTTGCTACAACAACCCATTGTGGCCTTGACGAACCCAGCTGTTGCCTCTCCCCTCTGAACGTCTTTCCCTCATAAGGTATGTCATTTTCACTAGGGCTCGCTCTCTCTTTCAGGGTTCACTGAGCCCAAGCTGCTGGCATACCTCTTTGATCTCTCTTATTTGACAGCCACACAGCAGATGAGGGAGGCATATAGCCAAGGTCACTACACTCAGGGATCAGATGCACCCCAGGAGTTGCTGAAAGCTGTATTGGCAGACAGCCCTTGTCATATCAAAGACTTAATTGTTCATACAATCAGTTAATGCTCCATGACAACTTACACACTCTCACTCTGCCCTCATCTTTTTCTCCACTGGATCACGTTTATAAACTCAACCTTTTCTGTAGAACATCACAGCATTATAAGATTTTCATTTTTATCACTGGCTATATCACTCTATGTTGCAAAGCTTCCATCAAAGGAACACATTTCCGAGTAAGCTTCAATCTGTTCAGCTTCTTCAGAACGAGTCACATTCCTGCCCAGAATTAACATCTGCACCACACAAACAACTGCCACAATTCACACAAAAAGGTACAAGGGCCAATCTTTGAGGTGCTGTGGTGTCAACTCTATGTCCTGGAAAAGACTGGGGGTGGTAGGTTGGGAGTGGGATAAAATATTGGTCTGCCACTCGATTTGAAAATGCCAGCTCAAAGTGTGGCTGCATAGGTGTTTGGAGAGTAGCAACTATCCTGGAAGAAGATGATGCGATGGTCACTCCGGACCATACACCTGGCATCCATCTTCACCTCTGAAAACAGTTATGCTCACTCTCATTCCTGCTAGCCCTGAGCTCCCATCAATGGTCCATCATCATCGCTAAATCCAAGTCTGGCTCAGGGAAAGAGGTAGTTACAGGCAGGCCATGGGATTCGAAGCCTTGGAGCCACCAACATGCAACCATTTGCACCAGAATGTGATGCACTCCATAACTATGAAGTGAAGAGAGGGATCGAAGGCCATGATTGAACATGAGCAGCCACAGGGCTGTGTCTTTGCCCACGAAAGCTAGCTGGTGTGGGCAGAAACTTCTCAAGACTGCACTGGATGGTGGGAACAGTGAGGGTTTGTCAACCTACATTCACTGGATGATAGGATGAGGGAGAACTTGAAGGGTAAAAGAAGGATGACCTTTCTGACAATTCCTCTCCCCCCCACCTCGCTCTTTCACCTCCTGACAGAATGAAGATGAATATCGGCCCACAACCAGGCCAACATACATTATTTCTGCTGATTGCTGCCAAGGCAGATAGGCATGGCGAGAGCGCCAGAGTCAACCCAGGCTTGATCCAGCACCAAATCAGCCTGCACCAGATCATCAAGAGCCAGCCGCCCCCTCAGGCCAAGAAAGGGGTAAGATATATCATATCTCTACAGGAAACACTGTATCATGAGCTATCGGCAACATGTACCACCAAAGACTGCACCAAAGACAGGGACACAGTGCAGTACCTGTGCCAGGATCCCACACACCTGGCACAGGAGGAGAAGGTCACTCACATCCAGTGGCAGTGAAAGTGACAGCTGCCCTGAACTTCCTCATCACAGGATCTTTTCAGGGTTTGCACACAGGGACTTGTGTGAGAGCTCACAGATGCATCCAGGAGGTGACACATGCCTGTATGCCTGGGCGTCCAATTTAGCACCTTTCATCTAGACCAAATCTATCAGAATGCCCAAGAAGCAGGATTCTCTGCCATCGCTGGATTCCCCAGGTCCAGGTGATAATTGATGGTGCCCAAGTCATATTTCAACAAAGAGTGCCCTTCATACACTAGAAAGGGTTACATTCTTAACATCCAGCTGATGTGCAACCAGATGAATTTTGTGCCCAGTGACACAGTGGTTAGCATTGCTGCCTCACAGCGCTAGGGACTTGGGTTCAATTCCAGCCTTAAGTATTTGTCTGTGTAGAGTTTGCATGGTCTCTCTATGTCTGTATGGGTTTCCTCCAGGTGCTTAAGCAGGGGGAGTGTTGGGCTATTTGAATAAGCTGAATGGGGCCTATTCAGTGCTCTCAACACCAGTGGAAAACATCCTGGGTTTTCTGCTGATATTAATACTTAGAGCCAATGCAGCATAAATGCACCCACAATCTCTAAAGAGTCAGGATAATTTGAACATATTCCTTTAGTTTGCAGAATGTGAATCTATATTGATTCCAGTATCCAGCATTTTTCTCCCACAGTCCAAAAATATGCAGGTTAGGTGTATTGGTGATGCTAAATTGCCCTTTATTGTCCAAAGATGCATAGGTTAGGAGGATTAGCAGGGTAAATGTATGGGATTACGAGATAGGACAGAAGGTGGGCCAGCCTGGATAAGATGCTCTGTTGAGAGTCATTGCAGACTCAATAAGGCCACATGGCCTTGTGCTGCACTGTGGGGATTCTATGTCTGTGCACGCTATCCTGAGAACATGCAAGATGCCCATGTCTTGGGGCATGTGGACGTACACGATGTTTTTGAGGGTCACCTTTGGTTCTAGGTTGACTAGTGGGGGACAAGGATTACCCACTAGGTCATGGCTAATGATGTCAGTGCATAGGGTCTGGACTGAGGCAGAGACCCACTACAATGTGAGTTCCATTCTGCCACCAGGAGATGCGTGAGAGGAAATGATGTTTGGCCTTTTAGACTGGTGATGCTGTGATACCAGAATGTCTTAGACAGGTGACTTCCTATTTCTGGGTGAGGCTGAGGGCCTGTGGGAAGATCAGAGATTAATGTGCAGACAGAAACCCCCAGCTCCCTATCCTGCAGCTGAGGTAAAGCAGTGAATTTGCATGCCAGTCTGCATATGAAAAATAGTTTAATTGTGGAACTTCTCCCTAACCAAACATGCGTGACGGAACCTGTGCCAACTTAGCAATCCTCCTTCTTCTGTGGCTTCTCTCTACTTCTAGGGTTCCACCAGATAGCACATTAGAAATGAATGAGGCCTGCTGCTTTCCATGCCCCCTGGCCTGTGATGCTCTTAGCAAGCATCCTCTGGAAGGCCTAGATGTCACAAATGATGCTGTGTTACCATGCTGCCTACTGCCCATGAGTAGGAAGGGGGATTCAGAAGAGCTGGAGCCTGCCAGAATCTCCCTGGTGGAAAATCCCAAGATGGGCTTCTGTGCTCCCTCCTCACTTGGAGTCCTCAGTGAGGGACCAAGCTACTCAATGGGATGGGGGGGGGGCGGTGTCTGCTGGAGTGAGCTTCAGAAGCCTCAATATCATCTAGCGTTGCCAGTCCTGGACATCTGTCACTGTCTGAACCATGTGTTCGTACCCTCAGCCATGGTCCTCTGTGACTGGGACAAGCTCTGAAGCATCTCAGTAACTGGGCTTGCTCTTGAAGCTATGGGCCATGGTCCTATGTAACTGGGTCAAGCTCCTCAACAATGTCCCCTTGCGTCTGCAACCTATCTGTATATGATTGTACGCTGCTATCCTGGGCCTCAGTCATGGACATCACAGAGTGTGCCAAGCTTTGAACATCAACAGACATGGCATAGACATCTTACCCCAGGCTTTCCACTGTGGATGCTACTCTTGCAGTGTTGGCCTGGGTACCATGCAATGCTGGCACCATCTCCTGCAAAAAAACCTTCCAGACTCCTGTACTGGCCTTCCATTTTGCAGGAGAGTTGCTGACAACCCTTTCTGTAACACCTGGCTCTGCTTTTGCATCATGAAGAGTGATGGAATAACATTTTCCAGAGACCCAACACCTGACTTAGGGACAGCTGTTTCCTGAGAGACAACAGATCAACTTCCTGCTTCCTTGGAAGTTCCTGCTTCCATCTGATATGCCATGGCAGCTTTGTAATGCTCATCGAGAGTGCTCAAAGAGCCCGTCTGCTAACATTCCCCATAGAGCTGAGTGTCTTTGTGCTAGTGGATAGAGCTGGTAAAAGCAATGCCGAGAATTCGGTGTTGGCTGGCTTTAAACTTAAATCTCTTTTCAGGTACTCAGTTTAGTCCAACAAACCAAAGGACAGGAGTCAACTCAAATTTACTGAATTAACTCTTGTTTATTTAACACTTCTGAGTACCAAAACTCAAAACTTAGGACAATTGCAACATTTTAACTCTTACACTTCAACTCTTAACATTAATTATTAACTGAAACTTTAACTCTTTAACTGAAGTTTAATTCAAACTTCAACATTGACTCTTAACTGAAACTTTAACTGTTAATTGACTCTTTAACTTTAACAGTTGAAAACGAACACTACCCTAGTTTGAGAGTAAGCTGGCTGGGCTGCTTACTCCTCCATGTGGATCTTTGTCTTCTCTGAAGATGTTCCTTCAGGACACACTTGTAATGATTGGTCTCAAGTTATTGCTGAAAACAAAGGCTGAAACAAATTTCTTTATCCTAAACTTCTCACATTCTTGTGGGAAGTTCTCTGGCATTCAACCAATGATGTAACTGGAAACCAATCATGTTATTCAATTACGGTTGATGGAGTTACTCGTAAACAACTCCCAAATGTTTACACCAAGCTGCACGTAAATTACTTAGCCTCATCATATATGGTTATAGCAGGTGCCACGTGTGAGCACCACACCTAGCTTATGAAGGTTTGTGAAGGAGATTGCTGCTGTACGGTGGACATGATGGTCAACCGTGTGTTCAAGGATTGTAAGGGTTTAGGGTGAAATGCCAAAGGTTAGGGATGGGGGTGATGCCAGGAGCAGACAGATGGGTATTCATCTTTGCAGCTTGGAAGAAATCATTCATCTTCTTGCAGTATGGAAGTCCAGGCATCCTGGTGATGGTGCTGGAGCTGACTGCCTCTGCCACTACATCCCAGGCCTCTGACACCACATGGCAGGTAGCCATCTGCCAACCCTTGGAAAGAAGGTGGTCCTCCTCCCCTCCAGGGCCCAGAATCCAATCCGTGTTTAGGTCCAGGAACCTTAGGTAGCTCTTCTTGCAGCCACGTTGCTGCCTGGAATGAAAGTAGGTTCTGCAGGATGCACTCATATGCTGCTCTCACTTGTAGAGGGCTAACAGCTGATTCCTACTTCCAGCGAATCAGGCATCAGCAGATTTGGGAAATGAATGTGATTTATATGGGGGGAGTGTTGGGCCATTTGAATAAGCTGGTGGGACCTGTTCAGTGCTCTCAATACCAGTGGAAAATGTTCTGGGTTTCCCGCTGATGTCAATACTTAGAACCAATTGCATACAAATGCTTCCACAGTCTCTAAAGAATCAGGGTAATTCAAGTAAGGTGTAAGACTTGAACATGTTCCTTTACTTTACAGAGTATGAATCTACATCGATTCTAGCAAGCATACATGAACCATTTTATAAGCTTCAACAAAAGTAGAAAATGTTGGAAAAATGCAATCAGTCTGTGAAGATGTTGTTTCAGATTCCAGCATTCAGCATTTTGTCTTCACTTTATAAAATTACCTGATTATCTTAAATTAGTGCAGATTCAAAGATTATGAACTAATCATTTAAGTACTGAAAAAATACACAAATTAGAGCTTATTCTGTTAAATGCTTCACACTGAAATGGAAGAAAATTTTAGACAGCATGGGACCTTGAGGGGATTCCATATCTAAATCATCTATTTGGCATATATGATGTCATTAAAATTGAACTTGACAGTTGGTAAATTCATTCCTTTAATGAATACGAGTTCAGTAAATGAAAGCATGTCTACAATGCTGTGATAATGTCAATGGCTTTCTTCTGTGGCACATTCATAAATAAACTTACAATGTCACATGAGGACAAAGACAAGATGTTGTTATTGATACGTATGTCACAATAGTCTTTGCAAAGATGAAGGAATTCTCACTGTGTGAAAATCTCATGAAGGGCTGGCTGCAATAATTCAATCATTTGGCTATTATATGCAACAATAGGGCATAATGAGACATCACTTCTTCAACTGCCTATGCATGCTCCGATGTATGAGCCATGAGGATGAATCCTATCATATACATTGCAAAACAGCTTGTTACTAGAACATAAAAACATGGAACATAGAAAAACTACAGCACAATACAGGCCCTTCAGCCCACATAGTTGTGCCGAACATGTTCCTATCTTAGAGATTACTAGGCTTACCTGTAACCCTCTATCTTACAAATTCCATGTACTTATCTAAAAATCTCTTAAAAGACCCTATCAAATCCACCTCCACCACCGTTGCTGAGAGCCCATACCATGCACCCACCACTCTCTAGTGAAAAACTCACTCCTGACATCTCTGTTCCTACTCCCCAGCACCTTAAATCTGTGTTCTCCTGTGGCAACCATTTCAGCCCCCCAACTATCCACTTGATCAACACCTCTCAACATCTTATACACCTCTATCAGGTCACCCCCTCATCCTTCGTCTCTCCAAGGAGAAAAGGCCAAGCTCCCTCAACCTATGCTCATAAGGCATGCTCCCCAATCCAGGCAACATCCTTTAAATCTCCTCTGCACCCTTTCTATAGCTTCCACATCTTTCCTGTAATGAGGCGACCAGAACTGAGCATAGTACTCCAATTGGGGTCTGACCAGGTCTTTATAGCTGCAACATTATCTCTCAATTCCTAAACTCAATTCCTCGATTGATGAAGGCCAGTATATCATACACCTTCTTAACCACAGCTTCAATCTGCGCAGCTGCTTTGAGCGTCCTATGAACTTGGACCCCAAGATCTTTCTGATCTTCCACACTGCCAAGTGTCCTACCATTATTATTATGTTCTGCCATCCTATTTGACCTGTCAAAATGAACCATTTCACACTTATCTAGGTTGAACTCTATCTGCATCCTATCAATGTCTTACTGCAATTTCTGACATCCTTCCACACTATCCACAACACCTCCAACCTTTGTGTCATCAACAAACTTACCAACCCATCCCTCCACTTCCTCATACAGGTCATTTATAACAATCACAAAGAGTAATGGTCCCAGAACAGATCCCTGGGGCACTCACTGATAACCAACCTCCATGCAGAAAAAGATCCATCTACAACCACTCTTTGCCTTCGGTGGGCAAGCCAGTTCTGGATTCACAAAGTAACATCCCCTTGGATCCTATGCCCCTCACTTTCTCAATAAGCCTTGCATGGGGCACCTTATCAAATGCCTTGCTGAAGTCCATATATACTACACCTACTGCTCTTCCTTCATCAGTGTGTTTAGTCACATCTTCAAAAAATTCAATCAGGCTTGTAAAGCATAATCTGCCTTTGACAAAGCCATGCTGACTATTGTTAATCATATTATACCTCTCCAAATGTTCATAAATCCTGCTTCTCAGGATCTTCTCCATCAACTTACCAATCACTGAGGTTAGACTCACTGGTCCATAGTTTCCAGGGCTATCTCTACTCCCTTTTTTGAATAAAGGAAGAACATCCACAATCCTCCGGAAGCTCTCCGGTTTCTACTGATGATGCAAAGATCATCGCCAGAAACTCAGCTATCTCCTCCCTCGCCTCCCACAGTAACCTGGGGCACATCCCATCCGATTCTGGTGACTTAACGAACTTGATGCTTTTCAAAAGCTCCAACACATCCTCTTTCTTAATATCTACATGCTTAAGCTTTTCAGTCTGCTACAAGTCTGTACTATAACAACCAAAATCCTTTTCCATAGTGAATACTAAAGTATTGGAGTTACACTGCACATTAACTCCTTCATCAGAACTCTGCCTCTTCCCACATGTCTATGCTGACTCCGGGCTCCAATCCCAGATTCCTGACCCACAGTCATTTATGTGAGCCCAAGTGGCAGCATGAGCCGTTCCAGATGAGGTCAATTCTGTATTCACCCAATGTGGATACTTTGCAGGAGTCATTAGATTGTGGTCAGAAGCAGGAGCTCTGCCTGATGTTCTCCTCTTTAAATGAGTGGGCCCAGATCACAGTCACTCATCTGAGATCAGTCAACACTGACCGAGAACAGTGACATTTCAGACAAAAAAAATCTGCACCACATCCCCAGGATTCACACCAATCATTATACAGATCCCTCAGAATACAGAACCCTCCTCTTCAACATGGCATATATTTCGCAAAGATGTGCACCTGGGAATTACTAAAGCACACTCAGAATCTGGAAGTAGTAAAATGAAAGTGTCCTTCAGCCATACCTGGCTCTCTGTGAAACTGATACACATTATTGCCCCAGACTGGCCTGAGCGTCAGAGTGATCAGCTCACAAGTGAGATCAGAGAGCCCATTCTTTGCCTCTGAGCTGTAAATGTTAAAACAGAAGAGAGAAGGAACAGGAAATGAACACTTACCACGGTCTGATGAACTGCTGTAGCATGGGTGCAACTTCCTGGGGACATACATAGCCTAGACGGCCAATGGTAATAGCTGGAGGGAAGAGAGACAGGAAAATTAACCAACAGCATAAACATCATTAGTTACAGCTTCTCCCACAGTCAACACGCTCAAAATAGAAATGTTCAACATTCTTTAGTTCAGAATACAAATGTCTGCATTTTCTAGTCATCACAGCAGTGTTGCAGAGTGCCATAGTCACCACCCTAACCCACCTGCCCAATTGATAAATATACTAAATGCCCTTAAAATATTCATTAAGTACTTTTGATATTTCTTCTGGTTCCATACAAACATTCTCACCTTTACACTTGATAGGTCTATTCTTTCACGTCTTATCCTCTTGCTCTTTACATACTTGTAGAATGCCTTGGGGTTTTCCTTAATCCTGCCTATCAAGGCCTTCTCATGACCCCTTCTGGCTCTCCTAATTTCCTTCTTAAGATCCTGCCTACTGGCCACTTACTCTTTCTAGATCTCTAATATTACCTAGCTCTCTGAACCTTTTGTAAGTTTTTCTCTTATTCTTGATTTAGATTTATTACAGTCTTTGTACACAACAGTTCTTGTAACATACCATAACTTCCCTGTCTCATTGGAACATTGTTATGCAGAACTCCAGACAAATATTCCCTTGAAAATTTGCCACATTTCTTCTGTACATTTCCCTGAGAAAACATCTTTCCAATTTAAGCCTCCAATTTCCTGCCTGATAGCCTCATAATTCCCTTACTCCAATTAAACATTTTTCTAACTTGTCTGATCCTACCTCTCTTCAATGCTAATGTAAAGGAGATAGAATTATGATCACTATCTCCAAAATGCTCTCCCACTGAGAGATCTGACACCTGACCAGGTTCATTTCTCAATACCAAATCAAGTACAGCCTCTCCTCTTGTAGGCTTATCCACATGCTGTGTCAAGAAACCCTCCTGAACACACCTAACAAACTCCTCTTATCTAAACCTCTTACCCTAGGGAGATTCCAATCATTATTTGGGAAATTAAAAACTCTGTTATTATTATACCTTTCCAGGATCTGCTTCCCAATCTGCTCCTCAACATCCCCGTTACTATTGGGTGACCGATAGAAAACACCCAGTCAAGTTATTGACCCTTTCTGTTCCTAACCTCCACCCACAGAGACTCTGTGGACAATCCCTCCATGGCTTCCATCTTTTTTGCAGCCATGAATATCTCTGATCAACAGTGCCACTCACCTACCTCTTTTGCCTCCCTCCCTGTTCCTTCTGAAACCTGGCACTTCAAGTAACCAGTCCTGTCCCTGAGTCATCCAAGTCTCTGTAATGGCCACCACATCACATTTCCAAGTAGTGATCCACACTCTAAGCTCATCCACTTTGTTCACAACACTCCTTGCATTAAAATAGAGTATCTCAAACCTTCGGTCTGAGTGTTCCCCTTCTCTATCACCTGCCTATCCTCCTTCTCACATTGTCAACAAGCTTTCTCTATTTGTAAGTTAACCTCCTCTCTCCCAGTCACTTCAATTTAATTCCCACTCCCCAACCTTTCTAGTTTAAACTCTTCCTAGTAAAGTTTAAACTAGAAAAGTTGGGGAGTGGGAATCAAACTCTTACATAAATAGCTTGCTTTCAAACAAAACTCTATGGTAATGCTTGGTGGCATGTCCAATAGATACAAATATGAAATCATCATTAAAAAAGTGGGCAATTGGTCAACATAGTCATGCATGTTTACAATGACTTCTCCAGTCTTTTTGTTAAACTTCCAAGGATTCAGCGCCTTCACTGGTTGCTTGTTTATCAGAGATATCTGAGAGTATGTGCCAGAATTCTCCGGCTGTTCACGCCGGTGGGATTCTCCAGTCCCACTGGCAGTGCACCTGTGCCTATGGGTTTCCCACTGGTGTGGGACGATGTCATTGGAAATTCCCATTAACATTAATAGCAACGAGACCAGATAATCTGGCCACTAGCAAACAACATGTCACCTTTCACAGGTGGGAAATACACAGCTGGCAGGCCAGAGAATCTCGGCCATGGAGCTCAGCAAATACTTCTTTCCTTTTGATTGGGTACATAGGAACAAAGTTGAAGTGTGCGCAGGATAAACACCTTGCTTTCAGAGATTATATGATCATGTAAATTCACAACATATCTGATCGTGTTGTTAATCATGCTACAGAAATGTTTCCATTGAAATGAGTTAACACTGCCAGTGTGCAGTTCTTGTTGCAATATTGCAAGAAATTTGCAACCCAGAACAAGTTCTGGCAGAATATTAAATTAGCTTGCAAACTAATCTGCTCAATCTCGTGCCGTGTGAACACTTGCTCTATGGTGGGACTATTGGTGAAACCTTCCACTCTGGAGACAAAGTTGCTTGCCACATTTTATACCTTATAAGTTATTACACTTCAAAAGTATTTAATTGACTGTAGGGCATTTTAGAACGCCAATGATCATGGGGGTGCTATATAAATCTAAGTCTTTCAGGGTCAGATTTTTCCAGCTTCCATTTCCATCTGCACCGTCATTTCTTGTACAAACATGGCTTATATTTCTCCCAGCACAGAGATTGAGGAGATATCTAATTGAGGATTTTCAAATTAAAGGTTGTCAAATGTTCAATAGGTCAGATAAAGACAGTATTCCTTTGATGGAAAAATTCAGAATAAGAGCTAGGGTTTTATGGAATGAAGTCAGAAAGCATATTTTTCGCAAACCAATGTGAGCACAATAAGTCACCATTTACTGACCTTCAGAGAGCTGCTCCTTATCACCTGATGAAGGAACACTGCTCTGAAAACTCGTTGGACTTTAATCTGATGTTGTGAGACATCTTATTGTGCCCACCCCAGTCCAACACCAGAATCTCCATCTTACATGACTTACTGATGCACAGAGGCTGCTGCTACATTGCCTTCCCACGATGGTGCTTTCCTGTGGCAACTGAAAACACGGTCCTTAAAGTTCTCATGCTCTAGTCTGGAGAATTCGGCGGCAAACCATTTCTATCACATGCAAACTGTTCCCAGATATTGAGGCCAATCTGACATAGAATCTCTGCAGTGCACAGGAGGCAATTTGGCCCATTGTCACTGCACCAACTCTCCAAAAGAGCATCATACCCAGACTCAGCCCCTGGTTTATCTGCGGATCTCCACACATTTACCACGGCTAATCCACCTAACCTGTATACCTTTGGACTGTGAGAGGACACTGGAGCACCCAAAGGAAATTCACAAGACATGAAATGATGTTTGTTTTAGCTGCCAATTAGCACCATCAAACGGACGGAGAAGTGGACGAGGGAGGAATGGGGAAGGGAATGGAAGGGCAAAGGGGGAGATGGAGAGATGGGGAGATGGGGAGATAAGGGGAAGAGGAAGGGGGAGGGGAAGGGGGAGGGGGAGGGGGAGGGGAAGGGAATGGGGGGAGGGGAGAGGTGGATTGGGAGAGGGAGGGGGGGGGAGGGGGATGGGGGGGGGAGGGAGAGGTGAGGGGGAGTGGGGAGGTGGATTGGGGAGAGGGAGGGGGGGAGGGGATGGTTGGGTGACAGTTGGTCTGTGAAATTCCCGCTAGAATTTGAAAGCTGTCATGCGCAGTGAACGGCTCGCGGCGGGGCGGGAGAGATAGCGGCAGCAGGTAATTAATGAATCCTTTCTAATTTATCTCTGCTGACTCAGACTGAGGGAGGAAAATAATAACAAAACCCGAATAAAACCTATCCCCATCCCGAATTCTTGAAAACTTGGGACAATTCCCCCATGTCTTTCATCTCAGTCTGCTGGCATTTCAAAAACCTCCCGAGCTTGTGGGACACAGGTGGACAGAGTGCCAGTGGACAGACAGTGTACCAGTGGACAGAGTGTGATGTAATTTTTGATTCTATACCTTATATAGGGTGCTTCTGTTATCACCCTAATGCATTTATGAGCTGACGCTGCAAAGGTCACCCACGGAGTTCCAAAGGAGCCAGTCACGTAAAAGTTTAGGTTCTGTAACTTTCAAAGCGACAAACCGTGGATGCTCTCAAACCTGTACCTCCTACAGAAAGTTGCATAAATAAACCACCATGTCCCTGGACGGACAAAGGCTTTGCCAATCTTGATCAGGTGCACGTAAGTCAGCCACTGTCTGTAAATCCTGGTCGTGGAAGATGCCTTCAAATAGCCATGTTCTGGGTTCCTCCCTGTGGCAGTGGAGCAGGCTCTGCACTCCTTTTTCCTCAGCGTTCTGCTCCTGCCGCTAGATAGCAGGCACCTCTATTGACGTCTTCTCTCCTCTTGACATGCCGGAAGAATGATAGCCAGTTCCACAGGCTATATCACTTTTGCTCAAATATGCTCAGTACCTGTGTCTCAACAGCCAGTGGCTGATTTGCTGGCCTTCACATTGAGGATCTGCCCCTCATCAGCTCCCAAGACTCCACACCTCAGCTTGACCAAGTGGCCACTGCTTTGGCTACCCTAATGTATCCTGAGCTATCAAGCCGTGACTGGCATTTGTCCCAAGCTTCACACCAAAGCCTTGTGTGTACCTGGTCAATACTGGGCACCCATAAAGACATAACAGCACATATCCGATGGATCAGAATGCTCGCTTAAATTGTGTGCTCTAGCTCACTGATAAAGTGGATGTATTGCTTGCCCACTAGAGCCATGGGTGTAGGGAAACTACAGCAATCACTAAATGAGGGCAGTGTGTGAAGGGTTGACTGCCAAAGAGCACCAGTGGCACTTGCACACATCAGTGGTGTGTTAGTGGGTATAATTAGCTTAACTGTCAGATTGATAAATGTTAATTGATTTGTAATTGAACGATCTCAGTTGCAAAGGAATGTTCATTGCTGCCATGCCTCACTATTAGATTTGACCTTACCAGTATTGAACTTGCAGACAACAATGCTCTTACCCTCTCACCAACCACCCCCCTCCCCAACCCATCCCTGCTCCATATATGAGTGGACCCTTTAGTCCATGATGACTGCCCACCCGCACAATGCACTAGTGTGGGTTTCCCTTACCAGCGTTCTAGATAGCTGATGCCCAGTAGCCTCAGGAAGGGTCAGTTTAAATATCAACTTCCTTTTCCTTCTGGCAGCGAGCACTCTGGCGACCTCCCCCTCTTTGTTGCCCATGGAGTTCCAAACGGAGCCAGTCAAGTAAAAGTTTAGGTATGACTGTAACTTTCAAAGCTACAAATGTGGATGCTCTCAAAGTGCCTGTGGTATCAGCTCCATTTCCCCATATTCCCTGTGCCTTTAGCACCTGTATTTTCAGTATTCTGGCCAGTGCATTGGCATCTGGTGCCAATGTCTCTGTTGGTAGCTTCCCTCTGTTGCTACTCCCCTTCACTCGTTCACTTTCCTTGCCCCTTTGCTGCCTCTTCCACCCCCATTGCTTTGATGATTAACCTCTCCCACTTTTTCCTTTGCTGGTTCACCCCCTTTGCCCCTTGCCTTTTCACCCTCTATACCCTGATGCACCTTGTAAGTTCACCCTTTTCAACCCAAAGCCCTTTGTCAGTCCTTTCTCACTCTTCCTCTCTCCCCTATAGGTCAGTGTGCACCATGGTGTGTGTGTCCCACTCACCTCAAATTCCCCTCAAAGATGAGCTTGTCAGGTTTCAATTTTTAAAAAGTTGTAGTCAATGGCATTGTCATGATATCACACCGCTGAGGATAGAGTTTCGAGTGTAGGAGGATGATCGCACTGCAGAGGCCCAGTAATGAAATGCAGGTTCCTGATATAGCATGGTCAATTATGATGAACTTCCTGCCAATGTAAAACACAATTTGTGAATCTAGTGATATTTCCCACTCCCATGACTATTCACATCCTATGCGAATAGGTGCACAAAATCCCAGCCTACGAATTTTCAGCTTTCATCTGTAAATGATTAGAGAGCAATTATAATTATTGATTGCTTTTTTTTTACAGTTAAAAGTAGATCATTTTACACAAGGGAAGGACAAGGCCATAAATGTTCTGAAATGTAAGTTAATTCCATTTTCCATGAGGAGGTTGGTAAATGTCAGCACTCTTAACCGTTAAATTTTTGCAAATTGAGAAAAAATGGATAAAGAAATCTCTTGACTTCCATCAGAATTAATTACATTTTAATTTTATGAAGTAAATGCACTGGACAATTTATTTTAAGTAAATAATTCTAAGATGGTAAAAATTAAACCAGATATGGTACACATCAAAGAGAATGGAAATTAGCAATGATGCCTCCTGGTCTTGTGGTTTTGTAGTTTGTTGTGCCACTTTGGTGTTTTTCCAGTAACTGTATTTAAATACACTTGCGGCTGCTTATAGCTCTGATAGTTATTCCATTAGCACTTAACATTTAGCACCACAGCAGGATATTTTCAGTGACGGTAAAGAAACAGTTTACATTTATTTAGCATTGTGACAGAGTAGTTAACAGTGTTTTGGGACATTCTGAAGTGTATCTTTATTTTTAAAAAGCGTTTAGATAGTTACATGGGTAAATGGGTATCGAGGGATATGGGCCAAACTTGGGCAGTTGGGACTAGCTTAGCGGTTTCAAAAAGGGGCAGCATTGACAAGTTGGGCTGAAGGGCCTATTTCCATGCTGTAAACCTCAATGAACTCATATCAGGATATCCTTAAGCACTCCATATCCAGTAAATAGCCTTTTGAAACTGTTGTAAACAAATTGAATTTGTTTCATAAAATCCTTACAGAATTGAAGGAGGCCATTTGGCCTATTGAGTCTGTACCGACCACAATCCTATCCAGCCCCTGTTCGTGTAACTTCACACATTTACCCTGATAATCCCCCTGACACTAGGGTCAATTTAGCACGGTCAATTAACCTAACTCGTACATCTTTGAAGTGTGGGAGGAAACCCATTCAGGCACAGGGGAAAGAACTCCACAAGACAGTGACCCAAGGCTAGAATTGAACCCAAGTCCCTGGCACTGTGAGACAGCAGTGCTAACCATTCTGCACAATGCCACTCAAATATGAAACCTCACATAATGTTTCAGCTTGATGACTTTACTCCAATCTAGGGTGAAGATACATGTTAGCTTTGTTCTCTCTGCAAAAGTGCCCAACCTGCTGAATCTTTCCAGCACTTTCTGTTTTATTTCAGATCCTCATCCTCAAACCCATCCTGTCTTCAGATTGACTTCAAGTTCAAGCAGTTCTGAAATCTGCTCATTGTGTTCTTTTGCATTGGGGAAGTATAGAGTGTCGGGAACAAACTTGTGCTGTCCTGGGAGTTAAGTCAAAACTTTTACAATGAGCATGAAACAAAGTAAACAAGTTAATCTCTCCATTCCCTTCCTGTTGAGAGGCAGTGACGGGACATCCTGTACTCTCCAAGCTGATAGACCTTATCCCTAAAAAGTCCTTATCTTATAATGACCTACAGAGCCAGTTTGCATGTCTCTCAATTTACATCCATTCAAATATTAATCTGCATTTTATTATTGCTTCCAAAGTGGATAATCTCATATTTATCCACATTATACTGCCTCTGCTATGCATATACTCACTCACTCAGCATATCCAAATCATGCTGAAGCATCTCTGCATCCACCTCACAGCTCACTCTCCCAACCAATTTTGTATCTACAGATTTGTAGATTATTATATATTTCTTTCTCTAATCCAAATTATTAATATATAATGTGACCAGTTGGGGTTCCAGCACAGATCCCTGCAGTACCCCACCAAACACTGCCTGTCAATGTGAAAAAGACCCAACTCTTTGCTTCCTATCAGCATAGAACATAAACATTACAGTGTAATACAGGCTCTTCAGCCCTCAATATTGTGCCAAAGCAGTAGAACCAATCTAATGACCCTCTAACCTAAACTATTCCAATATTATCCATATGTCTATTCAATGACCATTTGAATGCCCTTAAAGTTGGTGAGTCCATTATTGCTGCAGGCAGGGCATTCCATGCACTTACTACCCTTTGAGTAAAGAATCTGCCTCTAACATCTGTCCTATATTTATCACCCCTCAATTTAAAGCTATGTCCCCTCGTGTTAGCCATCACCATCCGAGGAAAAAGGCTCTTACTGTCCACCCTATCTAATCCTCTGATTTTCTTGTATGCCTCAATTAAGTCACCTCTTAACCCTCTTCTCTCTAACAAAAATAACCCCAAGTCCCTTAGCCTTTCCTCATAAGTCCTTCCCACAACATCCTGGTAAATGTCCTCTGCACCCTTTCCAATGCTTCCACATCTTTCTTATAATGCGGCAATCAGAACTGCATGCAATACGCCAAATGCGGCTGCACCAGAGTTTTGTACAGCTGCAACATGATCTCATGGCTACGAAACTCAATCCCTCTACCAATAAAAACTAACACACCGTATGCCTTCTTAACAACCTATCAACCTCATTCACCACCCTCTGAGTGAAAAACTTACCCTGACATCTTCTCTGTACCTACTCCCCAGCACCTTAAAACGGTGTCCTCTTGGGCTTAGTTGGACTTCTTGATGCTACATTCATGGTCAAATAATGCCGTAATATCAGGGGCAGTTACTCACATGTCACCTGTAAAATTCAACTCTTTTGTCTATGCTTGGAGCAAGTCGCCTTATAGAATCCAATTTATCATTGATTAGTAAGTTATTGGTAAGCAAGTTATGCTTGATGGCATTGTCAAAGACACCTTCCTTTGGTTTGCTGATAATGGAGAGTAGATTAATGAGGGTGGTAATTGGGTAGATTAGATTTGTCCTGCATTTTGTGGACAAGTGATATCTTGGCGGTTTTCTACTCTGTCATTTAGATGCCAGTGTTGTAATTCTGGAGCAAGAATCGTTACCATCGTTACCATTACAATATGGATGTTATTTGGACTTGTAATCTTTGTGGAATCCAGTAAACTGCCCCGTTTCTTGCTATCATGTGGAGTGAATCAAACTGCTCCTCTCTTTACCTCTAGAATTCACTAGTTTTTAACTTGCCAATGAGTACAAATTGAAACACGAATGCATTGATCACGCTAAGAGATATGGGGTAAAGTCAAAAATCAGATAATATTCTTACTGAAGTGTCAAACTATTACTTGGAAATGTGCTTATGACATGGTTTACCAATGCTGCTGATGAATGTACATTCCTCTGTTTCTGGGAAACAAGAGTAACTCTTGCTGTCATCACCTTCCACCCTAAAATTCAATGAAAGCTTTTCCAAATCCCTGCATGACGAAATTTTACTGCCTGAAACTCCAATGAGGCCTGAATATTTTACTATTTTTGTCTTTCATAAGGTTTCTTTTTTCCTTGATTCTATTATTGACTATATCGAATTTGGCATCAACTATAAATGGAAAAAGTAAAATGTCAGAATCAGGGTTTAGATTAAATGTAGATCTTTCTCATGCATTGTGGACCTTGATGAAATCTCTCCCTATTTCTCTCTATAGAAAACAGGACTTTTTGCATTACATAAAACAAAGCTGCTATATTTTCTGGGCCTTCCAATGGTAACCTGATACCTGCCCAGATCAGGCAGCAATTCACTAAACTATGTGCATACAACATGAAGCATTTCAGATTTCCAGCATCTGCAGCAATTTGCCTTTAAGTCCATATGTATCATAACTAAATTAAAAACAATACCAAGCTAGAACTAAGAAAAATCCTTCACTTATGTCATGTCTCCCTTTTCAAAATTGACATTTGTAAATGTCACAGCTGCATTGTTTACAAGGACCAAAACTATGTGAAAGCTTGGTGACTTTGCTGTTTTATCAGCCAAATAACTTACATCACAATGTATTCTTTCAATGCAATGCTCCATTTGAATCATAAGTTGACTGTAACCACACTAAGGGATTGTGGTCAGAACACACAGCAAATGCAGTTCCGTACACGTATATACAGTATCCAAGTAAGAGTTGAATATCTTTTTTGATTATCAAATAATCCATCACCGTTGGCAGAAGCTGACAACTTAACTATGCATTTCTTCCCATGGTCACCTGACTCAGCACAATGCTAAAAGCAGACATATGCCTCAATTTGAAACTTTCCTAATCTATATAAGCTGGAATAAGATTGGCGGATATGGATTGTTATAGTCTTTCAAAAGCAATTAGTGCCCCAACAAAGTGAATAATTTAATTGGGCTTCCCCATCTGGATTAAAAATGTGACTATATTAGCATTATTTGGAATGATGTAGTCAGTCACATGATAAAAGCAATAGCTTTTCCTTGGCCATAAAATAGACTTGATTTGTGGTGGAACTTTTCTCCAAGCCCAGCCTCCATTTCTCCTCCCTTCACCACCATCCCAATGATCTGGATTCCTCAGTTCAATTTTGATCTTTCCTGTAAACACTACTTTACTCAATTGGATCACTATATTGCTGACAGGCTTGATATACTCATCTCATGTTCAGCTGAAAATGGCAATGTCAGCAATGCATGCTGGTACATAAAATTCCCAGTTCTGTCAAGACAGAATCTACCAATAACGGATTGTGCTGGTGCAGGCTTTACTACTAATTGCTGTACCAGAAATCATGTAGCCCTTTGGGTGTAGCAAATATGGAGTACGTTGCTTGACAATAAACTTTAGTCAGACTCATCTAATATTGGATCCCCTCCCCCCTTCAGATCTTCGAGAATTTCTTATCTGTGCAAAATAAAATAGACAGCCTCTCTCAGGTCATTTAATTTCTGATAAAGTGCACAGTGTCAAATGATCTTGTTCTTAGGGACAGAAATTACTGATGATACCCAAAAGTTGGAGATAGGAAGTAGCAAGGGGGAAAACAAATCACTGGTAGCAGTGTTTTACAGGCTTCCTAATAGTAGTTGCAGTGTAGGACAGTAGAAATCAAGAAATAACTTGTAAAAAAGGAACTGTAATAATCATGGGGGATTTTTAACCTTCATATATATTGGACAAATCAAATTGACTAACCTAGCCTTAAGGATGAGTTAATAGAGGGTAGTCAGGACAGTTTCTTAGAAGAATGCACTCTTGAATGAACCAGGGGTCTGGCTAATTTTCACCTGGTTATGTTTATTGAGTAAGAAGTCTGACAACAACAGGTTTAAGTCCAACCGATTTATTTGATAGTAAACTCACAAGCTTTCGAGGTTTCCCTCTTTGTCAGGTGAATGAGGTGTTCTGGTCTCGATCACCTGACGAAGAGGGAAACCTTGAAAGCTTGTGAGTTTACTATCAAATAAATCAGTTGGACTTAAACCTGGTGTTGTCAGACTTGTTACTGTGTTTACCCCAGTCCAATGCCGGCATCTCTACATCATGATGTTTATTGAGACAGGATCAATTAATGATCTCATTGAACTCTTTAGGAAAGAGTGATCATAACATGGCAGAATTTCGTCTGAGTGTGAGAAACTTGGGTCTGAAATTAAACTCTGAAACTTGAATAAAGCCAATTAAAAGTAAGAAGAGTTGGCTAGAATAGACTGGGAAAATAGGTTAAAAAGTCAGACAATAGGTAAATAGTTGCAGTCATTTAAGGATATATTTGAAAGATCTCAACAAAGATCTATTCCATGAAAAAAAAATTCTACAAAGAGGATGCTACATCTGTGAATAATTAAGGAAATTAACACTAGTATCAAATTGTAAGAAAAGGCATTTGATGATGGCCAGAAGATTAGGAACATTTTAGAAATCAGCAAAGGATGATTTAAAAAGAGGAAGAATATGAGCTAGCAAGAAAAAAAACAGACAATAAGAGCTTCTACAAGTATATATAACAGAAGAGAGTGGCTAAAGTAAATGTCGGTCGCTTGGAGGATGAGATAGGGAAATTGATATGGGGAAACACTTGGAAGGATCAAGTATTTTGCATTGATCCTCACATCAGAAACATAAAATGTGTCCCAGGAATAGTAGGAAATCAAGAGACAAAAGGGTAGGAGGAGGTTAAAAGAATCAGCATCATGAGTGAAAACTAGTAGGATTAGGGGATGATAGGTCCCCCAGACCTGATGGCCCACATCCTAGGGATTTAAAGAAAGTGGATGCAGGCACATTGGATCTATTGGTTATAGTCTTCCCAAATCCCCTAGACTCTGGTTTCTCTTGATCCTATAAATATTCTATAAAGATCCCAGCAGGTAGGAAAACCACAAGTGTAACACTTCTAGTCAAGAAAAAAAGCAACACAGAAAGCAGGAAACTACTAGCCACTTAGCCTAACATTATTAAGGAAGTAGTAGCAGGATATTCAGAAATTTTCTTTACCCAGAGGGTGGTTAGGGTATGGAATGCCCTGCCTGCGGCAGTTGTAGATGCACCAAGTTTGGTGGCGTTTAAGAGGTTAGTAGATAAGTTTATGAACGAAAAGGGAATGGTTTAGTTTGGAGGGTCATGGCTTTTTCCTAATTGGTCGGCGCAACATCGAAGGCCGAAGGGCCTGTTCTGCGCTGTAATGTTCTATGTTCTAAATTCAGAATACTATCAGCCAGGGTTAACATGGTTTTATGAAAGGAAAATTATGTTTGACAAATTATTAGAGTTCTTTAATGATGTAGCAAGCAGATTGGATAAAGGAGAACCATAGAATTGTTACAGTGCAGAAGGAAACCATTTAGCCCATCATGCCTGCACTTGGTCTCCAAATGAGCATTTTGACTTTGTGCTTTTTTGCTCTATCTTTGCACATTGTTTCTATTCAAATGCAGTTTATCTATATTTCCAAAAGATATTCAGTAATGTCTCAGGCACAAAGGTAAGGGTTCATGGTGTTGAGGTGATGTAGTAGCATGGATAGAGGATTAACTTTTCTTGAGTTCCAAAGACAGGTCTGGCGCAGATGGCCAAAATCCCTCCCACAGATGGGACAGAGAAGTAAGTCCTAATCCTACCCTAGCCAGAAAAGGAATCAAGTTCCATGCTGTTAGCACTAGTCGGATCCAAACTAGCTATCAAGCCGATTAGCTTGTCAAGGAGTCTGGGTTGCTGAGGCAGCATTCACTTACTTAAATGGTGTAACCTGAAGTTATGAATAGCAATTGTAGAGTCTCCAATTTCTTTTTATTATGTGGCTGCCCAGGAATATCTAATACTCTTACCATCTGCTATTGATGTATGTTGGAAGAGTTTATGATTTGATACTCAAACTGCTTAGCCACATTATGGATACAACTTACTTGGTCATCAAGTGCTGGCATGGGGCTTGAAACCAGATCTTCTGGCTCAGAGGTAGGCATGCTACTCACTATGACACAAGGCCTTCTTAGAGGATTAGCTAACTGGAAACAAAGAATTAGGATAAAATGGGTCACTTTATGTTGGTAACTTTTAACTAGTGGGATATCACAGGAGTCAGTGCTGGGGCATCACATATTTACAATCTGTATTGATGACTTGGATGAAGGTACATTGTAACCAAATTTGCTAGTGATACAAAGATAAAAAAGCAAGTTTAGAGTAGAACACAAGCCATGGAATTTTGTGAGAGTTTTTCTGAATGCCTAGCTAGCGTGAAAACAGGGGAGTTCCTCATCCATTTTTTGGGCAGGTTTTCACACCCAATCTTACATGCTTAGACATTGAAAATATGGGTGAGACCGTTTCTATCTGCTGCATGCAATGCGCTTAATTAGCCAACCAGCAGAAAACACCTGCAGAAGGAGCTATTGTGTATTCACAGACCTCTGCATCTGCTCACGCGCAGTAGCAACTGCAGAGAGAATTATTGCACATGTGCAGACCTCTGATTCTGCACATGCACAATTCCAACAGCAGATAGGGATAAGGAAGTCAGACCCTTGCTGCCACAGCTGTATTCAAAACAGCACTAACACCCATCTGCTCCACAGCAATAGCAGGAGCCCAGGGCCAACCGCAAGCCCCATACTGGCCAAAATGCAGCCCCGCCGCACCCACTACCACCCATATGGATCATGCACTGCCCCACAACAATTATGATGCAATGTGGGCCTCCCCCCATTGATCATATCTGCCACGATCATATCTGCAGATCAATAATGGGCGCCCCTTTCTCCTCACCCACTGATTGTATCTGCAGAGTAGCAGCGGCCCTCCCCACCATTCCCGCCTGTCTGCACAGTGTTCCCCTCCTTGCTGATTGGGCCACATTTTCAGGTCCTGCTGCCCTTATAAGCCCCATACCACAGGCCCAAATCCCTGGCACTGCCAGGAGACACCCCCCCCCCCCAACCCTGCAACTTGCCCTCAGCTCCCCATGGGCCTCAATAGCCTCTGGTTTTACTAGCGAAGTTAACTCTACTATTCCCTCTTCATGGTGAGCAGCATTTTCCTTGCCGGAGAGAATCTCTCCCAGTGAGACCATAAGGGCAAATAGGCTGGATGATTGAACGCTGAGCTCTTTAAAAATATGCAAATCAACATTAAAATATATGAAAATAATTTAGTCAGCAACTTACCCATTTCTGGTGAGAGACTGATCTCACCAGAAATCCGGCTCTCATAAGATGGCAAGAGCCGAGAAATCGGGCATGATCCTGATTTCTTGGCTTTCGTGCAATTCTACCAGCTCATTCAACCTATCGATGGAGGGGATGAGCTGATAAATTTCCACGCAAAGAACCTGTGGAAAGATGTATGAGCAAAAAGTTGGGAAATAAGATGAGAAACTGTCCATTATGATAGAAAGAATAGAAAAGTGGAATATTAGAGTAATGGAGAGAGAAAATGCTGCACTACAAAGGCATCTGGGTGACCTTACACATAAATCACCAAAACATTAGCATGAAGGCATAACAAACAATTAGGAAGACAAACGGACTGCTGGTCTTTAGTGCAAAGGGCATGGAGCAGGAAAGTTGTGAAGACTTATTAAAACACAGGGCTTTAATGAGACAATGGCTGGAATTTCCAACTGTTCATGTGGGCGGAATCATCTGGCCCTGCCGATGGCAAATCTCCATCGTGGGTTTCCTGGTGGTATGAGGTGCAGTCAATAGGAAATCCCACCCATAGCGGCAGGACCAGAAGATCCCACTGCCAGCAAATGGAATATCGCCTCCTCCAGTGAGAAAGATGTTGGGGGGGGGAGGCCAGAAAATACCCCCCCTCGCCCCCCCGCCCTTACCCATATATCTAGAGTACAATGTATAATTTAGGTCTGTTTCATATAAGGAAAGATATATTTTCATCAGAGGCAGTTCAGAGAAAGCTCACTTGTTTGATTCCTCAGATGAAGGCATTGATTTATGAGGAAAGGTTGAGGAGGTTGGGCCTCTACTACTGGAGTTTAGAAGAATGGGAGATGGATCTGCTCTCATCTACAAGTTCAGAACATTGTATTTGAAAGTACGAGAGCTGGAAGAACTTTTGCTGCAATAGAAGAATCAAGAACTGCATCACCCATAGGTCTTTCCTAACTATTACACATAGCAGATAGAAGGCATGTGGTGCTTTTTTGTTAAAAAGAATACAAACAGCTTTTTCACTTCTTATTTGCATAATGATTGATGTCACACAACCCACTCAGCTTGTCACGGAAAGCACTTGCCCTCTTCCTATGCTGACAATACAAAATATAAATCCGTTAGTAAACCTGAAGATGGAAATCTATAGCACAGAATGATACCTGTAGAATCCTCCATGGGATTCCATTTGTGGAGTATATATCAGTGTGATTGCAATGATGTCAACATTGTGATGGAATAAAGTTAGTGGTACCTGTTTCTTAGCCATGCTATATGTGTCAAACAATTTGTTCCAATTTTTAACTGCATTATTCTAAAATCATGGTCTGTTTATCTATGGGCTAGGTAAAAAAAGTATACTAAAATTAGATTTTGTATCCGATCTTATACTCCTGAATGTGGAGTGGCATTTTGCACTTTAGAAATGACACGTGCCTGTAACATACAGGACCATCCTTGTGCTATAGTGTTTTCAGTTCACTTGAATAAAGTGCTTCTGGCACGAGGATCATGGGGAAGGTGAGGTCACAGTTTAAGAATAAGAGTAAGCCATTCAGGACTGAAATGAGGAAGAACTTCTTCACTTAGAGTTGTGAACCTGTGGAATTCTCTACCATAGAAAGCTGATGGGGCCAGTTCAAAGAACAAAACAGCGCAGGAAACAGGCCCTTTGACCCAACGAGCCTGTGCCGCCACCCCAATGTTCCCACCTCTACCCGTGATCCCTGTCTATGTTTATAAATCTATGGATAAAAACCAAATTTGAGACAATTTAGGGAGAATTTTTTTTTGCCAATTAGCCTAAGAGCACATCTTTGTGATGTGGGAGGAAACCGGAGCACCCGGAGAAAACCCACGCAAGCACGGGGAGAATGCACAAACTCCCACAGACACAGGCCCAAATCCATGTATCTGCACAGCACAGCGATAGCAACTGAGCTCGTTGGATATGTTCAGGAGAGAGTTGGATGTGGACGCGGGATTGGGATACTGGAAGTGTAGGATCAGCCATGTTCATATTGAATGGTGATGCAGGCTTGAAGGGCCAAATGGCCAACACCTGCATCTATTTTCTATATTTCAATGCCCCCATTTCCAGAGAATTGCAGAGAGGCCAGAGAATTAAGCAGAAGTCTTGAAACAGCTTTTACACTGGCGGGATTGCCTGATTGATTGTGCCTGCCTCCTGCCAATAATTAATGGTAATCCTGACTTTATGCATTTCAGGACTGACAGTGCCCCCATGTTACAATGTGCATTCACACTGGCATGAAGGTACGCTGATGTGAATCACAACAGGTCTCCCACAATATGCATTGGCAAACAAATGAGTACCGCATGGGGGAGGAGGGGCATAGGGTCATGCCTGGGTCCTGCCAGGAGGTAGTGCCAGGGGGTTCGGTGGTGGGGGTAAGGGGGGGGAGTTCTATGGTGGGGGGGAGCTCTGTTTTTATTTTTAAAGTCCTTTAAAAAGCAGCACGATGGCACAAAGGTGAGCATTGTTACCTCACAATGTCAGAACCCCATGTTCAAATTCTAGTCTGGGTCACTGTTGGATAGGAGTCTGTCTTTTGGCAATCAAGTCGATAAGGTTGTTAAGAAGGCATACGGAGTCTTGGCTTTTATTGGTAGGGGGATTGAATTTAGGAGGCGCAACGTCATGTTGCAACTGTACAAAACTCTGGTGCGGCCGCACTTGGAGTATTGTGTACAGTTCTGGTCCCCACATTATAAGAAAGATGTGGAGGCATTGGAGAGGGTACCGAGGAGGTTTACCAGGATGTTGCCTGGTATGGAAGGCAGGTCTTATGAAGAGAGGCTGAGGGATTTGAGGTTGTTTTCGTTAGAAAGAAGGTGGCTAAGAGGAGATCTTATTGAAACATATAAGATGATTAGAGGTTTAGATCGGGTGGACAGTGATAGCCTTTTTCCTAGGATGGAGAAAGCTAGCACGAGGGGACATAGCTTTAAATTAAGGGGTGGTATTGGAGCAGAATTAGGCCATTTGGCCCATCGAGTCTGCTCTGCCTGCTTTATCTAGAACCTTTTTTTATCTTGTATGCCTCAATTTGATGTCCACTCATTGTTCTAAATTCCAGAGTATTGCCCTAAACTGTTCAATCTCTATTTGTAAGACAAACCCCTCATCTGTGGACTCAATCTAGAGAACCTCCTCTGAACTGCCTTCAATGTCATTACATCTTTCCTCAATAAGGGAATCAAAACTGTGCACAATACTTCAGATGTGGCCTCACCAATACCTTGTACAATTACACCAGTACTTCTGTATCTTTATATTCTATTCCTTTAGCTATAAATGCCAACATTCCATTTGCTTTCTTTATTACCTGCATGCTAGTTTTCTGTGACTTATGAATAAGGACACAAGATCCACTGCACTGGGGCACTCCAAAGTCTCTCCCCTTTAGATAATAAGTTGCATTCCCATTTTTGCGGCCAAAATGCATGACCTCACACTTATCCACTTTAAACTCCACCTGCCACATTTTGGCTCACGCTCTTAACCTATTTTAAAGTTTATTTAATTAGTAAGGCTTACATTAACACTGCAATGAAGTTACTGTGAAATTTCCCTAGCCGTCACAGTCCAGGCCCTATTTGGGTCAATGCATCTAACCAGCACGTCTTTCAGAATGTGGGAGGAAACCCGAGCACCCAGTGGAAACCCATACAGACACAGGGAGAATGTGCAAACTCCATACGGACATGACCCAAGCTGAGAATCAAACCCGGGTACTTGGTGCTGTGAAGCAGCAATGCTAACTACTGTGCTACTGTGCTGTGTGCTATACTACCTATATCCATTTGTAATGTTCTTATTTCTCATTGCAACTTACTTCCTGCCTATTTATGTGTCATCTGCAAATTTGGTTATAGAGCCATTTCAATTTTTTTTTATAGGGTGGACAGTGATAGCCTTTTTCCTAGGATGGAGAAAGCTAGCACGAGGGGACATAGCTTTAAATTAAGGAGTGATAGTTATAGGACGGATATCAGAGGTAGGTTCTTTACCCAAAGGGTGGTTCGGGAGTGGAATGCCCTGCCTGCAGCAGTTGTAGATGCATATGTAATGTTCTATGTTCTATGTTCTACCCCTGTATCCAAGTAGTTAATATAGATAGTTACTTTTTGCCATCCACTTATTCCAACTCTCTGGCTTCTGTCCATCAGCCAGTCACCTATCCAAGCTAATAAATTACAACATCCTGGTAAACCTCCTCTGCACCCTCTCCAATGCCTCCACACCTTTCTTATAATGTGGGGACCAGAACTGTACACAATACTCCAAGTGCGGCCGCACTAGAGTTTTGTACAGTTGCAACATGATGTTGTGGCTCCTAAATTCAATCCCTCTACCAATAAAGGCCAAGACTCCGTATGCTTTCTTAACAACCTTATCGACTTGATTGCCAACTTTCAGGGATCTATGCACATATACACCAAGATCCCTCTGTTCATCAACACTATTAAGAGTCCTACCATTAGCCCTATCCTCTACACATTTGTTATTCCTGCCAAAGTGAATTACCTCACACTTTTCCACATTAAACTCCATTTGCCACCTCTCGGCCCAGCTCTGCAACTTGTCCCAGTCCCTCTGCAAACTATAACACCCCTCTTCACTATCTACCACTCCACCGACTTTAGTGTCATCTGCAAATTTACTAATCAATCCTTCAATACCCTCATCCAGATCATTTATAAAAATTACAAACAGCAGGGGCCCCAAAACAGATCTCTGAGGTACACCACTTGTAACTGAACTCCATGATGAATAATTTCCATCAACCACCACCCTCTGTCTTCTATCAGCTAGCCAATTCCTGATCCAATTAGCTAAATCACCCTCAATCCCATACATCTGCATTTTCTGCAGAAGTCTTTCCTTTTACAATTCCATGCTGACTTTGTCTGATTATACTATGGGGTGATCTTATAGAGTTATAAAATAATGAAGGGCATAGATCAGCTAGCTGGACAACATCTTTCCCAAAGCTGGGGGTTACTAAAACTAGAGGCCATAGGTTTAAAGTGACAGGGGAAAGATACAAAAATGTCCAGAGGGTGGTGAGTGTCTGGAACAAGCTGCCAGAGGTAGTAGTAGAGGCGGGTACGATTTTCTCTTTTATAAAGCCTTTTGGTAGTTACATGGTTGCGATGGATATAGAGGGACCATCTATATCCCTCTATATATATATAGACCAAATGCGGGCAATTGGGATTAGCTTAGGGGTCTTAGGTCTGTTTCCATGCTGTAAACCTCTGTGACTCTATAACTCTACCATTGCCTTCCTATATCGAGTTATGAAATCTATCGCAATGGATTCTAATAGCTTCCCTGACATTAGGCTCATGGGTCTATAGTTCCCTGTTTTCTCTCTACCTCACTTTTTGAATAGTGGGTTTAAATTATCTACTCTCCAGTCTATAGGAACTATTCCAGAGTCCAAAGAATTTTGTAAAGTAACCATCAATGGATCTACTATTCCCAGGGCCACTTCCTTAAGTATTCTGGGATGAAGGTTATCAGGTCCTAAAGATATATCCACCTTCAATTCCATAAATTTCCCTAAAACCATTTATCTATTAATGCTGATTTCCTTTGGCTTCTCACTAAAACTTGTTTCTCTCAGCACTCCTGGTACATTATTCATGTTTTACTTTGTGAAGACTGAAACAAAGGACAAATTTAATTCCTTGGCAATTTCTTTATTGCCCTGTTTGAATTCTCCTGTTTCAGACTGTAGAGGCCTACATTCATTTTTGTCAATCTTTTTCTCTTTACATATCTCTTGAAACTTTTACAGTCAGTTTTTATTTTCCCCACTAGCTTACTTTCATGCTTTATTCTTTCTTTCTTAATCAATCGTTTGGTCCTTCTTTGCTGAATTTTAAACTGCTCCCAATTCACAGGTCTATTGCTTTTTCTTGCCAAATTGTATGCTTCTTCCTTAAAGCTGACACTATCTCTAATTTCCCTTCTAAACCATAATTTGGCCTCAATTCCTTTACCACTCTTGCACCAAATTGGAATAAACAACTTCTGGAGATCACCTATTCATTCTTTAAATGACTACCGTTGCCTGTCCATTGTCTTTTCAGTAATGTTTCCCTGTCCATCATGGCCAATTCATGCCTCATGCTATCATAGTTATCTTTAATGAGATTCAGAACCCTGATCTCAGAATCAACTACGTCATTATCCACCTTGACAAAGAATTTCCCTACGTTACGGTCACTCGCCCCATGGGTTCTCACACAACTAGATTGCCAGTTAATCCTTTCTTATTGCACAGCACCAAGTCCAAGATGGCCTGTTTCCTTGTTAGTTCCTCAATGTATTGATCCAGAAAACCATCCAGTATGTACATCAGAAATTCCTATTGGAACAATCTTTTATTTGGTAGGAAAAAAATGCAGAATGGCAAAATGTTGCCAGGTTCATAAGAAAGCACCACAGAAGTATTCTGTACATTCATTGTTATCTTCCCATTTGCAAACACAAGTGGTGGTTCTCTTGGATGGAATTTTCTATTATTTTGTCTAAGTGTCGATTTTAGCGAGAAAACCAGAGAGTAGCCAGCCGGTGTCATCGGCAATAAAGCACTTGAAAAAATAGTTTTTTGCACAAGTTTAACACCATGCCCATGGCGATCTGACTGTGATTTGCCCATCTCAGCATCACTTGAGCTCATCAATCACAGTGTACAGCATTTAAACACATCTCCAGCACTTGATCCAAGTCCAATTGAAGAGATGGCAACCAGGAAGACAGCTTCAAAGTTTTCAGAGGGAGACCTCATGAAGATGTTGGAGAGGATGGAGCAGAGGCAAGTTATTCTCTATCAGAAGATTGGCTAGCAAATTCACCAATCCCACATGCAATGTAATGAAACATAGTATAATTAATCTTTCTCTTCTTTTAATTTAATAATTACATTGATATGATCAATCTGTCTGGGGAATGGTGGTCCTGTGGAGGTTGCCTACTTGGAGGTGGAACTGGTGATTGTGGCTTAAGTGAAACCCACATTGGTGACACGTCTTCATTTTAGTTGAAAGTATAGGCCTCTCCTTGTCCTCACTAGAAGGAGAGGCTACGGGCTCCATGCCTCTCTTTTCTAGTTCTGCACAAGGTCTTTATTCATGGACCCTATCGCCAAGATATCATCTAGGTAACAGCCCTTCAGGGGACCACTTAATATCTGGTTTATGGCTGTTTGAAAGAAGATCAGCGAGCTTTCGACCTTTTCGTCTTCGTCAGGCAAAAAAAAATGAAGACGAAAAGGTCGAAAGCTCGCTGATTTACTATCAAATAAATTGGTTGGATTTAAAATTGGTGTTGTAAAACTTTACTGAGTTTTCCCCAGTCCAACGCCGGCATCTCTACATCATGTTTGAAAGAAGGCCAAGGTCAACATCCCAAAAGGCAGCTACTTGTGAACGGAACAACCCCTTTTGTGTAATGATGGCCAGGAGTGATTGTGAGTCTTTGGCCACTTCCCATCAATGCACCCGAACTCCTATCAATGGCTGATTGCCCAAGAATGGTTCCCACCCCAACAAGAAACATTACCTATGGCCCCTGTCCTGACCTGATGGCTATCCCCATACTACTTACTTCAAGCAACCAGCCAGGATTGCCATTCTCTCTCAGGACTCAATGTAAACAACCCAGTAAAGCTGCCCCAAACCCCCAGCTGAAATTGTAGCCCCTACCAGAGCTGTGCATAACTCCACCCTTCCATCCAATGCCAAGACCAAAGGCCCACGCAGGGTTTGTGCCTCAGAGGTGAGGTTAGAACATAGATAGAACATAGAACATTACAGCACAGAACAGGCCCTTCGGCCTTCGATGTTGTGCCGACCAAAATAAAAAGCAATGCCCCACCAAACTAAACCATTCCCTTCTCTTCCATATACTTATCAATTAACCGCTTAAACGCCACCAAACTTGGCGCATCTACAACAGCTGCAGGCAGGGCATTCCACTCCCTAATCACTCTTTGAGTAAAGAACCTACCTCTGATATCCGTCCTATAACTCATACCCCTTAATTTAAAGCTGTGTCCCCTCGTGCTAGCAAATGATTGGTTGCCATGATTGCGTTCGAATAAAACTGTTATATCAAAATTTGAATATCCAATCAAGGTGGAAGAGACAGCACGATGGCCCAGTAATGAGATTTAAATTTATTGAAATGATTGGACAGAAATCGCGTTATGTCACTGGCAAGGGACTGGGAAAATGGGAAAGTGAAACTTGCCAGTGAGAATCTCGTTTTCCAACTCTCGAAAGATTTTGTATCCACATCACCATTTGCACTGATGGCTCAAAACCATCCCCTTTGGACTTGTCTGAAGTACTCTGTGCATAGATATTCACCAAGGTTCATTAGGCAGCACCTTCAAAACACACTACTATCTTGAAGGACAGGGGCAGCAGTCACATCATCAACACCTGGAAGTTCCCCTCCAAGCTGCTCACCGTCTGATTTGGAAATATATCGCAATTCCTTCACAGTCACTAGGTCAAAATCCTGGAACTCCCTCCCTAACACCTCATTGACTCAGCTGTCCAAGAAGGTAGCACACTGCCTTTAGAGTTAGAGATGGGCTATTAATGCTGGCTTAGCCTGTGATGCCTATGTCTCATAAATTAAAAATAAATGAGTGAATAATAATTTAAAAACTGCAGCTCTCACTAGGGTGTGCAAAAACTGCAATTTTCACCACGTGGAAGGCCGTGGCAATGTTGCATTGTAAGCATGCAGCCTGAGTCCACCAGAGGCAGTAGCATTGCAAATCACTTTAATTTCCAAGTCCCTTGCTCATACTGGGCATATACACTTTCTCTTCGGGAGACATTGACAACTTTTATCACTTAATGAATTTCATATTGTTGACAATGCATATAGCAGATCAATCAACTCAAATTGCTGTGATACTTGTTGCAGAAAAATATTGGTATCAGGAATGAATATTGCATTGTGCTGAGGACACCTAGTGGACCAAACTCAAATCAAGTCAAGATGGACAGGAACTTTAGGACTTTATTTTTTCTTTGAGAGGATCATTCTCTTAAATGAGGCTAACAAGGAATAGGAAATGGCAGGTGACAATTTTTCCAGACAGTTTTATAGACTGGCTGAAGCTACTGTCTCAACAATGCAAAAGAGCTTCACTGACCTAACTTATAACAAATATCAAAAGACCTTTCAGAGCAATTATTTTGAGCTGAATTGTTTGAATTTTTATTGTGGGAACCAAAATAGCAAAACAAATATGGCATTTAACATTCTAGAATGGATACAACTCAGAAACGATTCAAGAGTATTCTAGAATGGATTCAATCCACTATATATAATGTACGTGTATGCCTGTTATACTGGAGAATTTCTTGTTTGCCGAGTTGTGATAATTAAACTTAAAAAGTTTGCTTTTCTAAAAATCAACTAGTTTTTATTATCACAATGCATGCAGTATATGGCCGAATCTTGGAAACAGAGAGCAGTCCGCACTAACTGCTGATTTTATCCCAAGACTGCACCTCGACAAGGATCAATTCAATAATCATACATTTTCTTATCAGCTTACATGATTTTAGTAATTCAAGCAGTGATACATCGAACAAAACAAATTCTCTGACTCCCTCCTCCCTGACCTTATCTAATGTCTCATATGTTATCTCACAATATATGGAGTCAACCGTGTTAAGACAGCTTTCCTGGTGTTAATCATGTCTCACTGAGGCTATGCAAAATCAACCTTATCAAAACAGACTGAGGCCAAACATTTGGCCTTCTCTGGTTGTAGTCATTTCTTTGTTCAGAGTCAGTCAGTTTTACAGGGATCTGGCATTTTGAAATGGCTTGGTCTGCAGTCCTTATTTCATACTAAGCATTTGACCATTTTTCCCATCATGCCACTGCTTCATTCGTACATTAGCACATTCCCTCCTTTTGTCATATCATGACAACTAACTAGACACGTATGTCCATGACCCGATTAATAATGCATTTACACAAGCAACCAACAATCCTATCCCAGGTAAATGTAATAGTAGCAAAATAAAAGCCTTAAAGTTCCACTCGAATAATCTGTGACCTAACCAACCCAGTGGGTTATAATCATGAAATTCCTGGCAAATCTCTTGAAGCTGGTCCGCCTGCCTTTTGACATAGCCGGCTAGGTTGGTGATATTTTCAGAGGCATCTGGGATGTAAGTGTAGCACTCCTGACCTATAATAGCACACGTCCCTCATTGTGAGGCTAATAGGTAGTCCAAAGCCTTTGGGTTTGTAATGCCATGGACCGGACAGCCTGCTCAGCCGAGACGTCAGCCAGTGCCTGTCCAGTTGTCCTGGCTTCTGCTGCTGTTATCTTTGCCAATTTTTCCATTATAGACTGTAAAATCATCACCCAGTGTCATCCAGAGTGTTGGGAATGTATGTGCCAATGAACTATTGGAGGATATATTCCATACTTTGGACCAATCAAGAATAAACATGCCCTTGCTAGATAGATTTGCTACTGTCCTTGCCATTCAGCTGTAAGGTTGCAGCTACTTTGCCCCATCAATTTTCCTTTCCCTGATTTACTAAAACATGGAGACCATGCACATCACTTGAGGGGATGACAAGGGAGGTGGAAGAAAGGCATGATTATATACAGGCTGGTACCAGGTTGAAAACCTATTCATTTTGTAGCCAGCCAATTCCCATTCTATCATATCAATTCCCGATTGATTTTGATGTAAAATCCACTCCACAGTCTCTGCTAAATGGAATGGGAGGGATTGGAGAGGTATTCCTCCTCTTGAATGGATGGGGATGTGGGTACAAACCCAACAGTTACTTACATTCTTTCTTTCAGCATAAATGTATGACATACGTAAATAGGTATTAGCATGCTGTCTTTGGGTAACTTGTATTTTTACAACCACATTGGCCAACCATAGACTATCTCTGCAACTGACAGTCCGGTCTATGAATGGGTAGTCACTTGCATATGAAACAATGCCAAAGGCAATACCTTTAGCTAATTTAATCCAGTTTCTTCAGTCAATTTAGATCATTTCTCTTTTAAAGTCCCATTAGCTCTTTCCACAATTCCTGCTGCCTGTGGGTGATATGCGTGATGTAGTTGTTGTTTAATTGCGAGGGTTTCGCATAATTCAGTGTTAATCTGAGCCACAAAATGTGGTCCATTATCTGAGCTCACCACTTTGGGTATCCTGAAACGAGGCATAACTTCTGTCAACAATATCTTCACCACCATATGTGCAGTACAATTCCTGGTGGAGAAGGCTTCAATCCATTTACTAAACACATTGATTATTACTACACAATATTTATAGCAATGTACTTTTGTAATTCAATAAAATCAAGCTGTATACAAACAAAAGGCCATCTGGCAAGGGAGTGTCTCCAGGAGGGCATTTAATGCCTTTATCCTTATTATTTTTCATGCGTATGAGGCATCGATCCAGCAGCATTTCTGCTGCTGTATTCAAATCTGGATGCCACCAAGTCTTTAGAAGTAGCTGTACTATCCCCTCCTTGCTAAGATGGATACAAGAATGCAAATAATCAATGAGCACCGGAAATAAAGAATTCGGAATACAAACTTGTCCAACTAGTGTAAGCCAGAAGTCCTTTGCCAAGGAGTACGAGCCGACTTCCATAGTTTGCGCTTAGTCTCAGAGGTGTCCCTCTGTAATTTTTGTACCTTAGTTATGTCTGGCATGCATGTCGTTCCCAGTGCAGGTACCTGATTTAGAGCCTGATTACCCCCGGTCTGAGGCCAATACAGCTGCTGCCTTTGTAACCAACATAGGCAAATACAATATCAAATCTACTGTGTGCCTAAATGGTTAACTGTCCTTATAACTTTTCAGATGTAATATAATGTCACCTTTCTCACATGGCAGAGCTCAAACCTCTGTTTGATCCCTATGTAATTTATTAAACTCGAAACAATTCCCTTTGATTGGCTATACCCTATAATGCCACATGAGGCTCTTGATCGCACAATTACATCTCTCTCTCTCTCTCTCTATACCATA
This sequence comes from Sphyrna mokarran, assembly GCA_024679065.1. NCBI lineage: Eukaryota > Metazoa > Chordata > Chondrichthyes > Carcharhiniformes > Carcharhinidae > Sphyrna > Sphyrna mokarran. Next base: position 20,521,975 of record JAGIQG010000035.1, on the reverse strand, counting down.
CAGAGTCAGCCTGCTTGTTTCTTTTTAACCCTTCACTGATGGGAGCTCATTGGCCTCTAATAAATCTGGGCATGTTTGATTCGAGTGCCTTCTGTTATGACAAATTCCCCTTCTCCCCCAGACACTCATATAGTCGTGTCCCAGATATAACACCTGTGTCTTTCTTATTGGACCTTTTTTGGATTTGCCTTTAGTCCTTGATCTTCTAGGCGCTTCAAGATCGAGTATAATGCTGCCTCATGTTCCGCTTTAGTTTCAGAGGCTATCAAAATATCGTCTATATACTGTAAGATTGTGCTTCCTTTTGGGAGTTCCAGTTGTTCTAGAAATTGCTCATTGCTTGGTGAAATATGACCAGGCTATTACGGAATCACTGTGGGAGTCTAGTCCATGTATACTGCTTATCACCTGCTGTAAAAAAAAAATTATCCTATGAGTTAAAGTTCAAGGGGATGGACCAGAACTCATTAGCTATATCTAATAGCTATATCCCCAGGTTATTGTGGGAGGTCCCCAGGTTATTGTGGGAGGTGAGGGAAGTGGTTGCAGAGCCCCTGGCGATGATATTTGCATCGTCCATGGAAACGGGAGAGGTTCCGGAGGATTGGAAGATTGTGGATGTGGTTCCTATCTTTAAGAAAGGGAACAGGGATAGTCCAGGAAATTACCGACCGGTGAGTTTGACTTCAGTGGTTTGTAAGCTGATGGAGAGGCTTCTGAGGGATAAGATATATGAACATTTGGAGAAGTTTGGACTGATTAGAAATAGTCAGCATGGTTTTGTCAAGGGCAGGTCATGCCTTACGAACCTAGTTGAGTTCTTTGAAAATATGACTGAACATATTGACGAAGGAAGGGCGGTAGTGTACATGGATTTTAGTAAGGCGTTTGATAAGGTCCCCCATGCAAGGCTTCTGGAGAAGGTGAGAGGGCGTGGGATCCAAGGGGCTTTGGCCTCGTGGATCCAGAACTGGCTTGTCGGCAGAAGGCAGAGAGTGGTTGTGGATGGGTCTTGTTCTGCATGGAGGTCGGTAACCAGTGGAGTGCCCCAGGGATCTGTTCTGGGACCCCTGCTGTTTGTTATTTTCATAAATGACCTGGATGAGGAAGTGGAGGGATGGGTTAGCAAGTTCGCCGACGATACAAAGATCGGTGGTGTTGTGGATGGTCTGGAGGGATGCCAAAAGTTGCAGCGGGACATAGACAGGATACAAGACTGGGCAGAGAAGTGGCAGATGGACTTCAACGCAGATAAATGTGTAGTGGTCCATTTTGGCAGGAATAATGGGATGAAGGAGTACAATATAAGTGGTAGGAGTCTTAGCTGTGTTGTAGAGCAGAAGGATCTCGGGGTCCGGGTCCATAGGACTCTTAAATCGGCCTCGCAGGTGGAGGAAGTGGTCAAGAAGGCGTACGGTGTAGTGGCCTTCATTAATCGAGGAATAGAGTTCAGGAGTCAGGAGGTAATGATGCAGCTCTATAAGACTCTTGTCAGACCCTAGTTGGAGTATTGTGCGCAGTTCTGGTCGCCTCATTATAGGAAGGATGTAGAGGCTATTGAGAGAGTTCAGAGGAGATTTACAAGGATGCTGCCTGGATTGGGAGGCAGGCCTTATAGGTTGAGGGAGCTGGGACTCTTCTCACTGGATAGACGTAGGTTGAGAGGCGACCTGATAGAGGTTTATAAAATGTTGAGAGGAATAGATAGGGTGGACTCTCAGAGCCTATTTCCCCGAGCTGAAATGGTCACTACGAGAGGACACAGATTTAAGGTGCAGGGAAGCAAATACAAAGGAGATGTCAGGGGTAGTTTTTCACTCAGAGGGTGGTGAGTGAATGGAACCGACTGCCGTCGGAGGTTGTTGAGGCAAACTCACTGGGGTCTTTTAAGAGACTTCTGGATGAGTATATGGAAAAGAATAGGATAGGGGGTTATAGATAGGTTTGTGGATTGGTAGATGTGATCAGCGCAACTCATGGGCCGAAGGGCCTGTTTGTGCTGTATTGTTCTATGTTCTATGTATCTAATACCGTAAATATTCTTTACTCAGAGGGTAGTAAGGGCGTGGAATGCCCTGCCTGCAGCAGTTGTGGACGTGCCAACTTTAGGATGTTCAAATTGTCAGTGGATAGGCATATGGATAGCATTGGAATAGTTTATGTTAGAGGGTCATTAGATTCATTCCACTGGTCGGCGCAACATCGAGGGTTGAAGGGCCTGTACTGTGCTGTAATGTTCTATATTCTAATGTCTTGTGGGATGATGATAATACCAAAATTTGGCATTTGCACTCCAGAGCTGGAGTTTTCCTAGTGACACTAGGATCTGATGTCTTTTCCCTAGTGTGAAGGATTTAGATCGGTCAGTGGATTATTTGCTGTTCCTTTCCTCGTTACCGGAGCAAGATCGCAGACGTCCTCCTCAGTATCACCGGAGTAGGGAAGCATAGGCATGCCAGAGCAACTGGAGGATCCTCGTTGTTTAACCTGAGGGGCTAGTCCAACCTGCCTATCAGCAAATGGCTTCATGGCGCCTAGCTGACTCCTTTTTCCAATTTGAAATTATTGTTTTCCATTTTAAACTAGCATTCTTTGTCCAAATAGCTTTTTCCGTGGCAGTGCAATTTTCTAGGTTCTGTGTGTGGGCTAGTGACCAAATACCTTTACCCAATTTACTATCCAAAACAGCGGATAATTGACGTAAATTACATTACTGATCAGGATACTCAGAACACACAAAAAAAATGGAGAATTGCCCCTTATTTTTGTCTAAAAGTTGGCCATGATGTCAGTAAACCATGCCCCTAGCAAAACAGTAAAAAATTTCCTCGTACGGAAATCAAATCACAGGGTCCCCAACCTTAAGTAGTACCAGAATCAAATCTCCGGGTCCTTGACCTAAACAAAGAAAAATCACGGGGTCCCTGACCCAAACTCAAGCCTGTATAACCTTGATCCGGATCCACACAAGATCAAGGGGTCCCTGACCATAGGCTGATAACAACTGGGTCCCTGACCACCACTCACAGTACAATTTAGATTCAAACACTGTCATCTATCAGTGTCCTCCGTGAGGGACAAGGGGTCGTAGCACCGATCTGAGAGACAGAGAGAGACCAAGATTAATCTTACCTTGTGCCGGCGTCTGTCTCTGCCCCCCTCGTGGCTTGATCACTTCTTCAGTCCCCCACGGAATTCACCCAGGATATTGATTTCTGCTATTGCAGCGCCAAATGTTGTATTGGAGAATTTCTTGTCTCCCAAGTTATGATAATTAAACTTAACAAAGTTTGCTTTTCTAAAAATCAACTATTTTTATTATCACAAGACTGCATGCAGTATATGGCCAAATCTTGGAAACAGAGAGCAGTCCACACTAACTGATGATTCTATCCCAAGACTGCGCCCAGTACAAGGATCAATTCAATAATTATACATTTTCTTATCAGCTTACATGATTTTAGTAATATAAGTAGTGGTACATTGAACAAAACAAATTCTGTGACTCCTTCATGTCTCGTTTTCTGTAATAAATTCTGTGACTTCCTCCTCCCCAATCTTATCTAATGTCTCATATGTTATCTCATGGTATATGGAGTCAGCCATGTTAAGACAGGCTTTCCTGGTGTTAACCATGTCTCACTCAAGCTGTGCAAAGTCAACCTTATCAAAACGGACTAAGGCCAAACATTTGGCCTTCTCTGGTTGTAGTCATTTCTTTGTTTAGAATTAGTCAGTTTTACAGGGGTCTGGCATTTTGAAATGGTTTGGTTTGCTGTCCTTATTTCATACTAAACACTTGACCATTTTTCTCATCATGCCACTGCTTCATTTGTATACTATCACATGCCAACCTGAAATAAAAGTTTATGTTTATTTACTAGTGACACAAATAAGCTTACCTTGCAATGAATTTATTTGAAAATCCTCTAGTCAGCAAATTCCAACACCTGTTTAGGTACAGTGAAGAAGAATTTAATATGGCCAATGCACCCAACCAGCATGTCTTTCAGATTGTGGGAGGAAACCAGGGCACCCGGAGGAAACCCATGCAGAACAGGGAGAATGTGGTAACTCCACACAGTCAGTGACCCAAACCAGGAATCAAACCTAGGTGCCGGGTGCTGTGAGGCAGCAGTGCGAACTACTGTGCCACCACACTGCCCCTTAAAAACAGAAAATGCTGGCAAAACTCAGCAGGTCTGACAGCATTTGCAGAGAGAAAAAAATAGAGTTAATGTTTTGATGTCCCAATGACTCTTTTCAGAGCCAAGATGGGGAGAAATGTGTTGGTTTTATACACTGTAGAAGAGGGGTGGAGCAGCTGGAACAAAGGGATTAGAGGGAGCCAGGAGAGATTGCAATAAAAATGTGTAGATCATGAGACAGAGGAAGCATTAATGGCAGATGGTGCAAGTAATTGCATAAAGGTACAAAAAGAAAATTTGTAAATGGGAAATAATGGTCAATACTGAGTGAAAGCAAAAAGAGCAAGTGACAGAAGGCAAGGTGGAGGAGGGTTCTTTTTGCTTGGGATAAAAATATTTGTGATATGAGAAGAAAGTCAAGATGGAGGAGAAAGTCTCAGACCAAAGTGTTCTTTTAACTACATGCCAATTCTCTATGAGAACAACTCGGCTAGTTCTGCTCCCCTGCCCCTTCCCTGTAGGCCTGCATTTTTTTTCTCTTTAGGTGCTACTTGCCACTTGACAAGGACTTCCCTCCACAGTCTTCACTCGACAATTTTCACAAGAATTGCACACTGAATGTAGTTGACAGTCACATTGGTTTAAAAAATTTCATCAGATTTTTCTTAAATGAGTCCTTAGAGAGCATGGAGATTAAGTTTTATGCAACTTGTTCTAGTCCTTTATTGTTTCCTGGAAAAAGGTGCAAAGAAAGCTAAATTGTGATTTGTACAATTGGAGCTGTTGATTGTGAACTCTTTGAGCTCAGCTACTGTGGGCTTGATGTACTGCTTGGAAAAACTGTATTTAATGAGAATGTGACATGCTCTCAAAGCTTTTCATCTTGCACTCATCAGGACAGTTCACAAGAAATTACCAACAGTAAAGGAGAACAGCAATTTACACTGCATGAGAAGAGAATGCCGCTTGGTTAGTAAATGAACTCTGAGTGATAGTGGCATTACCTTGGAGAATGTATCATGGAAAGTTAACTATGCACCTATGTTCAAATTCAAACTGGGCAGGTTGGCTGTGATTGGTCAAGGCATTGTCCGGGGAAATGAACTAGGGAAAGGCTGTTCCCTAAGCTTTTGTTTAATTGAGAAAGATGCAATGTGTGGACATTTTGTTATGTGTGAATAAATGTAGCTTTGAGCACACGTGAGTGAGGCAAACTGAACCCAATTGACAATCCAAAATTGATTTTCAATGTAAGTCTTAGCATAATCAGGATGGTTTAACAGGTGTTGTCAATCATAGAACAATACCTAATGTTGGGCACTATTTTGAGTTTAGTGAGCATGACTGGTTCGGTATGGTCAATAGTTTGTTTGTTGCAAACAGCTGAAGGTACGTGCAGTTTGATACAATCCACTAGTCATGGGGAGTTTTATATAAGAACATAAGAAATAGCAGCAGGAGTAGGCCATACAGCCCCTTGAGCCTGCCCCGCCATTCAATAAGATCATGGCTGATCTGTAGTGGTTCAGTACCACTTTCCTGCTTTCTACCCGTAACCCTTAATTCCCTTGTCAATCAAAAACCTATCCACTCTTGACTTGAACATATTCAGTAAGGAAGCCTCCACCACCTCATCAGGCAGAGAATTCCAAAGATTCACCACCCTCTGCATGAAGAAACCCCTCCGCAACTCCGATCTGAACTGCCCCCACCTAATCTTGAGGCTATGCCCTCTAGTCCTGCTACCTTTGTTAAGCAGGAAGAGTCTCTCAACTTCTACCCTATCCATCCCCTTCATTATCTTATACGTTTCTATAAGATTCCCTCTCAGCCTTCTAAACTCCAAAGAGTATAAACCTAGCCTATTCAGTCTCTCCTCATAATCCTCATAGGTATCGGCCTAGTAAACCTTCTCTGCAACCCCTCCAAGGCCAATATATCTTTCCTCGAATGCGGAGACCAAAACTGCACACAGTACTCCAGCTGCGGCCTCACCAGCACCCTATACAGCTGCAACAGAACCTCCCTACTTTTATATTCTATCTCCCTAGCTATAAAGGCCAACATTGCATTCGCCTTCTTAATCACCTGTTGCATCTGCATACTGTGTTTTTGCGATTCGTGCACAAGGACCCCCATGTTCCTCTGCATCATCGCATGCTGCAGCTTTTCTCCATTTAAATAGTAGTCGTTCCTACCATTATTCTTCCCAAAGTGGATAACCTCACACTTTAACATTATACTCCATCTGCCAGGTCCTCGCCCACTCACTCAACCTATCCAGATCCCTCTGCAGGCTTTCCACACCTTCCGCACAATTTGCTTTTCCACTCATCTTTTAGCCACTGTATCTGGCACTATACCAGCACTAAAATTCATGTACCACATTACTCATTTTTATGGTAAATAGAACATTTTTTGGTTAATGGCAACATCCTGCTGCTCCAAAATTTGAAATGCCTTACCCTTTCAAGATAATCTGAGGTAGACAGTGCATTTTTCAGGACTGAAAGTGGTGACCTCAGGCCCATTCAGGACTTTGCACAAGATGCAGCAAGCAACGATCTCATCAGGGTAGCCATTATCCTGCAGAATGGCTTTGATGAGCCCTAGTTCAGCACCAAGCACCAAATGGCTCGATAAAGTTGCTGAACAGGTGAATCTTATAATGTGTCCAACCATAACAATCAACAGTGCATATATTGAACAGTGAGAGTAAGCTTACATTACACAGAAGTAAATGCATATTTCTGACTTTGTTGTAATGTCTGGTGTCAATATATGCTGATGTTGTGAAATTATTTCAAAAAGTTGTTTTCACGTGTTCCATCGTGAGGGGATGGCAAGGAAACCCATGGTGAGAGGGTTAGTCTGGGTCTTTACAAAAGTTAATCAGATACAACTGGTGGAATTTTCCATCCTGGTGACTAGGTCTGGTGGCAGACAAGAAAGTCGGGTGATTCCTACTGCTAACGGGACAGCAAAACATAGGCAATTTTCTGCTGTTCATTTCACTAAGTATGCATCTGTGAGCAACATGGTGAATCCTGCCATCACTTCAGAGGTCAAAGGTCTAGGCACTATATTTAAAAAGCACCCAGTCAGGCTTTCACTCATTGCAGGCCAGGAGCTCTACAGTACTCTTCTAGATTCTTTGTGGCCACAGCCCATGCTGGACAATCTCACAGATGTGATCAACCACATCCTGGATGGCTTCAACGTTGTCTTTCGTTCATTTCTAGACATGAGCACTAATGACAACTGACCTATAGTCAGACAATGTTCGCTGTTGCATTGGTCCATGACCTTGTAGGGGCTTCGCTGCCTATTGCTGCTCAGGCTGTTGCTCCTCCTGGCTTTGTACAAACAATGACAAGCCTTCCATCTCTTTATCTGGACAGGATCCATTGCGTGCATAATCGATTGAGGAGAGGCTGAGGGATTTGAGGTTGTTTTCGTTAGAAAGGAGGAGGCTAAGAGGGGACCTGATCGAAACATATAAGATGATTAGAGGTTTAGATAGGGTGGACAGTGATAGCCTTTTTCCTAGGATGGAAAAAGCTAGCACGAGGGGACACAGCTTTAAATTAAGGGGTGATAGTTATTGGACGGATATCAGAGGTAGGTTCTTTACCCAAAGGGTGGTTCGGGAGTGGAATGCCCTGCCTGCAGCAGTTGTAGATGCGCCAAGTTTGGTGGCGTTTAAGAGGTTAGTTGATAAGTATATGGAAGAGAAGGGAATGGTTTAGTTTGGAGGGGCATTGCTTTTTATATTGGTCGGCGCAACATCGAAGGCTGAAGGGCCTGTTCTGTGCTGTAATGTTCTATGTTCTATGATACTTCAGTGGACGTGTGAAGGAATTGAAATGCTAAATATAGTGAGCATGTTGCTTACAGGTTTTCTTTCATCTCAAAGCCAATCGACTAGTGCTACAACTGGTTTCCAACTGGCACGTATCCTGACCCAATCCCATACAGATAAAGGACATCCTGGATTACAAAAATGGCTGTTTGTCCCATTTATATGTGATATATATAAAGATATTGCTCAATGATCAGATTGATGACAGCCATGTTTAAGAAGCCTACCTCTAATGCTATTTATTTGTCTAAACTACCCACAAGATTCTAGAGAAATCATTGCCTTTGCAGCACAGAAAGACTAATGGCATGAGCCCTTGTCAAGCATGACTATTCACCCAGGAGGATAAGGTTTGGAGTCACAAGATGGCTGCCATCTACCAAACATGCCCCTTGGACGCATTCACCTCCCTCAGACTGCAGCCGATGGCAAATGGCACAGAATGAATGACAGCTTAACATCTTGCTGGGATCTCGATGTTATGAGATCCATGACGCGGGAACAAACCTAAGTCACCTTCATCGTAAAGAGATCAGCATGACAGAGCATGGTCAACATGCAGTTCTGTACAATTACTAAGGTTTCCCTTTTGTCAGCCAATTGAGCTAACTTTGAAATGCGCCCACCTGAAAGAGACTCCTCTCACCTTGAGGGATGTTACTGACTAACTGTATGGTCAAGGTCAGATTGTTACTTTTCACACTTGCTCCACCACTGTTATATATTTGATGGAGTTGCAAGATTACTTTAAGAGTTGATCTCATGATTTGTTGGTGATGTTATTAGGGTTTGTATTAAGGCTACTGTTTTATTTTTAGTTTTATATTCTGATGCAACCAGAGAACAGCTTTCAATAAAACCTGTTGTTGTGTTTGTTTGAATCTACGTGTGCAAGCTGAACATTTTATTTCTGTTAAAATCCACAGCTCCAAACATAGTTAGGACATTACAACACCCCCCATCACTCGCCAAATTTCTTCCCATTACCCTAGACCAGCATGGACAGCACAGTGGCATAGTGGTTAGCACTTCTGCCTCACAGCACCAGAGACCCAGGTTCGATTCCTGGCTGAGGTGACTGTCTGCATGAAGTCTGCATATTCTCCCATGTCTTCATAGGTTTCCCCCAGTTTCCTCCCACAGTCCAAAAGATGTGCTGGTTAGGTGCATTGACATAAGTCCTTTAGTGCAATGATGTGAAGATGCCAGTGTTGGATTGGGGTAAGCACATTAAAAAGTCTCACAACAGCAGGTTAAAATCCAACAGGTTTATTTTTAGCACAAGCTATTAGCTTTCAGAACGCTGCCTCTTCATCAGGTGAGTGGGAGTTCTATTCACAAACAGGGCATAGAAAGACACAAACTCAATTTACAAAGTAATGGTTGGAATGCGACTCTTTACAGGTATTATAATGGGTATTCAGCTTTTGATCTTCGGGTAAGTGTTCTCCAAGACAGCCTTCGCGACAGGCAACAGCGCAGAATCGCTGAACAGAAACTGACAACCAAGTTCTGCACAGATGAGGATGGCCGCACCCAGGATTTGGGTTCATGTCACACTACCTGTAAATCCCACGACTTGCCTGGGGTTGCGAAATCTCACTAACTGTCCTGGCTGGAGATGATATACGTCTCTTTAACCTGTGCTTAACCCTGTCTCCCCTCAATTGTCTGTACCTTTAAGCCTTGATTACCTATAAGGACTTACATTCCAACCATTACTTTGTAAATTGAGTTTGTGTCTTTATATGCCCTGTTTGTGAACATGACTCCCACTCATCTGATGAAGGAGCAATGCTCCAAAAGCTTGTGGCTTGTGCTACCGAATAAACTTACTGGACTTTAACCTGGTGTTGTGAGACTTCTTATGTCCTTTAGTGTACCCAAACAGGTGTCAGAGTGTGGCGAACTGGGGGATTTTCACAGTAATTTCATTGCAGTGTTAATGTAAACTTACTTGTGAAACTATAAATAACTTAAAAAACTTAGAAATCTCAAGTTAAAATCCAACAGGTTCATCTGCTCCTTGTTGTCCATCTCGAACTGCGCATTTCAGAGGACAGTTAAGAATCAACCACATGTTGTGGATCTGGAGTCACTGATTGGGCTAAGGATGACAGATTTCTTTCTCTAAAGGATATCAGTGAACTAAATGGGTCTTCTCTAGGATAATTACTTATAGTTTCATTACTAAGAATAGCTTTATCTCCCAGATTTTTATTAATTGAATTTTTAAATTTCACTACAACCTTAGCCTTGGTTTCTGAATTTCTAGTTCAGTGACATTAACACCTACCACCTCCCTCTGATTCACGTTTATTTTAAGTTTGTGTAATTTTTCAATTTAAGGAAAAGAGTAATATTACTTTAACATATGCATTGTAACATTCTGATTAGCATATCATTGAATATGTTTATAGTTAAAATACATCATTAACCACAGGATATTATGTAAGATGTGCCGTTAGAGCAGTGTTGGTCCCCATATAGAACATAGAACAGTACAGCACAGCACAGGCCCTTCGGCCCTCGATGTTACATAGAACATAGAATATTACAGCACAGAACAGGCCCTTCGGCCCTCGATGTTGCGCCGACCAATTAGGAAAAAGCAATGACCCTCCAACCTAAACCATTCCCTTTTCATCCATAAACTTATCTACTAACCTCTTAAACGCCACCAAACTTGGCGCATCTACAACTGCCACAGGCAGGGCACTCCATACCCTAACCACCCTCTGGGTAAAGAACCTACGTCTGATATCCATCCTATAACTACCACCCCTTAATTTAAAGCTATGTCCCTCATGCTAGCTCTCTCCATCCTAGGAAAAAGGCTATCACTGTCCACCCTATCTAAACCTCTAATCATCTTATATGTTTCAATAAGGTCTCCTCTTAGCCGCCTTCTTTCTAACGATGTTGTGCCGTGCTTTGTCTGAAACTAAGATCAAACTATTCCATTCCCTATCATTCTGGTGTGCTCTATGTGCCTATCCAGTAACCGCTTGAAAGTTCCAAAAGTGTCCACAATCACAGCAGGCAGTCCATTCCACACCCCACCATTCTCTGAGTAAAAAACCAACCTCGGACATTCCTCCTACATCTCTCACCATGAACCTTATAGTTATGCCCCCTAGTAACAGCTACATCCATCTGAGGAAATAATCTTTGAACGTCAATTCTATCTATCCTCCTCATCATTTTATAAACCTCTATTAAGTCACCTCTCATCCCCCATCACTCTAAAGAGAAAAGCCCCAGCTTCCTCAACCTTTCCTCATAAGACCTACCCTCCAAACTAGGCAACGTCCAGGTATATCTCCTCTGCACTCTCTTCAATACTTCCACATCCTTCCTATAGTGAAGTGACCAGAACTGCATACAATATTCCAAATATGGTGTCCCCAATGTCCTGTACATTTGCAGCATAACCCCACGGCAGTTAAACTCAAATCCCCCCCCCCCAACCCCCCGTTAATAAACGCTAACACACTATAGGCCTAATTCTCTAAATTTGCACCCTTTTATTGTGGAGTCCAAGAGGCATAGACAAAAGTCGTAGGTAGCAGAAGGATTGGAATGAGGCACTCACTGAGTGTTAAAATGGGCAGCATGGGCTTGAGGAGCCGAAGGGCCTGTATCCTGTACTGTGTTGTTCTTTGTTCTTCACGGCTCTATCCACTTGAGTGACAACCTTCAGAGATCTGTGGATATCAACCCCAAAATTTCTCTGTTCCTCCACATTCCTCAGAACCCTGCTGTTGACCCTGTAATCCGCATTCAAATTTGTCTGAACAAAATGAATCACCTTGCATTTATCAGAGTTAAATTCCGTCTGTCATTTTTTTGGCCCAGCTCTGCATCCTATCAATGTCTCTTTGTGGCCTACAGCAGCCCTCCACCTCATCCAGTACTCCACCAACCTTGGTGTCATCAGCAAATTTACTGATCCACCCTTCAGTCCTGTCTTCCAAGTTATTGTAAAAATCACAAATAGCACAGGACCCAGCATTGATCCCTGTGGTACACCGCTGGTAACTGGTCTCTAGACTGAAAATTTTCCATCCACTACCAGTCTCTGTCTTCTATGAGATAGCCAGTTACGTATCCAATCAGCCAAATTTCCCTGTATCACACACTTCCTTACTTTCTTCATGAGCCTACCATGAGGAACATTATCAAACACCTTACTAAAATCCATGTATATGACATCAACTACCTTCATCTGCACACTTAGTTACCTCCTCAAAGAATTCAATCAAATTCATGAGTTAAGACTTATCCTTCACAAATCCGTGTTGACTTTCTGGATTAAACTCCATCTTTCCATATGGTTATAAACTCTATCACTCAGGATCTTTTCCATTAGCTTACCGACCACTGAAGTAAGACTAACTGGCCATTAATTATCAGAGTCATTTCTGTTACCTTTCTTAAACAGAGGAACAACGTTTGCCACTCTCCAGTCCTCTGGTACCATCCACGTGGATAGTGAGGACCTAAAGATCAAAGCCAAAGCTCTGCAATCTCATCCCTTGCCTCCCAAAGAATCGTAGGATATATCCCATTTGGCCCAGGGGACTTATCAACCCTCAGGTTTTTTAAAATTGTAATACATCTTTCCTTAGAACATCTACCTTCTCTAGCCTATCAGCCTGTATCACACGCTCATCCTCAAAATAGCATTTGTAGGCAGAGCACTTCTGTAACCCTGAGGCGAATGTTGTTTATCAATGAAGAATCTAAGTGTTTGTTACCATTCAACCTGTGTGTGAATAGTAAATTTGTATTGAAGTCAATAACAACTGCCCCCATAACAACTAATTGGTCATGTCTTTTAGCAACCTGTCTTTGTGAAAATTGGAGGTAATTATGTTGTCTTCAGGCAGTGTCAGGAGTTGAAACCCATCCCAGTGTTGTTTTCTCAACTACAGAAGAAAATTCAAACTCTATCTCAATGCCATTTACTTACCTTGGATCAATAACTGTTAATACCCTTGCCCAACAAAAACCTGTTTTTGAAATTTTAAATCGAATCCCAGCTCGGCAATTTTTGAGGGAGAGTTCCAAATTTCCAATATCATTGCATGAATACGCGCTTCCATGCCTGTGGAACCCTGCTCTAATGGCTATTCACTCTTGTTCTGTACTGCACCTGAGGAAACAGAGACTCTTCAGCATGAGCAAGGCTAAAATCCCACTATTTCCAGAGTATTTTTGCCTTTGTGCACTTTTACTGAGAGCAAGCACTTACCACTGACAGCTATTGATCTGTCAGCAATGAGACATCAATTAAGGGAGATGATTGAGTAATTAGGCTGCATTTTCCCATGCCAATCCAATTTTCCTGGAGACAACTGCAATGGCCCCAGCATTCATAGCTCACCAGCTCACAGGAGCTCATACCTCCAGTTTTTCATGAAATCAGTAAATAATCAGAATACAATAGGAAGCCTCTGATAGAGGTTACATAGAAGCCTCCAGAGGAACAATCTCTTGAAGCCACAGAGAGGGCTAGGGAATAAGAAATTCATTCCATCCACTTTCCTTTCAATTCCCTCATTTTGTGGGCTTCCTCTTGTCCCCATTCACTGTAATTACCTTCTCACTACAGTGCACACTAGCTTTTCTCACATGCTGCTTCCTGATGGGTCCTCTAGCTCACGAGTAGCGAATATGGAGGCACCCTGTTAATGGTTTACCTCCTTTAAAATTAATCCAGTGGGCCTACCACTAAAACAGGGAAAGTCGGGACCCAAAAATGGGCCTGACACTTGCAGCAAAATTCATCCCAAGTTTCTGGATTTGGAAAGGAAATCTGCACTTAGTTGTAGCATGGAGTCAGGTGAAGGAAAGAAGAAAAAATAATAAAAATACATTCAATAACAATATTTTGATCCGAGCTGGTGTAAGTGCAGAGATATCTTTTTCATATTTGTTTCTGGCTGAGAAGGCGAATTAGACTCGTGTAAGTGAAGTGAAAGGGTTTTTTTTCCACATTGTTTTCTTTCTGACTTATTTAGCATTACATCCTCCACATTGTGGTGAAGAAGGGACAAAGGGAGAGGGGGCATGAACTTGTCAGCTGTACTTGAGACAACTTGTATACTAAAAATACTTTGCTGCATGGCTGAACTAATTACAAGTTGTGGTTTTAGTGCCCAATATATCACAGATTCTGACACCATAGGGAGCACAGATCACTTTGAATATTTCTTACGCCAAAAGGCTGAATCACTGCTAGGTTTAAACTAGCGTCACTTTCAGTTTCTAAGTATGACAATCATTAGAGATACCCTAAACAACTGTCAGGTCTCTGAGACCTATTGCCTTCCAATGTTGTTTTAATTTGTTCATCGGGTATTGCTGGCAAAGTCAGCATTTGTTGCTCAGCCCTAATTGCCCTTATGAAGGTGGCGGTGCACTTTGTTCTCTCTACCCACTGCCCCCATTCACATGCTTAAAAACTTATATGTCTGTTTTTCTTTTGTTCTGTTGAAAGCTTATTAACTTGAAACATTAATTCTGTTTCTCTCCATCAATACTGTTTGACCAGATGAATTTTTCCCACTTTCTTTTTCTCATTTCAGATTTCCAACATTTGCAGTATTTTGCTTTTGTGTTGTACTCACCTAGGCAAGTAAAGAATATTCCATCTCACTCATGCAGATGGTGGAAAAGCTTTGGGTAATCACATCTGAGGTGAGTTACTAGCTGCAGAATTCCCAACCTCTGACCTTCTCTTGTATGCCTTGTCAATTATGTTTCTGTTCAATGGTAATGCCCAGAATGTTGACTGAGGGGAATTCAATGATGGTAATGCTGTTGAATGACAAGGGGAATAGATGAGACTTGATCTCATTGGAGATGGTCATTGCCTTGTGGTCACGAAGCACAACTTCTACTTATCTCTTGCTAGCCTAAACTTGAATGTAGTCCAGATCTTGCTCTATTTGGGCATGGATTGCCTCAGTATCTGAAGAACAAGGAACAAAGAAAATAACAGCACAGGAATAGGCCCTTTGGCCCTCCAAGCCTGCACCAACTATTGTGCCTGAGTTAACTAAAACCCCCTACCCATCCGGAGACCATATTCCTCTATTCTCATCCTATTCATGCACTTGTCAAGACATCCCTTAAAAGTCACGACTGCATCTGCTTCCACTACCTCCCCCGGCAACAGGTTCCGGGCATGCACTTACTCTCTGCCTCATACACCTCCTTTAAACTTTGCCCTCGCACCTTAAACCTATGTCCCCTAGAAATTGACTTCCACCCTGGGAAAAAGCTTCTGACTATCCACTCTGTCCATGCCTCTCATAATCTTACAGACTTCTGTCAGGTCTCCCCTCAACCTCTGTCACTCTAGTGAGAACAAACCAAGTTTCTCCAACTCTCCTCATAGTTAGTGCCCTCCACACTAGGCAACATCCTGGTAAATCTTTTCTGTATCCTCTCCAAAACCTCCACACCCTTCTGGTAGTATGGCAACCAGAATTGAACACTACATTCCAAGTGCAGCCTAATTAAGGTTCTACAAAGCTGCAATATGTCTTGCCAATTTTTAAACTCAATACCCTGGCTGATGAAGGCCATATGCCTTCTTGACTACCTTCTCCATCTGTATTGCCACTTTTCATGATCTGTGTACCTGTACACCCAGATCCCTCTGCTTATCGATACTTTTAAGGGTTCTCCCATTTATGTATATCCCCCATCTGTATTAGACTTTGCAAAATGCATTACCTCATAGTTGTCTGGATTAAACTCCATCTATCAGTTCTCCGCCCAAGTCCCCAAATGCTTTATACCCTGCTGTATCCTCTGATAGTCTTCATCGCTATCTGCAAATCCACCAGTGCTTGTGTCATCCGCAAATTTACTAATCAATCCAGTTATGTTTTCCTCTAAATCATTTATATATTTTAAACAGCAAAGGTCTGAGCACTGATTCCCAAGGAACATCACATGTCACAGGCCTTCATTCAGAAATGCACCCTTCCACAGCTACACTCTGTCTTCTTTGACCAAGTAAGAAGCTTCACAACAACAGCAAGTTTATTTGGTAGCAAAAGCCACTAGCTTTCGGAGTGCTCCTCCTTCATCAGGTCAGTGGGAGTTCTGTTCACAAACAGGGCATATAAAGACACAAACTCAATCGCGCACATTGAGGCATCTCCACTTCTTTGACTGAGCCAGTTTTGTATCCACCTTGAAGTCTTGAAACAAACTGAATAATGTGCAATTATCCGCAATGTTCCCACTTCTAACCTTAAAATTGAACAAAGTTAATTGATCACAAGAGACAGGAGCAGAAGTAGACCATCCAGCCTGCTTTACCATTCAATACAATCATGGTTGATCTTGGGGTTTCAACTCTATTTTCTTGCCAGCTCCCCAAATCCTTTGATTTCCTGAAAGACCAAAAAATGCCAGAACAACCAAATCCTCTGGAATTTACAAGATTTACAACCATTGAATTAAATAACTTCTCTTCTCAGTCCTGATTGCTTGATCCCTTCTCCTAAGACTGTGCCTTTGTATTTTAGACTTTCCAAACAGCAGAAACAATCAGCATCTACCGAATCAAGCTTCTTCAGAATTTTGTAGATTTCAATTCGATTCTCATTCTTATGAACTCCAAACAATATAGGAACATAAGAATAGGAGACATTCAGCATATCTACCTTCATGCCATTTTTTCCATATTATCATATTGTTTGGTATCCAGAAATCTATTGATTTTTGTGTTAAACCTGCACAATGTCTGAACTTCCAGTCCCCTCTACCCTATATCTATAATCTCGCACATTTATTCCACTAATCCCCCTAACCAATACATTTTTGGACACCAAGGAGCAACATAACATGGCCATTCCACAAAACCTTCACATCTTTGGATACTAAGGGATAATTCCCATGACCAATTCACTTAACCTGTACATTTATGGACAGAGGGAGAAAACTGGAGCATGCAGAGGAACTCAGTAAGAGGTCTGACAACACCAATTTTAAACCCAGCCGATTTATTTGATAGTAAACTTGCTAGCTATCGGCCTTTGTGCCTTCGTCAGCCGAATGAGGTGTTCTGGTCTGCAATACCACACATATCAGCACAGACAGTTTACAGATTGCTGATTAGAATGCGAATCCTTACACCTAACCTGCTATTCAAGTCTTAAAGTGGCTAACAATGTGAGTGGAAGGAGCACTGAGCACAGGTTAGAGAGATGTGTATTGTCTCCAGACAGCACAGTAAGTGAGGTTTTTTGCTAACCTAGGCAAGTCATGGGGGTTACAGATAGTGTGACATGAAGCCAAGATCCCTGTTAAGACCCAAGTGTTGATCCTTATGATGGCCTCTTATTCGTTTCCATCTCTTCCTACTCTCAATTAACCAATTCTCAACTCATAGCAATATATTGAAGTAGCCGCAGTCCCAGATGGCCATAGGCTGCTTTCCCCTTTGAGGACTAAACCGTCCTCGTGTGCAGAACTTGGCTATCAGTCTCTGCTCAGCAACTCTGCGCTGTCGTGTGTCGTGAAGGCCCCCTTGAAGAACATTTACCCAAAGGTCGAAGGCCGAATGCCCGTGACCACTGAAGTGTTCGCCCACAGGAAGGGAACTGTTTTGCCTGGTCATTGTCGAGTGATGTTCATTCATCCGCTGTCGTAGTGTCTGCATGGTCTCCCCAACGTACCATGCTTCGGGACATCCTTTCTTGCAATGTATTAGGTAGACAACGTTGGCCGAGTTGCAAGAGTATGTACCGTGTACCTGGTGAATGGTATTCTCACGTTTGATGATGTCATCCATGTCGATGATCCAGCATGCCTTGCAGAGGTTGCTGTGGCAGGGTTGTGTGATATTGTGGTCACTGTTCTCCTGAAGGTTGGGTAGTTTGCTGCGAACAATGATCTGTTTGAGGTTGCGCAGTTGTCTGAAGGCAAGAAGTGTTGGGGTGGGGATGGCCCTAGCGAGATGTTCATCATCATCAATGATATATTGAAGACTCCAGAGAAGATGTCGTAGCTTCTCCGCTCCGGGGAAGTACTGGACAACAAAGGGTACTCTGTCCACCGTGTCCTGTGTTCGTCTTTTGAGGAGTCAATGCGGTTTATCGCTGTGGCACGTCAGAACTGTCGATCGATGAGTCGAGCGCCATATCCTGTCTGGAGACAATACACATCTTCTAACCTGTGCTCAGTGCTCCTTCCACTCACATTGTTAGCCACTTTAAGACTTGAATAGCAGGTTAGGTGTAAGGATTCGCATTCTAATCAGCAATCTGTAAACTGTCTGTGCTGATATGTGTGGTATTGCAGACCAGAACACCTCATTTGCCTGACGGAGGCACAAAGGCCGAAAGCTAGCAAGCTTACTATCAAATAAATCGGCTGGGTTTAAAATTGGTGTTGTCAGACCTCTTACTGAGTTTACCCAAGTCCAACGCCGGCATCTCTACAGCATGCAGAGGAAACCAGAGCTTGCAGGGGAAATGCATGCAGACACGGGGAGAAGATGTAACCTCCACATAGACACTCAAATACATCCTTCCTAAAATGAGAAAACTACAATTGTACACAGTACTCTAGTGCAGTCTGACAAGGATCCTAGCAATTACAGTAAGATATTTTCACGTCTATACTCAAATCCCCTTGTATAGAATCCATACAGTGCAGAAGAAGGCTATTTGGCCCATTGAATCTGCACCAATTCTCCAAAACAGCATCACACCCAGGCCCACACCCAATAACCCCATGCATTTATCATGGCTAATCCACCTAATTTACACATCTTTGGATGCTAAGGGATAATTTAGCATCTAACCTACACATCTTTGGACAGTGGGAAGAAACTACAGCAGCTAGCAGAAATCCACGCAGACACAGGGATAGTATGTAAACCCTACACAGCAATCACCCAAGACTGGAATTGAATCTGGGTCCCTAACGCTGTGAGATGGCAGCGTCAACAACATAGCATTTGCCTTCCTAATTGCTTGCTGCACCTGCAGTAGTGACTCTCAAGAGCAATTTGGAATGAGCAATACATTCTGACCAGCCAGCAATGCTTTTTATTCATCCCAAGAATGAATAAAATAAAATGAACAAGGATATCCAGGTCACTTTGAACATCAACACTTGGCAATTGCTCACCTTTTAATAAATATTCTGCCTTGTTTTTTTCCTACAAAAGTAGATAATTAGATACTTGTTCACATTATATTCCACTTGTTGTGTTCTTGCCTATTCATTTAACCTGCCCAAATCTTCTCAAAGTCTGCTTATGCCCATCTCATGACTGATGTTGCCACCTTGCCTTGTGTCATCAGCAAATTGATCCTTATGATGGCCTCTTATTCGTTTCCATCTCTTCCTACTCTCAATTAACCAATTCTCAACTCATAGCAATATATTGAAGTAGCCGTAGTCCCAGATGGCCATAGGCTGCTTTCCCCTTTGAGGACTAAACTGACTGGTGGTGATTTAACCTGAAGATCACCACACTCAGGTGAGGGGTAAAGTTGAGAAGGTGGGCCTTCACAGATAACCTCAGCAGGTATAGGAATTTTTTTCACACAGAAGGTGGTGAATGTCTGGAACAAGCTGCCAGAAGCAGTAGCAGAGACAGGTACAATTTTGTCTTTTAAAAAGCATTTAGATGGTCACATGGATAAGATAGATATGGAGGGATAGGGACCAAATGCAGACAACTGGGATTAGCTTAGGGGTTTAAAAAAAGCACAGCATGAACAAGTTGGGCTGAAGGGCCTATTTCCATGCTGTAAACCTTTATGATTCTATGGCTCTAATTGAAACTGTGCTATTGGCGCTGTATCACGAACCAAATCAAATCAAATTCAAATTCAGATCAAATCAAATCATCCTGCCAATTGAACTAATTGATATGAGGGTTTTTTACAAATTGCCCCAACTCCTTGTCCTCTAATTTTCTTTCCTAACTTTCTGAGTGGGATCTTATCGAAAGCATTCTGAAAATCTAAATATACCATTTGTTTTTCTTTATCTATGTAACAGCCACAAAAAAGCTCCACTAAATTCATGTTGGCTCTGCTCAACAAATTCACTAAGTACAGTAGAATCATAGTACAAATAGAGGTAATTTGGCCCATTGAGTCTGCACTCAGTCTCCAAAAGATCATCCTACCCAGGCCCTTCCCTCTGCTCTAATCCCATAACCGAGCTCATTTACCATCACTAATCCACCTAACCTGCACACTTCTGGACACTAAAGGGCAATTTGGCATGGCCAATCCCTTGAAAACTTTACCTTATTTCTAATGTTTACTACTACATATCCCTTAAAACTATTCTTGTTTTCCTAACAGTCCAGTTATCAAATCCTTTGTGATAGATTCTAACATTTTTCCTTCTACTGATGTCAAGCCAACAGGTATGTGGTTTTTATTCCACCTTCCTTAGTTCCCTACTATTCATGAGAGGTTTTCTGAATATTCCATCGTGAAGACAAAAACAAAGTAATTGTTAAATTTTTCTGCCTTTTCCCTATTCTCCCTTATGAATTCTCCTACTTCCAGTTCTAATGGACACGCATTTGCTAATCTTTTCCTTTTCAGGTACTTAAAGAAGCTTTTACAGTCCACCTTTATGTTACATACCATCATGGAACGTATCTACAGCTACAAATGTTTATTCCCCTAACTAATGAATCCCTTATCACTATTGCCCTTTCTGTCTTCTTCCTCCTCTCCTGTGCAGCTAAGACACCCATAGTATTATAGACTTGGCTCTTGCTGCACTCCTTTGAGGAATCATCGCCCTCATAATATGCAAAATGGAAAATCAGTTAGCAAGCAAGACCGACTCGGGATTCCTGCACTCTTTGCCTGGTTCTCCTGGATTGTCTCATATTCACCCACTCCCTCCCTGCTTGTGTGCTCCTAATCTGTGGAGTGACCACCTCTCTAAATGTGCTATCCACATAACTCTTTGCCTTGCAGATGTACCACACTGACTACAGGCACTGCTCGACTTCTGAAACCAAGAACTCAAACTTTTGCAACCGGTGACACTTCCTGCAGATGTGTTTCATAGAATCATACAGTGCAGAAAAGGCCTTTTGGCCTATCATGTCTGCACTGACAATATCTACCACTAAAGGCACGCTAATCCCATTTTACATAGAACATAGAACACTACAGCACAAACAGGCCCTTCGGCCCACAAGTTGTGCCGAACACATCAAAACCTACCCACCCATAGACCTATCTATAACCCCCAATCCCATTGGATCCCATATACTCATCCAGAAGTCTTTGAAAAGACCCCAGCGAGTTCGCCTCGACCACCACCGACGGCAGCTGATTCCATTCACTCACCACCCTCTGAGTGAAAAACTTCCCCCTAGCATCCCCTCTGTACTTGCTTCCCTGCACCTTAAATCTGTGCCCTCTCGTCACGACCATTTCAGCCTGGGAAATAGTCTCTGAGAGTCCATCCTATCTATTCCTCTCAACATCTTGTAAACCTCTATCAGGTCGCCTCTCAACCTTCGTCTCTCCAGGGAGAACAGTCCCAGCTCCCTCAACCTGTCTTCATAAGGCATGCCTCCAATCCAGGCAACATCCTTGTAAATCTCCTCTGCACCCTTTCAATAGCTTCCACGTCCTTCCTATAGTGAGGCGACCAGAACTGCGCACAGTACGCCAAGTGTGGTCTGACAAGGGTCCTATAAAGCTGCAGCATTACCTCCTGACTCCTGAACTCAATACCTCGATGAATGAAGGCCAGTACACCGTAAGCTTTCTTAACCACATCCTCCACCTGGGAGGCCGATTTGAGAGTCTTATGGACCCGGACCCCAAGATCCCTCTGCTCTTCCACACAGCTAAGACTCCTACCTTTGATCGTGTACTCATTCATCCCGTTGGATCTGCCAAAATGGACCACAACACATTTATCCGCGTTGAAGTCCATCTGCCACTTCTCCGCCCAGTCTTGCATCCTGTCGCTGTCATGCTGCAACTTCTGACATCCCTCCAGACCATCCACAACACCACCGACCTTCGTGTCATCGGCGAACTTACTCACCCGTCCCTCCACTTCCTCATCCAGGTCATTTATGAAAATGACAAACAGCAAGGGTCCTAGAACAAATCCCTGGGGCACTCCACTGGTGACCGACCTCCATGCAGAAAAAGAGCCATCCACAACCACCCTCTGCCTTCTGCAGGCAAGCCAGTTCTGGATCCACAAGGCCAAAGCCCCTTGGATCCCATGCCCTCTCACCTTCTCAAGTCTTGCATGGTGGACCTTGTCAAATGCCTTGCTGAAGTCCATGTACACCACGTCCACTGCTCTTCCTTCGTCAATGTGTTCAGTCACATTTTCGAAGAACTCAATTAAGCTCTTAAGGCACAACCTGTCTTTTACAAAACCATGCTGACTATTTCTAATCAACCTAAACTTCTCCAAATGCTCGTAAATCTTGTCCCTCAGAAGCCTCTCCATCAGCTTACCAACCAGAAAATTACCAATTTTCCTGCACTTGTCTCATTTCCTCTAATATCATGGTATTTCAAGTGCACATCCTAATATATTTTAAAAGTTGTAAGGTTTCTGGCCTCGACTATCTTTCCAGGCAGGGCATTCCAAATTCCCACAATCCTCTAAGTGAAAAAGCTTTTTCTCAAATCTCCTCTGAATCTCCTGTTCCTCACCCTAAAACTATGTCCCTTTATGATTGACTCCTCAACCAATGGGAAGAGCTGTTCCCTACTCACCCGATCCATATCCCTCATAATCTTATACACCTCAATCATGTCCCCCTTCAGCCTTCTCTGCTCTAGAGAAAACAATCCAAGTCTATCAAGTTTCTCTTTATAACTCAAATGCTCCATCCCAGGCAACATCCTGGTGAAATTTCTCTGTACCTCCTCTGGTGCATGTTTCTTATAGTGACGTGGTCAGAATTGCACACAGTACCCTAGCTGTGGCCTAAAGTCATGCTCTGTACAACTCCAACATTACTCCATGCTCTTACACTCTATACCACAACTGATATAAGTGAGTGTCCTATTTGCTTTCTTAACTATCCTATTCACTTGCTGTGCCAACTTCAGGAATCTGCAAATTATTACTCCAAGATTCCCTTTGTCTAGGGTGTTGCACTTGGCTATGATCACAACTCTATAGTGTCTTTCGATCCTGGGCAGAGCAGGTGCTACACCAAGCTGTGATATCTCTGGAAAGGATACTTTCTGTGGTGCATCTGTAAAAATTGGTGACAGTTGTAGTAGACATGCTGAATTTAGTGTTTGTGTTCCAGATATTTGAAGTGTTAGCCTTTGTTAACTTTGAAACTGCTGGATGCTAGCATATCACCAGCTGCAGCCAGCTGGACTTTTTGTCCGTTTTGAAAAGCACAAAACTTTAAAACAAATTTTATTCCATCCAAAAACCCAAATTCTATTTGAATCCAATTCATGGTGTCCCCACGAGGGACAAACAACATCCAAACTGATAAGATGAGGCATTGCATCCCATCCTGATCTTGAGCTGACACTTCATCTTAGCTCTAAAACATTTCTTTAAGCAACACCTCTGTTGAACCTCAATGGCTACCTCAATCATTAACTTTATTCTAACCTGGTAGATCAAAAATAAAGTTTATTTATTAGTCACAAGTAGGCTTACATTAAAACTGAAATGAAGTTACTGTGAAAATACCCTATTTGCCACACTCCGACACCTGCTCAGCTACAGTGAGGGAGAATTTAGCACGGCCAATCCATCTAACCCGTACATCTTTGGACTGTGGGAGGAATCCAAAGCACCCGGAGGAAACCCACACAGAGAATGTGCAAACTCCACATAGACAGTGACCCAAGCGAGGGATTGAATCTGGGTCCTTGGCACTGTGAGGTAGCAGTGTGGCTATCACCACTGTGCCATCTGGGAGATCAACCTGCCTAATCATTGATTTTCCCCTGCCAATGACTTTATAAAATAATCCAGCTGATGAATATATAATTTTCTTTCACATCGTGCAAGCCTACAAGAGGAGAGGCTGTACTCGATCTGGTATTAGCTAATGAATCTGGACAGGTGTCGGATCTCTCGGTGGGAGAGCATATTGGGGATACTGATCATAACTCTATTTCCTTTACACTAGCATTTGAAAGAGATAGTATCAGGCAAGCTATCTTGCCTGGAGTATCTGGAGTGAGGGGAAATATGAAGCCATCAGGCAGGAACTTAGACAAGTAAATTGGAAGGAGGTATTCTCGGGGAAAAGTACCTAAGTGGTGAATGAAAGTTGTAACAAACCTAGTCAAAAAGAAAAGAAAAATGTACAAAAGGTTCAGAGAGCTAGGAGATGTTAAGGATCTAGAGGAGGATATGGCTTGTAGGAAGGAACTAAAGAAAGAAATTAGAAGAGCCAGAAGGGGCCATGAGAAGGCCTTGGCAGGTAAGATTAAGGAGAACCCTAAGGCGTTCTACAAATATGTGAAGAGCAAAAGGATGAGATGTGAAAAAATAGGACCTATAAAATGTGATGGTGGGAAAGTTTGTATAGAACCAGTAGAAATAGCAGAGATGCTCAATGAATACTTCACCTGGGTATTACCTTGGAAAAAGATCTGGGTGGTTATACTGCAGGCTTGCGGCGGACTGAAAAGATTGAGTATGTGGACATTAAAAAAGAGGATTTGTTGGAACTTTTGAATAGCATCAAGATAGATAAGTTGCCGGGACTGGATGGGATGTACCCCAGGTTACTGTTGGAGGCAAGGGAAGAGATTGCAGGGCCTCTGGCAATGATCTTTGCATCATCAATGGAGACAGGAGAGGTTGCAGACGATTGCGGATCTGGTTCCTATATTCAAGAAAGGAGATAGGGATAGCCCAGGAAATTACCAACTGGTGAGTCTGACCTCAGTGGTTGGTAAGTTGATGGAGAAGATACTGAGGGACAGGATTTATGAACATTTAGAGAAGTTTAGTATGCTCAAAAGTAGTCAGCACGGCTTTGTCAAAGACTGATTGTGCCTTGCGAGCCTGGTTGAAATCTTTGAAAATATGACTAAACACATTGACGAAGGAAGAGCGGTAGATGTGGTTTATATGGACTTCAGCAAGGTGTTCGATAAGGTCCCCCATGCAAGACTTCTTGAAAAAGTGAGAGGGCATGGGATCCAAGGGGCTGTTGCCTTCTGGATCCAGAACTGGCTTGCCCGCAGAAGGCCGAGAGTGGTTGTAGATGGGCTTTTTCCTGCATGGTGATCGGTCACCAGTGGAGTGCCCCAGGGATCTGTCCTGGGAATCTTACTGTTTTAATTTACATAAATGACCTGGATGAGGAAGTGGAGGGATGGGTTGGTAAGTTTGCTGATGACACGAAGGTTGGTGGTGTTGTGGATAGTTTGGAGGGAAGTCAGAAGTTGCAACATGACATAGATAGGATGCAAAACTGGAGAAGTGGCAGATGGACTTCAACCCAGATAAATATGTAGTGGTTCATTTTGGCAGGTCAAATGGGATGAAGGAGTATAATATCAAGGATAAGACTCTTAGCAGTATAGAGGATCAGAACAACCTTGGGGTCCGGGTCCATAGGACTCTTAAATCGGCCTCGTAGGCAGAGGATGTGGTTAAGAAGGCATATGGTATACTGACCTTCATCAATTGAGGGACTGAGTTTAGGAGTCGGGAGAAAATGCTGCAACTTTATAAGATCCTGGTTAGATTTCAATTGGACTACTGTCCTCAGTTCTGATCACCTCATTACAGGAAGGATGTGAAAGCTATTGAAAGAGTGCAGAGGAGATTTACAAAGATGTTGCCTGGATTGGGAGGCATGCCCTATGAGGATAGGTTGAGGGAACTCGGTCTTTTCTCCTTGGAGAGACGAAGGATGAGAGGTGACCTGATAGTGCTGTATAACATATCGAGAGGTATTAATTGGGTGGATTTTCAGAAGCTTTTTTCCAGGGCTGACATGGTTGCTACGAGAGGACACAGGTTTAAAGTATTGGGGAGTAGGTACAGAGGAAATGTCAGGGGTAAGTTTTTCACTCAGAGGGAGATGAGTGAGTGGAATCGGCTGCCATTAGTTGTGGTGGAGGCAAATTCGATAGGGTCTTTTAAGATCTTCTGGATGAGAACATGAAACTTAATAGGATTGAGGGTTATAGATGAACCTAGTAAGTAGCAATATAATTGGCGCAACTTGTGGGCCAAAGGGCCTGTTTGTGTTTTCTATATTTCCTATCTCACCTTCCAGCTTTATAAGCTCCCCACCTCGGCTTCAGCCTACTTATTACCAAATCTGCTATCTCTGCCTTCAGCACCTCCTCAATAGCTTTCAGTTCTCTATCTCTGTAAACTCCAACCCATCTAAAGCTCTGCTGCCTGTATCATATCTCACATTCTGCTTACTGAATACTGTCTCTGTGACCTATACTGGCTTTTGATTCCTCATTACCTCAAAATAAAGTATTTATCCTTATATTCATTTTTTCATGGTCTCAGTCTTCTCTGTTGCTGTAACCTCCTCCATCCCTACAAATCACCACCTCACAAATTCTTTTTTCTCCCAGCGAGCCTCTCCTGCATCTTGCTCATCTCTTCACCTCACACTGATGGTTATATTGCAACCATTTTATCCAACTATTTATATTTCCTCCATAAACCACCTGCCTCCCACCTCTCTATCACCTTTTCCACATTCCAATATCTCTTCAATTTCTCTCTGCAGCAATTTATGTATTAATTGTATTATTTATTCCTATTTTTCTGCTGTTGCCACATTTATGTTGTTATGCCTGTGCTTTCACTATTCCTGTTCATATTTGTATGCCATTATTCCCATTTCCTCTGTTTATTCCTGAATGTCATGTTATTTCCTATCTTCCTGTTGTTAACTGCTCCATCAGTTCCATTGCTTATTTTCATTCTGATTTTGCTTAATGGATTTATAGTGTACCTTGGCATCCATTTCCCTGTGTAACCTGTAATGTTGTGCAGCAAGTTAGTACTTAATTGACTTCCTCTGAGCCATACCTTGGAACCTAATGAAACCACAGAAACCCTACAGTGCAGAAAGAGGCCATTTGGCCCATTGAGTCTGCACTGACAACAATCCCATGCAGGCCCTATCCCATATCCCTAATATTTACCCATTAATCCCGCTAACATGCATCTCAGGACACCAAAGGGCAATTTTAGCATAGCCAATCAACCTAACCTGCACATCTCTGGACTGTGGCAAGAAACCTGGATCTTAATGGTCCATTGATATGGCTGTTCGTTTGCTTTGCAACCTGGGTCTGAATTTATTCCAGATTGACCGACTGGATAAAGATACCTCTGCTGACCAAAAGCTGAAGTAAAATGGGTAGTTTTTAATCCAAATCTTAAAAGTGATCAATCCATTAAAGTTGAACTTAAGAAGTTCTAAGGATGCCTTTTATGGGACATTGTGAATTCTTTCTTGCTCCCAAAAACTTTTGTGGAAAGTCATTGTTGAAGATGGTACAAAATAAGTCCACATCAGATCCATGACTGGCAGCATTCAGTAACAGTCAAGTGCAAAGTGAAAGCTACTTTTTAAAATCACTGCCTCTTGTTTAATGGCCGACTAGTGCCCCACCTGAAAGAGATGAACAGGTTGAGAGAGATGAACTGGCGCATAGTAGCACAGTGGCTCGCACTGCTGCTTCACAGCTCCACGGACCTGTGTTCAGTTCCCAGCTTGGGTCATTGTTTGTGTGGAGTTTGTGTGTTCTCCTCATAAAGTTGAATTAGTTTTCAACTAAACCTAAATGCTGGAATTTAAGCCAATTCTAACTCCTGGATTACTTAGAATTAATTGCATTTAATTACCCATAAGAATCTTGGACAGGTCTGATCATTAAAAATTGCCATTTCTCTTTTGGAAACCAGGAAAAGCTGTTCTGAAATTCATATTTGATATGTTTTATCTTATCTGATTATGAAATTTGACATTTTAAGTTTTACAAAGAAAAATTATTTTAAAGACAGTCAGTTCTGAGCTAAGCACTGTCATTATTTTACTGCCTACTCCCTTCTCCTTTGGAGAAGGAGTAGGCTAAGATTGATTACTAACTGAATAAGAGGCAGAATCCAGTCTTAATCAAGAATTTTAGCTTTTTGAATCAACTCATTTCTTTCTGGAAACATTTCAAATCACTCAGACATTTCTTTGCAAATGTTTTCTCTGAGTCAAGCAGGGCCGTTATTTTTCCAATATTGTGTTATTTGACTGTGGTATTTAGTGCAGAGCTGAAGTGAAACATGTTGCATTATATTAATTAAACTGGTGCTGAGTAACAACAGGAAACTAGAAATTATCCCTTCGTATCCCCATGGCTTCTTGTAATAGTTTCTAATTTATTCTGCTATTCTCAGAGTTACATTTAATAGTGGGTCAGCAAATTGATTTTTGAGTGTCCTATAAATTCTTATTCTTATTTGCCGATCTTATTCACCACAATCTTCTCAAAGGCAGTAGGGAATGGACAAAAACTTGCCAACAATGCTCACATTTCATAAGTTACAAAATTAAAATTATGCTCGGGGTTCAATTATGGAAAGCCTCAAGCCTCATAAAGAGCAGGGGATCACTACTGCACATCACTTTTCCCCCACCTCAGTCAACCCACAGAGTTGTGTCCAATTCTAGGTTACTGCTTCAAATCCAAGCACAAGGAGATGACAAAAAAAATTCAATATTATTCCTTTAGTATGGGCAGGATTCTGCCATCATTCAATTCATTCCAATGACAGTGTGAGTGATATTACCAATCCCAGTGTGGATTTGTAATTGAGTCCAACGTGGATAAGCTTACGAGAGGAGAGGCTATACTTGATCTGGTGCTGGCTAATGAACCAGGACAGGTGTCCGATCTATTGGTAGGAGAGCATCTTGGGAATGGTGATCATAATTCTATCTCCTTCACAATAGCATTGGAAAGAGATAGGATCAGGCAGGATAGGAAGGTGTTTATCTGGAGTCGGGGGAAATATGAAGACATCAGGCAGGAAATTGGAAAAGTAAACTGGAAGGAGGTGTTCTTGGGGAAAAGTACTGAAGGAAGGTGGTGGATTTTCAAGGAACATGACAATGTTCCGGTGAGACAAGGAGGTTTTGGTAGGTCGCGGGAACCGTGGTGCACAAAGGTTGTGATAAACCTAGTTAGGAAGAAAAGAAAGGTGTACAAAAGATTCAGAGAGCTAGGGGATGTTGAGGATCTAGAGGCGAGTAAGACTTGTAGAAGGGAGCTTAAAAAGGAAATTAGAAGAGCAGAAGGGGTCACGAGAAGGGCTCAGCGGATAGGATTAAGGAGAATCCCAAGGTATTCTATAAATATGTGAAGAATAAAAGGATGAGAAGAGAAGGGATAGGACCTATAAAAGGTGAAGAGGGAAAAGTCTGTGTGGAACCAAAAGAAATGGCAGAGGTGCTTAATAAGTACTTTGCCTCAGTATTCACAGTGGAAAGCGATCTGGGAGATTGTACTGCAGGATTGCAGCAAACTGAAAAGATCGAGTATGTGGACATTAAGAAAGAGGATGTGTGGGAACTGTTAAATACCATCAAGGTAGATAAGTCACTGGGACCGGATGGGATGTACCCCAGGTTACTGTGAGAGGTGAGGGAAGTAAATCTAGAGCCCCTAGCAATGATATTTGCATCGTCGATGGAGATGGGAGAGGTTCGGAAGATTGGAGGATTGCGGATGTGGTGCCTATTTTCAAGAAGGGGAACAAGGATAGCCTGGGGAATTACCGACCAGTGAGTCTGACCTCAGTGGTTGGTAAGTTGATGGAGAGGATTCTGAGGGACAGGATTTATGAGCATTTAGAGAAGTTCAATATGATCAGAAATAGTCAACATGGCTTTGTTAAGGGCAGATCGTGCCTTACGAGCCTAGTTGAGTTCTTCGAAAAT